>CM059218.1:635977-1168477 GCA_030347435.1 Clarias fuscus | reverse complement strand
CCTCCCACAGTCCAAAGACACACAGATTAGACTAACTGGCCTTTCCAAAAATTTCCACACTTGATGCGCGTGTTTGTACTGTATCTAAATGATATTAATATTTCAGGTTATTCTATTTAAAGCTTAATAAAACAAGTATTTAAATCTCTCATAAAGCATAAATCGTGATTTATATACTGTTGAATACTGTTTTTATTAGTATTGAAATGTTTTATATCGTCATTAACTCAAGTTTTATTATCAGTATCAGATTTTTTAAATAATTCTGATGATTCTAAACATCAAACAATATTATTATCTACTAGAGATAAATATAAATGTGTAAATACATATAGAAGTTAAAATTAAATTATCCCGTGCACACTTGATGAACTGTGTGCTCTTACTCATCACCACTTTCTAACAAAAATAAATAAGTAAAATAAATTATAAAAACTAAAAAAAATTTTTATAATGGGTTTTTATAATGTATGAAATCTTCCATTTTGACGTTGTTTTTAATTGTAAACCTGGCTGAAGAAATTTGATTCCTGGAGACAGCAGTTTTTCTGAACGTTCTGAACGTTTTATTGTTAGTGTTATTCAGTACTAATCGATCGGAAATATTTGTGTGATTTCATCATTCTTTTTTAGAATGACTGAATGTTTTTGAGGGTTTTTGGTTAATTGCAGGGCGCGGGACGAGTGGAGAGGCTGTAAACATGTGATGTTTGGTGCTCTTCAGTAAACACAGCGAGAGAGTGAGAGAGTGAACGAGCGAGAGAGCGAGTGAGAGAGTGAGTGGGTAATTAGCGAGCGGTACTTAGCATGTTAATTGGCTCCAAATTTTGTTCATGTGTTTTAAGTTGCTGCGCTGAAAAACAAAACAACATGCAGCAAAAACCCATCAAATATATATACAACTAACATTTACATAATTATTAGTTTCATTAACTGCCATTTAATTTTCCATGTTGTAAATTTTACTTAAACGTATTTTTTAATAAAGTAATATAATTCCATACATTACACATTAAGCACAAATTCTGTATAATTTAAATTTGAACATTTAGAATAATTTCGATATTTTTTCTTGTTAGTTGGCTTGGTATATACAGTATATATAACTTATTCATAATTCATGTAGTTTTTTTTTGTTTATTATATTTATATTTGATTTGTCTTTGTTTGTTAGTTAAATTCATTAAATTTGAAGCTTTAAAAATTTGCCTTTGTTTTCTGTGACAAAATAAATTTTATTTACAAAAATTACGAGATTATTATTGTACTTATTTTTATTATTATTATATAAATGCACATTTGGAATATTTTGTATTTTTCATCTAAAAAATATGACCTAATTATTTAAGATACTTTTATAAATGTGTAAGGAATTTAAAATTGGAAAATAAGTAAAACGTTTAATTAGTATTGATTTAAAGTACAAGTACTGATAAAGTATAGTATGAAATTTAATAAAAATGTGTTTATGCTTTAACTTAATTGTTTTTGTTAATATATTATTATGCATTGGGTGTAATTTAATTAGTTTCTCTTTTTATTTGTTTGTTTATATTTGGGATCTTTTTATTCATTTGTTTGTTTGCTTGTCTTTATGGAAAATCAGACTTCGGGGCGTTCAAGTCAAAACTGGACTTTTGATTGTACTGAATAACAACACGGTTCTGAGAATAAAAACAATCTTTAAAAACGTATTTAAAAAGTTTTAAAAACTTTTTAGTAAAAACCCTTTATTTCTCTATATAATCCCCTGCTACACTAATGCACTTATCCCAGTGTTTCATTGGTGCTTGGATACGGTCAAGATAGAATGTTCCCTCAGTACAGAGCCATGAAACACCGGCCTCTCAGGAACCCCTTTAACGATGCTGGCGTTCCACTCACGGAATGCTCACGGGAATGACTGCAGACGGATGCACAGGGCTCTTTAAAACGTTTGCACCGTTCAAATGTTTTGCTGCGGCTATGAGTCTCGGCACCGTACTGCGCTCGAAATCTTCTGTAAATGTCAACCTCCTTCGTTCGTAAGAGATTTCTGCATGCACATTCGTCCTGGTTTGACTTTACACCCCTTGAATATAGATATATTTTACTGTATATCCCATTGATCCAAAAAGACATGTCTGCACACACACACACACACACACACACACACACACACATTAAAATTCCAGACAAGTTAAGTGGTCCAAACTTTAATAAACTAAATCAGGAGGAGGAGGAGGAGGAGGATGTGACGACGCAGATTTTTAATGTAAAAACTGGCAGCCATCACCCAGAATGCTGTGTAAAAAGTCACGTCACCTATGACTTTACATATTTGGAACACGTACAGAGATAGTTCGGAATATATTCATATATGTATTTTGCATTTGCAGATTTTTTTTGTTTTGTTTTGTTTTGTTTTAATCTAGACCAGCCAGATACAATCCGGATGACGATCGTTCAGTCCTTTCTCTGATGGTCATCATGACGTAGTCCATCCTGGCTGAAAGAGTCCACGGGAATTCCCAGGCTCGTTGCATTTTTTGTTTTTTCTTTTGTTTTCCTTTTTCTAATAAATGCAATCGGTGTCTGTATGAATTATTAATATTATTTTCCTTTTTTTTTTTCTTTTTTTTTTTAATCGATCTGCGTCGTATAGACTGGTCCGATGCATGTCTGGAGTTCTGTATCTCGTGTCTTCTGTGCATTAAGCCGTCTGAAGCGATCAAACACACGGGAGCACGCTGACTCTCGCGCTGACGTTGATCGCTCGTCATCATCGTCTTCATCGTTTTTGTTTGTGAAGTAGCGCAAAAAACACAGAGCAGTCGCGTACTGTATCCAGCCTCTCGCCGTGGCATCACATAGAAAAATAAGCGTTAAACAAAAGCTTGGATGTCATGTATGAATTCTGAATGGACACGTAGCAGCACATCTTCCATAGGTACACGTTCAGGAATAAGGCACCGCTGCAATATGGGAAAGGGCGTGGCAACCGTTTCTTTCTCTTTGTGTCTGAAGCAGAACGGAGCCAGAGTGTGCTTTTTCAATTAAAACACTGAACATGGACAACACAGGACACATGTGGGGGGAAAAACTAACGTGTATGTGTGTGTGTGTGTGTGTGTGTTTATATCAAGATCCCAAAACCTGAAACTTTATTTCCATCAGTTATCAAAATGAAAACTCCAATAGCACCAACGTGTAAACCTAGAATCTGTCTCCAGATTGATTTATTTTATGTTTAATCCAAATAGCATCACTTTGGTAAACTTTCTTTTTTTTCTGATGTAAACTTTTTTTTTATTGCTTCTAGAGCAATGCATGATGTCATCAGACCTGTCGACCTTCATCTTAAAGATCAAAGATGTTCTTCGTTTTCCAAGAAAATGAAGAAAAAACCCTCTGTATCTCAATCTGGAGTTTTCAAAATCTTCATTATTACCTCACCTGCTGAAAACCCCGCCTCCTTCCGAGGTTCTTACTTGCGAGACGCGCTAATGCTAATTATTATGTTAATTAATATGAAATAAAGTCTATTAACGTTTGTCTGACGTTGCTAACGTTAAAGAAAACAAAAAATTATATTTGACCTACAACAACAATAAGTAAAAGTAAAAACAGAAAACAGCCACTGCGCTATTCGTCAAAATTGTCGGCCACGTTCGCTGGATTCTACTAAGGACATATTATTATTATTATTATTATTATTATTATTATTATTATTATTTTAATTTATTTATTTATTTATTTATTTTTAACAGTTTACAGTTTTCTTTTCTTTTTAATTTCATCTCCCACTTCTGTTCGACTTCGCATTATTCCTCTTCCTTGTTGATGGACTATTTCAAGTCTGTTTCATCACGCACACATCTGACTCCTCCTATTTCCGAGCCGCTTAAAAATCCCCTCCAGAGGCACCACTCCGGTAAATTAACTCATTTAGTTAATAAAATACAAAATTACCGTTAAAAAATTTTGAACATGTGATGTCTGTAATCTGACCCGAGCATTGGAAATCCACAAAACCCCTAACCGAACCTATCGCCAATTATAGTTACGCAAAATGGGCGGGGCAACAAAGCGATGCAACAAAGTTGAGCGAAGTGTTAGACTTGTTTCTGTTCCTCATAACCAAACCTACTCTGAAATCCTGAGCCGAGGGATAAGGCTCGCTTTACGGCTAAAAGCTTCAAGTGTTTGAACAGCATCGGTGTTTGTTTTGTTTTACTTGTACATCTAAGCCTATTTCTGACGGTCACTCTGACGCCACAAGACAGTGTTGCATTTCACGGATGAGTTTTCGACACAAGCACGTCCTTCCTGAATTACCGTTTTCAGCGGAAGGATGTGGGATTTGTGATCAAATGTGTTATTTTTATCCATTATCAAGCTAGCTCGTGTGGATATCACTCTAAAACCATGGCAACTAGCAGTAAAGTAAACATAGCAAGTCCTGCGAGGTAGCAGTGGTGTGGGATTTGACTGACACGAGGTGGAAAATGGCTCCCGGTGTGCAGAGTGTGCCTGGAGGGAATTTTCATATGGTTCAGGAATCAGAGGAGAACACAAATGACACAAAACGGAACTGGTGTTGCACTACTAGTGTGTATTGGGACGAGGACCTGACAACAACAACAAACAAAAAAAAAGTCAAGGCAGCAGAGCAGTTTTCACTGTTTTGACAGAAGCTAGTCACATTGCTTAACATGAGAGTGCATGGTGGATTTACTCCTTCATCAAGGGTTCCTGCTCTTTCCTGGTCAAGGTCACGGAATTTTTCAGTAAACTGTGGGCGCAGATGAGTCAAGTGTGTCATCGAGGTCAAGAGTGGGCACTAATGGGAGTCGAACTGAATTCACCTGTGATAACTGATGAAATAAAGATGGTAGCTAGTAACGCGCTTTGAGTTTGGGACCGCACCCTGTACGTCTTAGTTCACACCGTGCTCTCGAGCATCCACTCAGTGCTACTGCTAAACGTGATGCGGCGCTCAGTCGGAGGCGAGACATCGAGCTGTGAGCTGGACTTGTGGCGGCGGGCACGGGCCCGTCTTGGATAGCTGTGGCTCTGGAAGAGCGTATAGTCCCCGTCGAAGGAGAAGCGGTGCCTTGCTCTGGCTAGCTCACTGGGCAGCAGCCCAATGGCCGCCGGCGTCCGCTTCCTGTCCCTGTCGCTTGTGCCTGTGCCCATGGGGCAAAGCGACATAGTGGAGCCTGTCAGGCTGCTGTCCGTCTGGGCATCGTCTGACGGCGGGGCTCCTAAACTTGCCCTGCGGGATGGTGGAATGGGTGGAGCAGGTACGAGAGATAAAACCGCCACCTCTGAGTTAACCGGAGGAGACGGTACCTTGGCTTCCTCCTGAGTCTCATTCTCAAGGCTAAGTAGCGCAATAGCATGGCAATCTGTACCGACAGGAGACTCGCCAGCCTGCTCCTGTTTCTTCGATGCCCCACGACTCGAGTGGTGGATGCTTCCAGATGTTCCACCTTTGATTTTGGATGCCTCTGCTGTGCCGTACGCCTTGTATCGGATCATCAGGATGACGATGAAGACAAGCACAGAGGCCACGATGACTCCGCCGATGATGATGATCATGGTGCCACCGAGGAACTGCGCTTGAGCAAACTGGCATTGGCCGGTCTCAGGGGCAGTGCGGAAGTGGACGCAGCCCACGACACGTGTGGCAGTGAGGGACGTGATGCCGTCATCGTACACGGCCAGGACACACAACTCGTACTCGCGTCCCGCAGCCAGGTCGTTGATCCGGAACGTCTTGCTCTCTGAGGGAATCATCCTACAGTCAGGGAGGAAACAAGAGACACAGAGTGAGGACAGAAAGTAGGAAATAAGTTGTGAGTAGAAACACATTTGGTTATGATGCTGACACAAATCAGAAATCAAGAGATCTGACATGTATACAGATTTACCTATACAGTTTTTATTCCCTTCCTTCTATTTGGAATTAAATGACCCTATTTTGTTCCCAATTATTCGTAGTTTTCTAAAACTGTGTTCACATTAATCTTTAAGTAAAAGTCTAAAGAAGGGCAGGGCCACTGTCCTGATTGCAGGGCCGGTGTCCTAATGATAAGGTCGAAAGCTATACATGGAGGTCACATGCTATCCACTAGAACAATGGAATGCGTTCTATGGAGATGATAAAGCTGTTTTGTACAAAAAATGGAAATGAAGGGTTAAGCTTCATGGCTGGGCAGTAACAGGGTTAGATTTCAACCTGACTTTTGCACAGAATGAGTAGGACATGGCTGGACTAGTGATAGCCTGATGAGAACACTGGTAAGAGCTCTGCTATCAAATCGGATGTGACATATTTTCTAATCGGTCCATTCACGTTCAGTAAGAGCTTCATCTTAGTTAGAATCTGGGAACATTGGATGTGAAGCAGAAAGACACCCACTGGTCCATCACAGAACAGCGTGCACTCTCATATTCACATCTCGGGGCAATTCTGCATGGCCAGGCCCTATTTTGGGAGGTGGGAGGAAACCGGATGTTCCACAAGGAAACATTTGAAACTGCTCACTGGCACAAACCCGAGCGCAGGAATGAACAGAGATGCTTTAGGATGCCAGTGTAATGTGCTGGATATGAATTAGAGCCTTGAGTTGGAAATCATATTTGTCTTTTTGCCAAAGTGTTAACACCAGCTTGGTGCAAATAAAAGCTCGCGCTCGATTTTGACTCTACGTAGGCTGCTTATATGCTACAGCATCCTCCTACACGGTTTGGCATTACTTCAAGTCAGTACGACCTCTCCTACACAGTCTCGGCCACACTTTTTCCATAAGCCTAACGCCTTTCAAACCGCCTGAACTTTCCCATGCAGGGTTCTTCTTTTAGCAGCGAGTGCGTTTTCATCAGTGTACACGGCGACCTATTAGCCTGACCCCATTTCAAGATGAAAATCCTGGCCCAGATCTTCACTTTTAACTGGACTTAAGTGCATCATCTCAATTATGTGTGGCATTTAACATGTGTCTTATGAGAATGCACCAAGCCAAGCACGCCAATGGACGCAAATTATACCATGTTCTCATTTAATGCTGAAACGTATGTGATTTTTAATCTTTTAAAAAACTCCCTGCTTTTGTATTTGCTTTATTAAAGTCCACCTACAGGCAGACTCCTGATAAATTCGTTTTTTTTTTTTTTTTTTTTTTTCCACATTCACACATCGGCTAACACTTCATAACTGCCAATATTGAGATGCTGGTGATTAACACGCTCGTACATGAATTTCTGGCATTTCCGCCCACACACACTCTCCCAGCTTCCCAGCTCTCTGACATTTGGGCAAATTGTAAAGAAAAAAAAGATTGTGCTGCATCCTTCTGAGCTTTTAGAGAGAAACAAAAAGGGACGTTTCGGTTAATGAAAAGCTACAGTATTTGCATATCTTTCTGTTTTTTTTTTTATATCCCATACTGTATGCTTTGATCCCAAAGAAACTATCCTTTTTTAGCACTTGTTCGTAACGGGACACTCGTGAGCAATCAAGGTTGTAAGATGTACTGTGTGATGGTTAGGCTGTGCTGCAAACTTCCTCCATCAAGATAATGTTTATGACGCGTCAATTTATCATTTCATGGTCCTTTACTTGTAAAACTAGCTTTGGAATGTCATGGAAATCTCTGTTTACACACTTAAGGTGAGACACAACAGCTAGGAATGACGGTGTTAGTTATTTTTCATATTTTTCCATGAACTACATTTATTAAATGTCTTTTCTTTGAATGTACAGTAGTAACGCTAATAAATAAAACTTAACATAATTGTGTTTTGTTTAAATGTATGGTTTTTAAATAATTGTTTAATCGACAATGACTATTGAATAATTTAAAAAAATCGTTTTAAAGACGGCTTCAAGCTCCGCCCCCTTACAATTACATCATGTCTTATTTGATGCTTATTTAATGCTTGTCTTGTTTAAAAACAGCTTCTCTATATTGTTTTTTCTTCTTCCAGACCCAAAGATTTTACTTTCCCAAATATGTGCATTAATGAAATTTTGAAATTATAATGAAATAATGAAATGTTCATTCCCACAATTAAAAACTAATTACATTAAATATCCTCAAATTATTGATTAATGTTGGATTTGTATTAAATTTTATACTGAAAAAAAAAAACGTTTGGAAAAAGAAATGTATGCAATATAGTTGGGTTAAGAAAATGTCATTTAAAAAAAATGAAATTCCAGGCCTTTTTTAAAAAAAAGACTTTTTACTTTTTATTTTTTTTAACAAAACATAAAAAAACAAGTAAGAATATAAAAATAAATCCACCTGTCAATTTTTTTTATATCTGACAACTGTAAAACATTTACTGTTCTTTTAAACACTTAATCATAAAATTCATTGAATGGGTAAATAATAATAATAATAATAATAATAATAATAATAATAATAATTATTATTATTATTATTATTATTATTATTATTATTATGTATGCACATTTATGTATGTCTAATTCAATGCAACATAAAAAATAATATGTTTTATTTTAAATATCAGGAACCAACTGGTAAATATTAACTTCAAAATTGTTTAATATAAATTTTATTGTTTTAAAACATTAAACCAATATTTTCTTTTCTTGTTCTTTTCATGTCATGAAAATTATTTTTCATATATTTTTTTAGAGTGATTTCACTTTCTAAATTTAAAAGAACTACATTTTAATTATAAATGTAATTAATTTAATTCATGTATTTCTAAACAGAACTGACGTGTGCTTTAATCCAAAATGCTAAATTAAGCAGTTTATTGAGACTTAATTTACATACAAAAAGAAAAGAAAGTCTCTGTATCGGCAATTAGAATTAATTGTGAAATCTATCATGTTTTTATGAAAATGTTTTTGTCATTAAATTATTATTCTACAGATTCTAGCCTTAATTATAGAGTGTAAAACAAGCAACATTTTTTATATGATATTTGCTTGACACTTAAATCTGCGAGACGCTCATTATTTTAATGTTCAGATTCATTGCCTTGTTATATTTGTTAATTACCGACCAGCATTCTGTCATTTAATAAATCTGCCTCATTGTTTGTGAAACCAGTCTACATAATAAAGTCTGTTCCTTCAAAAAACTGATGCTTTCCAGTAATTTTATGACTGTGGCATTTTAAGATGCTTGTTTTACATTGTTTTGTGAGAAGCACTCTGCTTCCTTTTAGGCTTATTTTTTTTCCTCCACAAAACAATTTCAGCTCTACTGAACCAGAGGCACTTTACTGTTTTCAAATCTTTCCATTTTATTTTATTTTTATCCATAAAATACTCCAACCTGTGTCACGTTCCAGCAGAAAGTCTCTGATTTGTGGTTAAGTTCGAGCCATGCTAATGTTTAATCATGACATATTGTCTGATTTGTATCTGATCTACGGTTACTCCGAGCAGCTAATGAGCCAAAACATTTGTGATTAATAGCTGCAACGTCCTTAGCAAATTGATTTTTTCCAACCTGAAAATATTCCAAAGCAATGTATTTTCATTCTTTATGCAGTTAACCCTGTAGAAAATCCAGACACCAATAAACCAGACACAGTGCATTTTGCTGAATCATGAACACTCTGGACATCATTTACTGCCGGTTTAATCATCCCTGAGGTTTATAAAACAGCGCAGCACAATCGCTCTGATCTATACATCTGTCTGCTATTTAAGCATATAAAATGCTAATCACACAATCTCATTCAGACCTGATGCAAGCAAACTAGGGTAAGGGTGACGGTTGTCAAAACCAAGTGAGAACAAGACCTTTACTTGAATGGGAAGACTTCGAAAATGAAGCAAAAACAGTTTGTTCAGTTGAATTAATGATGAAAAATGACTCCATTACAACTAATCTTATATGGGCAGTTTATGAAACAAGGTACATACTTAAATGAAATAAATCTACCTTCATACTGAAGGTAAATTTACTTTGTTACTGTACTTAAGTACACTTTTCACTTATCTGTACTTTACTTTTGTACTTTTAATCGAGTAGAAATGTAAATGTTGGACTTCTACTTTTACATGAGTAATATTTTATCTCCTTTATCTAATATTTTATCTACTTAAACAGTATCACCCTTGACAGCAGTGGCTGTAAAGTGCCCATAGGCAAGAGGGAGTCATCCCGAGTACTGAAGACATCACATCCAGACTGACATTCAGTAAAACATCACAACCTCCAGTGTGATATTGCTTTTACACAGCAGTTCCACAACCACCACGTAAGAGTAACACAGAGAAAAAGGACACGTAAGATGGCAATTCCGAATGATTTATAAGCAATTATTAAGGAGACAGCGTGTTGTGAATGTGGGTTTTTGGCAGGCAGCTGCTCTCTCCTCAGTACTGCGGACCGAACAGACAGTTAGTGTAATTAATAAGTGTAGAACACCTGGGATGCTAAGTGATGGATATAATTAAACGCCTCACTGAGGTTACTGTCTATTATTACCACTCATGGAATGTCTCTCATCCTATCAAAAGAACTGGTTAGAACTAACTGTTGTATAATTTTAGCAAATTAAAGGATTTGTGTATTTTGTCCACCTCTGAAATGAACACATTTGAGATCTGGCTTATATAAAAAAATATAATTATTGTTAATTGTCAAATTCTAATTGATAAGAAATCAATTACAGTATATAAAGTGGGTGGCACGGTGGTGTAGTGGTCAGCACTGTCGCCTTGCACCGCCAGGGTCCGGGTTCGATCCCCGGCCAGGCTCGATTGCCGTCTCTGTGCGCATGGAGTTTGCATGTTCTCCCCGTGCTTGGTGGGTTTCCTCCGGGAATTCTGGTTTCCTCCCACAGTCCAAAGACATGTAGCTTAGGCTAATTGGCATTCTCAAATTGCCCGTAGCGTGTGAATGAGTGAGTGTATGGATTGGCATCCTGTCCAGGGTGTACCCTGCCATGTACCCTAAGTCTCCTGGGATAGGCTCCAGGCCCCCGTGACACTGAATACAGGATTAAGCGGTATAGATGATGAGTGAGAGTGAGTGAGCATATAAAGTCAGCCATAAAAGACCTTTGCCATAAAATAAATAATAATAATAATAGTCTAGTTTCCTTACCTGTAGACTAGAGTGTCATCCATAGTACTGTTATATTGGATCTGGTACATCCTTATTCCAGGAATGTGTCGCTCTGAAGGCCAGTGGATCATGGCTGAGTTGGATGTCAGTTCATCCACCACCACCCTTTTGTCCTGTTGCTTGGTGTCATTATTGCCAGATTTGGTAGAGGTGGTGATGTCAGACAGGCCAGGGTCAGCCTCCTTCATATGGTTGGTGTTGTTGACGAACAATGGCAGTGGGATCATGTTTATCTCTACCGCTGCTGTGGCGATTCCGGCAGCATTCGAGGCGACACAGTTAAATGCCCCACTGTCTTTCAGGGTTGTGATCAGGATGTCCAGAGTGCCGTTATCATACAGGATGGTACGTGAGTTATTGTGGACCAGCTTTCCATCAGGAAAGCGCCAGTGAATGGCAGGATCTGGGTCGCCCATGGCCTTACACTTGAGCGTGACGCCTTGGCCTTCCATCACGTACGGCTTAGTGGAATGGTGCTTGATAATAAGCGGGGGTTCACAGATAAACTCCTCCTCCTGAATAGACCAGAAGTATTTGTCCATAAGATGCTCAGGTGAGGCGCAAGTCTCCAGGTCATCCTTTCGGGTGAGTCTGCGCAACCACAACAACTCGCAGTTACAGTGGAGTGGGTTTCCTCCAAAACTCACCGTGAGCCTAGAGGAACTAGAGGAACCCTTAGGATCAGAGAGCACTTGAGCATGCTGGAAGAGTGAGTCTGGAGGAAGTTTCTGCAAACGGTTGGACGTCATGTCCAAGCGGACCAGTTTGGTAAGTAGAGTAAAAGTTCCAGCTTCTATGTGATCAATAAGATTGTGATCCAAAGTTAGCGTGTTAATGTTGGTCATCCTGGCTATAGCCTCCCACGGTAACGTCCTCAGATTGTTGTAAGACAGATCCAAATCCTCGATAGTGGATACAAACTCGTCGAAGGAGGAAGGCTCGATATGGTGGATCTGGTTGTTTCCCAGGATGAGATGCCGAAGGTTCACTAAACCTTTCAGCTGGTCGTTCTTTATATCAGTTAGTCGGTTGCCATCCATGTGAAGCGCCCTTAAGGCTTTGAGTCCAACAAAGGCATGAGGTGCAATCTGGCTTATGGTATTGCGGGACAGTGTCAGGTGCACCAGGCTTGTCATGTTTAAAAAGTCCTTCCGGCGGACAGCCGTGATGAAGTTGTCCGTCAGCCTCAATTCCACGGTCTTGCGGTCGATAGTGTGCGGCACGAACAGGAGTCCAGTCTTGGCACAAAGCAAGGTCAGGGTGGGTGAGATGGTCTGGCAGATGCATCGACCTGGGCACTGCTGTCCTCGTACCAGAACCCCCAACAATATCGTGCACAAAACGAGCCGCTCCATGGTTTATCAGCTTCCTCGTCCTGCACATCACACACAAACCAAACACAAAGACATCCATCAGTGACAGAATGCATATGCGTGCAGTGGACCAGAAGCTCATCAAATAACATTTAAGAAGAGTTGCTTGTGTTTTTCAATGTTGAAATTACCATGATTTAACGAAGGGCGTTCTCAGATTTTGTGTTCTTAGAGCGGCTGTTGGTGTTAGGAATCAAACAAAATACCCAGTTTATTTCCATTAAAGAGGAACTTCAATAAAACTTGACCAAACTTGACGATTCCTCTGCGTTTGTAGCTCATAATTAAATATATTTAAAAAAAAGCGACCTGATACTGAGTTCCTCTCACTCATTTATTCCCTGTAGTGCTTAACCTGTGCAGGGTCGTGGGAAGTCTAGGGGACTAGGTGGGGTACAACCCTGGACGAAGATTAGCCTAATCTGCATGTTGTTGGACTGTGTGAGGAAACCAGAGTACCTGGAGGAAACCCACCAAGCATGTGGAGAACATGCAAACCACACACACCGACCCCACAGGCAGGAATCGAACCCTGACCCTGAAGGTGCTAACCAGTATGCCACTGTACCACCAATGTTACGTTAATTATTTTCTATTGTCCTGAAGTGTTGTATCCTCCTTACACCAAAGTAGCTTAGCAATGTTTACAGTTTTTATTTAATTAAAACACGTGATCGCAATACTATTGGCTTTGACCAAGATGTCCCTTGGCTGTAGTGTGTGCGTGAGTGTGTCCCTCAGACTTCACTCCCCATCAGTTCAGAACAAATCACATGCCCTGTTCACCACATTCACCTGTATTGCATTTCACCAATAATCAGTTTGCTTATTTAATTTCGTGATTTTCTCTGTCTAGTTGCTAAGCTTCAGTTGTGCGCAGCCTGTTGGGTTAGGGTACATTTCCCTAGTCATTCTGTCACTCAACTTATGATTCTTTATTTATTTTGTTTGTTTATTTATTCAGTTTTTTTGTCTTTTGGTTAACGGATGTGCATATGCCCTTGCATTCACCCGTGTTGTCTGCCAATCGTCCCATTATTTTACTCATCCATTTATTTTTAACACTTAATGTTCCTCTTCTAGCAAACGTTAGAGCATCTATAAACAATCGTTTCCTCACCAGCCTCTCTTTATTAAAGCTAAGAAGACTTACTTCTGACTGTTACAAAGCGCTGGACACTGGAGACTCCTTCCATTTACAGTATATCACAGAAAGATCTAATTAGAGAAAATGCCACCACATCAACTATCATATTTTCATTATGTTTTTTTTTTTTTTTTTTTATTAGCAGAGGATTCTTCATAGAAATCTCTGTAAATAAGCTGTTGCTATAGCAACCACAACCTCCTGCCGCTGCTCGAAAAAAGTCATTCAAGAGCAATTCTGTGATCAGGAGCATTATCATCTTTTTAAGTCATTTTAAAAGAATGTGAAAAGGTTTCTGCTAAAATAAAGATATTTTTTTCCAAACCTGACCTGGCTAAAACCTTAAGAGATAAAGGGTTAAATCTGAACTCAGCAGACAGTCAGCAGAAAACGCAGAAAACCCAACACACTGCACACACTTTACAGCCCTCCCGAGGAGTACACAAGTGTTACTCCTGCCCAGGTATTACTGATGCCCCAATTAAAGGACGAACCCCAGTGCTTAAACTTGACGCGTAGGAACGTTTAACGTATTACCCTCACCCGAAAATGGCTTTGGGGACATGAAGTGTCCTCGACTCGGACTGTGATAAGTTTGATCGGCCTCATATGCCGGAGTGCTGACGCTCCCTCCGTCTGATCCCCAGTCAGCCGTATCGACTTCTCTACATCGGCAGAAACAGGAAGTAAAAAAGAAATAAAGTCCTCTGGTGTAATAACCACGATCGTCAACCGAATCCGCATCTCCGTCTTTCCTTCTCAGACACTGCTGCTGATGCAGCTACACATTCTGGCCAAATGAAGATGAGTCACTTCCTACGACTCTGCTGGGGACAAGCGCAAAGGTTTGGACTGCCTGATGGTTTAATAGCTAACAGATAATTACACTACAATTACTGCGATTTTATATTCTTATTTTTTCGCTTAAAATGCTCTCTTGGATCGATTCCTATTAGGGACAATTACACCAAAGTCACATGGATCCTCTCACATGTTATTATATGAAACCTGTGAATGTGTCATGAGACTGCACACCAGAATGCATGAAAATGTACGTATGTTACTTCATATATGAAAATATAGGTGTAATATCTGATAATTATTTTAAATTTGACAAAGTGATAAACTCCGCAGTTAAATCTAGAATTTTAGCTAAGATTAAGCCGTTTATATCATTCACAAATTTTGAGAAAGTAGTTCATGCTTTTATTTCATCTCCACTTTAAGGCCTACCGTACATACTTTTAATTACATACAGGGATCAGTCGGTCACCTCTCTCTCTCTCTCTCTCTCTCTCTCGCCTACAGCTCGTCCAAACTTCTGAACCTCGACTGTTAACTGGGACATGCAAACGCGACCTCATCACTCCGGCATTAAAACCACGTCACTGCTCCCGATTCGTTTTATTACTTGTTATTAATTCACTGAATGGTTTTGCGCCTCTCAAAACCTCTCTGTATATTTTACAGCCGCATACAAAATCAAGAAATCTCAGATCCTCTGACAAGTTACTCCTGTCTGTCCCAAGGTCCAGATTAAAGCTCAGAGGTGACCGAGCGTTCGATGTCGCTGTGCCTAAATCATAGAATGGTTTACCATTTAATATTAAGGCAACACCTACATTAGAAACTTTTAAATCCAGACTAAAAGGTCACTTCTTTTCACTGGCTTTTACTCCAGCCTGAGACATTTTTACTGATTATATATAAAAAAGTAATTAAAATAAGTACATATATATTAAGAATTCATTTGATTACTGTCTTTATTAAATGTCACGAACTGATTTTATTTACTTTTAATATAGTTTAATTTTAGCTGCTTTCATTTATGTTGTTTAATCCTGATGGTTTTATTTATTTATTTGTTTTTTTGCTTATCATTGTACAGCATTTTGGTCAACTTCAGTTGTTTCTTAAATGTGCTATAAATACAGTAAATTTGACTTGACCTGAAAATAGTCTGTGTGAAAATAAAAAGTGCATTTGATATGTTGTCATGGAAAATGAAATGAATGTATGTATGGTTTAAAATCATGCAGGAAAATAATAATAAAATGTATTACATTACAAATCTTAAAAAAAAATTAAAGGAGGAAAAACTATTTTTTAATCGGATAAATTGTATGTGAAAATAAAAATACATCAACAGGTAAAAAATTGACCTGTACAAACAAATCTTTACATTTATATTTTTGAAAATCAAACAAAAATAAACTAATCAGTTAAAAAAAAAATCTAAACAATAAATGGAAATATTGTAAAAATAAATCATGTCAAAGGAAATAAAAGCAAAATTAATTAAATAAATCAATCAAGCGAAAAAAATTTTTAAAGCGTAAAATCATGCAGGAAAATAATAATAAAATGTATTACATTGCAAATCTTAAAAAAAAAATTAAAGGAGGAAAAACTATTTTTTAATCGGATAAATTGTATGTGAAAATAAAAATACATCAACAGGTAAAAAATTGACCTGTACAAACAAATCTTTACATTTATATTTTTGAAAATCAAACAAAAATCAACAGTTAAAAAAATCTAAACAGTAAATGGAAATATTGTAAAAATAAATCATGTCAAAGGAAATAAAAGCAAAATTAATTAAATAAATCAATCAAGCGAAAAAAAAAATTAAAGTGTAAAATCATGGAGGAAAATATAAACACTACATTTGAAAATATATATATATATTTTTTTTTATGTTAAAAGTAAAATAAACTAATTATGTGAAAAAGAATCACAAAAGAATAAATATCAAAATTGTAAAGATCATGAAAAATCATGCAAACACAAATGGTAGGTAAAAAAAAACACATGCAATATATGTAAAAAAATATTACATATTCATATTCCTTGCAGAAGGAGATGAGGCGAGGAAGCTGATCCTCTGCAATGCTGTGCTAATTTGGGGCTTTATTTCACCTGAAATACATTTCTGGAGGTGACACACGTCTGATAAGCGACGAGAATCATTATCCGTTCGAGGCACCGAGTCGTAGTGCAATAACGACAAGCCGCTTAAGCAGTGATATTTAAATACACGGTGACTACAGAAGCGACGGCCCATCAACTCCCCTCAGCGTGATTTGCAGAATTGTCACCGCGGCAATAAAATCCATAAATACGGCGAGTGATAAGAAAGAACTGTCAGTTTTCTTGACGTTACAGTACAAACGAGAGCTGATCCCTCGAAGAAGTCATCTCGGATACAAAACGCGTTCCTGTTTCTGCTTGACTGACTCGGGGAAGAAAAATACAAAATTCCCAAGGTGTGACGATCATCACAGAGGCAAAACCTGAGAGATGAAAAGTACATTTTTATGCACGGTACTACACTGAAATCCTTAACTTTATGACATATCATGATTGCAAAAGCTGAATTGTGTCCTCGGAATTTATTACAGCAGGTTTATTACCATTGAAGCCTCGTACGTTAGAAAAGGTAAATATGGAAATAATGAGCACAAAGCCGCCGTGTATCATGGAGCAGTTTTTATAAACAATTCAGCATCCATTCTGTCTAAATCTAACCGCGTCAAAACGCTACTTCTATCTGCGACGTCCTTGAAAATAACCACTTTCTGTGCGCCGCTGTCTCCCGAGACTTAAAGGTAGTGAAAGAAAAAGAAGAGTTCACACCTCATGAATCCGCACTGTGATCCATTCAGATATAGCGCCCTCGCTCTTTCATTTCAGCCCCCGGGAGAGAACCTGACAATAAAGACAGCGGGTCCTTATACAGCCGCAGTTATTCAATAATAGCTCCGTCACGCTCTTTTCCCCCTGATTGAAAGGTGAGAATGGGAGATTTAAAAAAAAAAAAAAAAAACTATGAAAAGTCTGAGACCAAACAGACAGGAGTCGTTTATACAGTGCACACGGAAAGGAGCAGGAACGTAAGGTTTATTGTATTCATTTATAAAATGAGTATTTCATGAATTAGCGACTGTTACTAGTGTTTATTCCTGAGAAATTACATACAGTAAAAGAGATGAAGGCGTGGCCTTAATGAAGTGGGTGTCAGGCTAAGAATTACAGAGACATAGATGTGCCCTCTGGGAGAGAATCATAGTTAAGTAGGTGTGGCGTGTGGCACAGAATTAAAAGCAAGGGTGTGGCCAGTGGCATAGAGTTTTAGGTAAGTAAGTGTGACTTCTGGGACAGAATTACAGGGAAGTAGGTGTGGCCTCTAGAAGACAATTACAGAGAAATAGGTGTGGCCTCTGAGAGAGAACTACAGGGAAATAGGTGTGGCCACTGGGATAGAATTACACGGAAGAAGGTGTGGCCACTGGAAGACAATTACAGGGAAATAGGTGTGGCCTCTGGGAGAGAACTACAGAGAGATAGGTGTGGCCTCTGGGAGAGAACTACAGAGAGATAGGTGTGGCCTCTGGGAGAGAACTACAGAGAAATAGGTGTGACCTCTGGGAGAGAACTACAGAGAAATAGGTGTGGCCACTGAGAGAGAACTACAGGGAAATAGGTGTGGCCACTGAGAGAGAACTACAGGGAAGTGGGTGTGGCCTCTGGGAGAGAACTACAGGGAAATAAGACCATGAGTTACGGACATACGTTTTTCCACGACTGCCTGGTCGGGACGTTGGTCAAACTAATATGGAGTTATCACCAGGGATACGATCATTTGCCCCGTGTGCAGACATGTGACATAGGTGTGAAATAGGTGTGGCCTTTGGGAAAGAACTACAGCGTAAAGGGTGTGGCCTCTAGGAGAGAATTACAGGGAAGTAGGTGTGGCCTTTAAAACAGGATTACAGGGAAATAGGTGTGGCCTCTGGGAAATAAATTATAGGATAGTAGGTGTGGCCTCTGGAAGAGATGAACAAGGAAATAGGTGTGGCCTCTTGAAGAGAGCTTGAAGGAAATAAGTGTGACCTCCGAGTTTTAAGGAAGTAAGTGTGGCCTATGGGAAGGATTTATTGGAAAGTAGGTGTGGCTTCTGAAAGAAAATTATAGGGAAGTAGGTGTGGCTTCTGAGACACAGTTTAAGGGCAGTAGGTGTGGCCTCTGGGACAGAATTATAAGGAAGGGTGTGCCCTGTACGACAGAGTTTTAAGGGAGTAGGTGTGGCCTGTGTGCCAGTCAATCTTACGAAAAGGAGGCGTGGCCTGTTTTTAATTAAATGGAATTAATAATTAAATTTGTTCTTAACCCGTTTCATTTTATCTTTAAATATTTTGTTCATCAGTTTCTATATCCAGAGATGGACATCATATTTCAGGAGAGACTGAGACAAAAAGCACGCATATTTTCACTACTCTGTATGTAAAGCAGCTTTAGACGGACGGTGCACTTTTGTCATTCATCTATAAAGTAACTATTATTGAACCACAATTCAATTTAGCGCACCAGTCAAACAACAACATGCTCAAATGTTTACAAGGCAGACACTGACCATCAGGATCAAGCCGCCAGTGTTTGCAAAATGTCACGGGTTCCGTCAATAATAACAAGCTTTTAGCTCCGTTTAGGTCCCCGGGTGCTAACTAGGATGCACAAACGGCTTGTCTGAAACTGCTGGCATGCTTCCTTCAGGGTTTTTACTATCGATTTTCCTACATCACAGGACAAAAATAAATAAAATAAATAAAATAATCAGCCAAATGGAGAACTTTGTTGCCAAGGCAACTCCGTGGGAGAATGTGGGTCCTTGAATCACATTAAGATGCTGTTAAGCTGCCAGCAGAAATGGAGGTCTCAGTCTTGATGGAGATAAGGTAGGCACTGAATATTTACAAGTGCTTTAACCAGGCTTTTAAATATCACTAAAAGCCCAAGCAGCACCTGCACGTGCACAGATCCATTATATTCACCATCTGTTTCACAGATCTCGCCAAAGGTCACCGACTCGGAGACAAGATGAGAGTTTTCCTGCTCGTCAGTTGAAGTGTCTGGTTCTCTGTTACAAGGAGATTGCATCACTGAAAATGTCCACTAGCTGCCTAGAGCTGGAGCGATTGGCCGTCTGATGCCCCGCTGACTGGCATGCTGCCTGTCCGGGCGCTGAGCATATGCATCAATCACAGAAAGTGTGTGGCTGCATGAATTTTTTAAAACTGCACATCGTTAATAAAAGCTGAACATGATGTCATGTTGTCCAGGCATTACAGATGCTTATGCATAGTGTTGGATTAAAATATGGGAGAGTTTGCGAAGTATGTAATGCATACTACCACTAACTATGCAGCTTTATTCATATTTCATATTCAGATGAAGAAAAGAGAAAGAAAAAAATATGAAAAAACTAAGCTCTTATCACACACCAAACTGAAAGACAAGATGTCAAAAAAAAATTAAATCCTCCAGTCTGATTGGTTATAGTGGGCTTGTGGGGGGTTGGGGGGGGGGGGGGGGACTAGTGCGGTCTGATTTATTACAGCTTTCAGATGATACAGTGAAAACAGTGAGACACATGCTGAGAGACACGCCCATATGACTGTGACTGACAGGTACACAGACCACACCTCCTTCAATAGGTTGAGACTGACTAGCACATAGACCACGCCTCCCTCTGCGGAACTGACTGACAGAGATGTCACCGCTAGTTCACAATGTTTTTCACATTGGGGACCCGGGACCGATTCCAAGGAAACCGGATCACAAAGTCTGCTGGAAATGGCTCGTACTCGAGCATGGAACAAATCAGTGTGAAAGCCAATCGTACTTGAACACGGATGTAGATTGGTGTTTAGATGTGATGTCATCAGTGCCATCTGTCACCTCCCAGAGGAGTGGGGAGCGGAGAGCAATCATTCCTGGACATGGGACAAATCATTCGCGTCTGGTGTGAAATCATGTGCACCACACCTCCTTTGGAGGCCACGCCTCCTCGCTGTGACTGATACAGGTTTGTATTGTGTTGTTGTATTTCACGCTATGTTTGAGCTTTTGTCAAGAACAATAAGAAGTACCTACACAGTGCATACGTATTAGTAGTTATTAAAACTATTATTTTTATAACGTGTGTGTGTGTGTGTGTGAGAGAGAGATGCCACAGCCTACTGTTATGCGTCTCATTATTCATGTGTACAATTTAGCGCCCTCTTTTGTTTCGTCTTTATTAAACAGCAATTTTGCAGTGAAAAGACCATGAACTCCACACGACCTCGCCGATTCAAAGTCTCTAAGCTTAGGAATAATTATCGACTGACCAGGTGTTTGTCCGTCATTTTTCAGGAAGATCTACAGTCGCATAACTAAGCTAAAGGCCTCCCAAAGGTCATGGAATGCTGAATCACTGCTTACGCTGCTGTCCTTTTAACAACCACAACTATTTTTCTTTTTCTTTCAATTAAACAACAAAGGAAAAAATAACCCTGCCGGTCCACCGGATGATTCAGAGCTTTTCTCTCGCTTTGATGGCTCTGTTCTCGTGAACGGACTTCCTGCGAATGTTAGCAAACCGTTTCTAAAATCAGACCCTTATGCGCCGCTGCTTATTAGTCACGGCCCATTACGGGTGGTAATTCAAAGCGATGAATCACGGGGTCGCCATGGCAAGAGGGAGAAGAAAGCCGCTTTTCACAAGCATCGTGGAAAATGGGGAAACGTCACCTACAAATTCAAACGACCGAAAATTACCGAACAGCGCCGCTTCATGTTTTCTGGCAGCCGGGCCTAATTATTCCCAAGCAGGACAAAATTAGAGACGTGTGCTAGAAAGGGCGCGAGAGAAAGAAAGCAGGAGAACAAACTGTGTTTCCCTTCACGGCTCCTTTAATTAGCGTAGAAATCAATTCGATGCAAAGGCCTTTCTCTCACGCCTAGCTGAATCCATATTTAGCTGCCGTGTGACAGAAGGATGAGGGCTGGTTTGAGGAGGGGAAAAAAAAAAAGAACAGGTTGTGAGCCTGGGTTCAAGTACAAATGGAACATTTTAGCTTGAATTTATTAATAGCATGAGCGTATCATTTTATAAATGATTCCTTATATAAATGTCTTGTGGAGCTTATGTACTTTTCGCAGGAACGTGATGAGAACTTGAACAACTCCAGGCAAACAGAAACTAAAGCTCGGGATCGAATTATGGACTCTGGAGATACGAGGCTGCAAAATACCAGCTGTCGCTTTTCATACGAGTTGACACGTAGTTTTTATGTCGTATTGAACCAGGCAGTCGCTCAGAACAAACAGGAACAGCATCGCCAGAACCCGAATATGTGTTTTTTCAAAAAGTGTCACGGAGCACCGACGAACAGCAACACTATCAGTTCCTCAACGTCGCCATGTACGGAAACGTTACGGCTTATTGCGGTTCTGCGTAGAGAACAACAACAACATAAAAAAAAAGAGTCTCGGAGAAAGAAAGAGAAAAATCAGTCACGGTTCTCTTCTGAAGCAGTGAAAATGATTACAAGCTCTTCTTAAAGAAAAATGAACGTGAGCCCGGTGTCGTGTTTTCAAAACCATCGGAATACGGATACGTGATTTCACGTTGAGCTTTCTGTGTGGAGGAAAAAAAAAAAATGCCTTTTTTCTCAATCAGCCTCAATTCTCTTCGAAAGCAGTAAAAATAATTACGAGCTCTTTTGGAAGGAGAAACACCAACACTATCGGTTTCTCACGACCTTCAAGTACGGAACAAGTAACCTGAAGGAACGCTGAGCTTTTGTGTAGAAAGTAATACGTTTGCTATTCAATCATTCGCAGTTCTCTTCTCTTATAAAGCAGGATTTCTCTCAGGATCTCTGATGATGAACACATATTTGACAGAAACATCCAGAAAAGCAGCCATATGCCGAGCCCCCAGGATGTCTAGAAATAGACAGTGGATTAAAAACAACAACAACAACAGAAAATTTGTTCCTGTTTACTTTTCTGTACTTCAGATCTGCTTCAGGCAAAGAAAGTAGCAGAAGTCGGGAGGGGAAAAAAATAACACTTCGCTTCTTTTTTTAGTTTTAAACAAATGCCCAGCAACAGGGAAAAATGTACTTCAGTGCAGCCGCATGAAGTGGGTGAGAATTACACTGGCCCAAAGCTAAAATAACCCTGATCTTTTGGAGAATGCGTTTCTGGAGTACTTAGCCATCAGTAAGCCAACAGCACGGGAGTGGAACCATCATTGTTTTCAGGTTACCTCGTGCATATCTAACACCTTAGTAGCTTGAGTACTCCAAAGGCAGGGGGTTGTATTAATTAAAGTCTATTAACGGTGTCTTGTCTTAATTTGAAGATGACTTTTAATTCATTTGTCCACATTACAAAGCCGAACTTTAATCTGATGTTACATCCGATATGATTCCTCATTTTTCCATAAACAACAATTCCTGCTGATCGGGTGCCATACTTGGCCATTTGCAAACACAAGTGTAGTCCTTTTAGAGCACATCTGCTTGCTTGCTAACACACCTGACAATGTGCAGTGACATCTGACGCTGTGCTTACACACCTGACGGTCTGCCAACACACTTGGCCAACTCTCAACACACCTGACGCTCTACCAATCTACTTAAATCTGCTAAAAGCCCGGCACTGTTCTAAGACACACTCACACCTGAAGGAAGAAGGTCTGCAAACACACCTGGTAAACTGCTAACACTGAGAATGGTGTGGTGATACACCTGGAGCTCTTTAAAACTCAAAAAAAGGTCTGGTAACTCACCTACTAAACTGATAATATATATAAAAGTCTGATAACACAATTGGTAACTAAGGTAATAGCACACCTTAAGGTCTGTAGCACAATTCGAAAAACTGGTGCCAAACACTATGGATTATAATGCAATATGGTGCCACACCTCAAATAATGACACAACAGTCGAACTGGTGCCACACCTCAAGTTCTATTAATAAAACTGATGAACTGGTGCCACACCTCAGGTTCTGCTAACACGACTATTAAACACTGGTGCCACACCTTAAAGTCTGTAACACAATTGGTAAACCCGTTGCCGCACTCAGGTTGTACTAACGTAACTGCTAATGTGGTGGCCTAAGGTTTAGCCATCACCTCAAGTTCTGATACCACAACTGGTATTCTGGTGCCTTACCTCAAGTTCTGCTAACACTGGTAAACGAATGGCACACCTAACACAACTGGTGCCACAGCTCGGGGTCAACACATGAACATCTACTAAAACACCTAGTAGCCTAGTAACAAACCCAACAGTCTGTAGATATACCTCCTAATGCACTAACACCTGATTCTATCCTAGCAATCCAGACGACGTGATACACAAGATTACCCAACACACCTGGTACACCGCTAACAAGTTTGGTTGCCAAGTTTTGAGCACATCTGGATGTCCAGAGATGTACTAATAGAGTCGATTTTAGTCTGGCAAGTTCTTGAAGGAAGTTCTAAACATCATTTCCGTCTGCTATCATACTGTAGCTGAGGATTTTCTGGTTTGCTGATAACCTGGTAGCGTCTCCATCATGGTAACAGATTATAATTCCGATTTCAGACCAAGTATAAAATACCAAGAGATGGCTTACAGTCGAAAGGGAATGGGGACAAACAAAACTAAACGTAGTTCATGTAGAGATTCAGGAACAACAGACAAAAATAAGCAGAAAGGATTAAGCATATTCGTGCCAGTTGCACGTTTTAAAGTGATGAAGCTCGGTGCGCATCGCTGATTATTCTCACTGGTCATGTGGTTGCTTAACAGCTCGGCGTCTAATGGCCGATCTGGAAGGCACGTAGTCTCAGTCTCAATCTGCCTCGCAATATGTTCTCATCTCTAACCAGAAAAAAAAAAAAAAACTAAACTAAACTAAACATGCACAAAACCATTATGTCATCTTCCAGACGGTGAGTTTCTCAATTAGGCTTTAGAATTAGTCAGGGGATTGAAAAGCAGGAGCTTGGAGTAATAAATTCCAACAAAGGTAAAAGGAAAAAGTCTGATATTATGAACTTGGGATGCTTTTAGTGAAATGTTCAGCGCGACGGAGGCTATTAGCGAGTGAAAAATGACTCGTGCTGAAGCGCTACGGTAGCAACAGCGGTCGTGTCTTCCAAATTACAGACATGGCATGTGGCCAGTTTGGCTAAACACTAACAAACTCAATGACTCAACTCTTTCTCATTAGTTCATCATCCGCACAAAGACACGATTCGACGTGGATTTCAGGAAGTGAATGATTGCTAGCGCTAGCTTCAACATGGAAAGCGAGGCTCATCTGGTCTGCTGTGAAAGTCTTGTTTTAGCCTCGACGTAGATGCTTCCTTCGCTTGCTTTTCTCACCAGTGAGATGGGAAATTGGCTTTCAGTTGTCTGAGTGATAGGCAGGTAATGTAATCTCGCCTGCTCTCCAGCCATTTTAAGCCATTTTAAACAATTTTCCCCCCATTTCTTCTTCTCGCTCTCTGTCTCTCACTTTCTCTCTCTCGATTTACCCACTTTTTCTTTTTTTTTTAAGCACTATAGAAAGGAAGAAGTTTATCTGTGAAAGCAGTGATGTTAAATCCTCATGATGGTCACCTTTTCAATAATGCACAGGACAGCACTGGCTCCGCGGTTACGCCCCAGGTTACAGGATCTTACATAAGTATTAGCCCCTCCTTAAAGTTTTTCCACAACAGTGTTGAGAGAGATTTCACAGTGTGATGTTTACTGTGGGGAAGTAAAGTGAGAAGTTTGGGTTTAACTGGGACTAAAACACAACCTTTGTTAGCTATCTAGCTATCCAAGCTATGTGCAGTGCGTAATGTCTTATGTAATGCTTTAGCCACTTAATTTCTGCTAGGCAACAGATCGTCTTGCTGTTCGCTTTGCTGTTGAGGGATTTGGGCCAGTAATCCCATTTCACCAAGTCTAATGAGAGGACTGGGAGTGTGTGTGTGTGTGTGTGTGTGTGTGTGTGTGTGTGTGTGTGTGTGTGTGTGTGTGTGTGTGTGTGTGTGTCGCACTGCAGCATATCAAACTCATGAGATGTACTCCACTATGGTTCCACTTTACACCACTAGCATCGTGTCAAGCTGCGCCAGTTTAGTAAATTACACACGTGGACAAAATTGTTGGTACCCTTCAGTCAATGAAAGAAAAACTCGCAATGGTCACATAAATAACTTTAATCTGGCAAAAGTAATAATTAAAAACAATTCTATGAATGTTAACCAATGAAAGTCAGACATTGCTTTTCAACCATGCTTGAACCTAATTATTTAAAAAAATAAACTCATGGAACAGGCCTGGACAAAAATGATGGTACCCCTAGAAAATACTGAAAATTATGTGACCAAAAGGGACATGTTAATTCAAGGTGTGTCCTCTAATTAGCATCACAGGTGTCTACAATCTTGTAATCAGTCAGTGGGCCTATATATAGGGCTCCAGGTAGTCACTGTGTTGTTTGGTGACATGGTATGTACCACACTCAACATGGACCAGAGGAAGCGAAGGAAAGAGTTGTCCCAGGAGATTCGAAAGAAAATTATAGACAAGCATGTTAAAGGTGGACTACATGGGAGACGACCAAGGAGGACACCATTGTTGAAAACAAATCATAAAAAAGCCAGACTGGAATATGCCAAACTACATGTTGACAAGCCACAAAGCTTCTGGGAGAATGTCCTATGGACAGATGAGACAAAAATGGAACCTTTTGCCAAGGCACATCAGCTCTATGTTCACAGACGGGAAAATGAAGTATATGAAGAAAAGAACACTGTCCCTACTGTGAAACATGGAGGAGGCTCTGTTATGTTCTGGGGCTGCTTTGCTGCATCTGGCACAGGGTGTCTTGAATCTGTGCAGGGTACAAAGAAATCTCAAGACTATCAAGGGATTCTAGAGAGAAATGTGCTGGCCAGTGTCAGAAAGCTGGGTCTCAGTCGCAGGTCATGGGTCTTGCAACAGGACAATGACCCAAAACACACAGCTAAAAACACCCAAGAATGGCTAAGAGGAAAACATTGGACTATTCTAAAGTGGCCTTCTATGAGCCCTGACCTCAATCCTATTGAGCATCTTTGGAAGGAGCTGAAACATGCCGTCTGGAAAAGGCACCCTTCAAACCGGAAACAACTGGAGCAGCTTGCTCATGAGGAGTGGGCCAAAATACCTGCAGAGAGGTGCAGAAGTCTCATTGACAGTTACAGGAATCGTTTGATTGCAGTGATTGCCTCAAAAGGTTGTGCAACAAACTATTAAGTTAGGGGTACCATCATTTTTGTCCAAGCCTGTTCCATGAGTTCATTTTTTTTATAATTCCGTTGAAGCATGGTTGAAAAGCAATGTCTGACTTTCTTTGGTTAACATTCATAGAATTCTTATTTATTATTACTTTTGTCAGATTAAAGTTATTTCTGTGACCATTGTGAGTTTTTCTTTCATTGACCGAAGGGTACCAACAATTTTGTCCACGTGTGTAAATAACACAAAAATGTCTATAAAATTAAAAAAGAATAGAAACATGTTTTAGCACTGTGTTTGATCCCATAACACTTATTGGTCTAGTGAGATTATCCTTGTTTTAGTTCTGGAAAATGAGTATATGTTAACACAGCATTGTGTTTTGTGGGGTGTTCGAGTCAAAGGGGGATTTTTGACTGCGAGGGAAGAGGGACTTAGCAACAAATTGGATCAAATAGCATCCTGTATCAGTTCAACACAGAACAAGTCTTTTAGTTTCCAATAACGGGATGATTCCATATTTTACGGGACAGTTGGCAGCCCTAGTGTATATATATATATGTGTGTGTATAGTGTATACACACACATATATATATATATATATATATATATATATATACACAGTATAGTATAATATAGAGCAAGGCCTTGGGGGTTTGAGTAGTGGAACAGGCTCTATTCTTATACCTGTGTCAACCTCACAGAGCAGTAACACACTATTACCCTTGCAAATTACACCCTGTATGCAAAAGCACCTGAGCACTGACGCGGCTGTCAGTGTGGACTGACACCGCACACCTTCCTGCGCTCAGATAACAGAACCCATGCTAACTCAGCCATAGACTACTGTACTATACTGTATATACGGTAAAGAATCCCCTCCCTAACACTGACATTTAGAGCATTTACATCTGATTATTTAAATTATTATTATGAGTTAACTTTGATATTTGATATTATTGTTGAAGCACATGAGAGGAGCCAATTCACCAAATAACTAAGGACTAAGAAATATTATGTTAAAACTATAAATACGTTAAAACTATTCATTAAAAAAAAAAAACTCTGAAGAAGAAAAAAAATTGTGAAGAAGAAACCACAAATTAATTTGCAAAACCCGTTAGCTGATCAGTAAAACCATTCGAAAAAGAGTTGCCAAAATATACACTAGTCATTACCGTTCATAAATCAATTCATAAAAACAAGTTACATTTTAAAAAATCATGAAACAATCAGCAAAACATTTTGAAAAACGATTTATAGAAACGTGTGACAATTAAAATTTGTGTTAAGTCAGTATGAGATGAGCAGAGATTCACAAAACCAATAACGGTTGAGATTGTGGTGACACCAGCAGACCGAATTAGCAAAAAAATAAATAAATAAAGGTTTTGAAACTGTATGAAAATCCTAACACAAGGCAAGGGGAAAAAAAATCCTAATACATTTCATTCTCATTCTCACATTCCACACCTCACTGCGGTCCTCATCATAAAGCTTTATGGAGACATTACTCCACTCGTCTCTGACGTTACGCTCGTGTTCCATCGCAGGAAGAACGCAGGAATGCAGCTCAAAGCCTCGCTTTATAAACCTAACATTCATTACAGTTAAATTAATTAGAGAAATTCCTATAAACATTTTAGCTCCACTAAAGCGCACTCAGGTATTTTATGCGCTGTGGCGAAGAGAAGAAGCGCGAGGGCGTAGCTTTTTATTACTATTATTTTATATAAAACATAAGAAAAGGAAGGAACAATAAATCAGAAAAGAAAAATCAATTTTAAACCCGACTGGAAGCGTGAGTCACGCAGCAGCCACCAAACGACTTATTGATGGCCGAAAAGTTTATTTTTCCTGTATACCACAATTTAAATTAAATTCAATAAAAAAAATTGGGAGAATGGGGACTGTTGAACTTTAAAAAAAAAAGAACATTAAAAAAAAAGGACCAAAGTTTTGGATTAAATAAAAATAGCCGCTAAAAAAATTACTTAATTTTAATTTATACTGTGGCCTACAGAAAATATACATTTAATATAATACTGGCGGGTAAATAGTAAAAAAAAAAAAAAAAATTAATTTAATTTAAATTAAATTTCAGTTTGGGTCGAATAATACTTTATATTTTATATTAATTATTTTAATGTATTTATTTGTTTGGGCTGTGCAACAAATAATTAGAGTTTCCATTATTTCTTAAGGGAAAATACAATTTGGTTTATGAGTGTTTTGATATACAAGCCCGCTTCTGGAATGAATTATGTTCGTAATTCAAGGTTCTACTGTACATATTTTAATATAAAATAAATGTATAACATTTAAATATAAAATTAAATAAATACAAATGTAAAAAAAAATGATAACAATAATAATATTAGCTAAAATGTTTGTTTAATTAAAATTTTAATTGAAACATACTGTAAGTTTAAAAAAACATTATAAAGAATAAAATACATCATTATTATAGATAGACAGACAGTCAGACCTATCGCTAGATACTGTAGATACTGTAGATAGATGGGGAAACAAATGTAAAAATCATTCCATGAAGTATAGAGATAACAAAACAAAACGCACACAAAAGAGAAACTTTGTTAAATTGAAAAAGTGGTTATTTTATGAGAGGAAACGCAGTATTTGCTGGTTATTTCTAATCAGAGAGAAATACCTGCCGCTCATCGCGAGCGCGCCTGAGACGGGGTAACAGACAGGAGACACGCTGCATCACCACATCCACCCAGACACTCAGACATTAACTAAAGACAGGAACGATCCGAATGAGTGACAGGGAAGCGTGGAAGGACGACAGGGAGGAAGAGAGCGGGAATGACGGATGTTATTTTGCCTGGCAGATATCTACGAGAACGAGACAACTTGTGATTGCTGAAGATTTACTGTTGTACATAAGTCTGAGTTTTAACAGCAATTATATCATTTTAACAGATAAACTGTTCTTTAGTTCGGTTCAAACTGGGACTTTTGATTGTGCAGAATAAAAGAACACACACGGTTTAACTCGAACACCCCAGGTACAAGGCTGAAGCTTGCTGAATACGATAGAGATAAATATAAAAAAAAATCTTAAACCACTGGGTGTTGGTGTTTTAAAAAAATATAAATATATATGTTAGTTAAAAATATATTTTTATTTTACTATATGAAAGGATAGGACAGGAGGGAAAGGAGTTTATATTTAAGTAAGTGAATTAGACATGAATTTGTATTTACCTTATCATTTTCATTTATATTGCGATAAAATGTAGCTTGCTGGTTAGCTTATGTTAAAAAATAAAATGAAATAAAATAAAAACTTGCACCAGTACTTGTGCTGAAATTTCTGGTGAAATGTGTAAAAGCGATTGTTTTGACTCTAAGAACAGTCTTCTGTTATTCTGCACAAAATCTTGCTTTGACTTGAACGCCCCTTGCATATAAGGTGGGCTTAGGGATTAAAACAAATCTAGCCAGCAAACCTAAGCCAGGCCTCCCTCAATCGAATGGGTGAAATGTTTTCAAATGGTTTCAGATTGTTGGTAATTGTGCGAAAGTCCATCTACGGCAGGGTCGTGTAGCTGTGCGCAGTTTCTTTTGATGTCGATGTGAACTGACTCGAATTTATCAAAGAGACAAAAAGATAAGCGATTTACTTTAGTAAAATTCTGAAAACAGCAATACAGGCGCAACAACGAGACTTTCAAACATCTCCGCACACTATAGAAACCTCTATGCAGCCTTTATTGTGATGTCATTACAGAAAATATTGGATTAATTCATTCATAATTTAGACAGCAGATCCAAAGTAAAACGTCCTGGGAAACTCTTTCATACGCTTTAACAAACATTCTCATCACTCCAGGATTAATATTTTACAATGTTAGGTGTTTATAAATCTATAGATTGAAACAATTAAACTTGGATAATTCATCATTTATCCAGCAAGCCAATGTGAAACTAATATTAACTGAAACAGCACGAGAGAAAGAGAGAGAGAGAGAGAGAGAGAGAGAGAGAGAGAGAGAGTTTCATGACCTTTTTCTCATGATATTTTATTTTATTTTTTTTTATTTTTTTATTTTTTTATTTTTCCCCGATTTTCTCCCTAATTCCTCCCCGTCACTAGGGGGCTCCCACATTAAGGCTACTACTACCACTCAGCCGGGAGGACCACTCAGCCGACCGCATCTTTTCGAACCGCTCGCTCGCGCACCGTTGGGGGCGGCGTAACACACTCGGAGGACAGCGCTATCCGCTCCCTCCGTCGCGCGAGCTCACAGACGCCCCTGACTGGCTGTAGAGCCGTGATTAATGTGGGAGCACTAAGTACCTCTCATCCCTCCCCTCTGAGAGAGCTCGGCCAATCAGCTCTCTCTAGACCTCCGGCTGCGAGAGGTTACAGCATCACCCGGGATTCGAACTAGCGATCTCCGGATGATAGGGCGAGCGCTTTAACCACTGCGCCACTCGGAGGCCCCTTCTCATGATATTTTAGCTAAAATAGCTTCAAGAGCATGGGTTAAGACTCTGCCATAGTCACGTTTTTCTTTTTTTTTTTTCCTTAAACATTTTAGCAAAACATGAGGCTCGTTTTTCAGGGAACTTCCCACCGTGCCAGACGAAGCATATCAAAATCACGCAGCTTAGAGGATGACTAAGATGGCCGCCAGCGTGTGTGTCACGCTGATGTTGCTAATGGAGCAAACTCCGGAGCTCGGGTTGCACTGCAGAAATCACACGGGTAGAGAGGAACATGGAGATAATACACCTGTGCATAAATGCCCACAGTGGTGTCGCTTTTACTCTGATGTTCTGCCGTCAGAAAGAAATGGAAAGAGTCCGTCTGGCACCGGTGGAACAAAAAAAGAAAGAAAAAGAAAAAAGAGCGGGGGGAATAAAAAAAAAAAAACCTTTGAGAAAGTTAGAAGAAAAGGTTGTAACTCTCCTGAAGTACAATTCGAAATAGGAGACCTGAATGAAATATTAGTTGCATGAAAAAAAAAAACCCCACTGTGGAATATTACAAACACTAAAACTAGCATAAATAGCAAACGCATAAAGCATACAGAGTCCGCTACGAGCTAAAGTAAAGCAAAGCGTAGAAAAGAGGAAAGTACGCCTTGTATCTTGCTCAAAAGAACAGGGTGCATTAATACCACGTTAACACGATTCCATTTTAATGCCACTATTTTCAGCACCATTAATGCATTTATCTTATTCCCTGCTCCTTTTGTACGTTCGTTTCTTGCGCAGCACCTCGTTGTGATTGAATAGCGAAGAAGCTGCTGCTTATTCTTTCCTTTTTTCTTTCTTTCTTTCGTTCTTTTTTTTTTTTCATTTTTTTTTTTTTTAGAACACAGACGGCTGCATTTACATTTAGTTATCGTAATGATAACAGAAAAGAGCCGCTGGTTTAATGCAGACACCTTCGGATCAGAGGCGATGCAAAGCAGAAGGAAAGAAAGTTAGCAAAGAAAGTGCAATAACATGAAATCTGTCATGGGAAGATCTGCCCTTGAATAGTTCTGAAATCTTATGCAGAAATCACAGCGTCTTCTTAATAAAACATGGACTGTCAAATAACCAAACGTTTCCCCCAAAACTATAATAATAATAATAATAATAATAATAATAATTCTAGTTACAAGAGCACTTTTGTATGAATCAAAAGAGACGACACCTAACAACCAGGAAGGGCAAGTTCTCGTTACATTGTTCGGAAATGCTCTTATTTTCACTATCTATTATTACTAATATATTATTTTTTTCACTAACTCTAGATTACATATTCTACCTTTTTTTTTTTATCATACAACATCACCAGGCATGTAAGTGATCTCACATCACGCTCTAATGGATGAGGAGTCAGCTCTGTCCTTCCAGCGTTTAATAATGTGTTGGACAGATCTTAACACAACTCCACTCATCTCAGCTTTATCTCACTAGTTGTTGGCTTTGCTTGATGCAGGAGAATAATTTGACTATTCCGAAACACAGTAACGTCTTTTTCCATGACCGTAGGACACGTCTTCTCTCCACATCGTCACCAAACAAGGAATTCAGAGACACGAACCTCCTACAATCCACATTTGAATAACTTAAGAATGGAGATGATGTTTGGACAAAATTTTTAAGTTTATGAACTTGCAGGATTTCTTCTGCACTGCGACGCACCGGTCCAAACTATAAAGGACTTCCTGAATAAATCCAGGAACAATGGAAAGCCGCCTTACAGATAGTTCATTCAGTACCTGCTAAAAAATGTAATAACAAAAACAAAAGGTTTAATAGTAAGTGAGCCTGCTACACCCTGTTTAGAAAAAAAATCATAGCACGTAATTTTGTACACTGTTTGAGAAAACCGCACCTATTTGCGCACTATAATAGTTCATGTGTGTGTGTGATTTGTCTGTTCCTCATATTCCACATTATTCTCCCACATGTGACACAGTGCTCTGGGTCTGTACAGCTGCCGATACCACTGCATTCCTTCTCTTTATTGATGATGTGTCAGAATGCCAATACAACGCCAGCAGGGACAGAATTTCAACCAAACAGCTCACAGATCACAGGACGGTGTTTCCCATCAGGACAAACTACTGAAACAAGCAATGAGGAAAGATGTTGGCCTAAGGTGACCTTGGTGGTACGAGTGCTGTTTCCACTGATGACCTGTGGCCAAACGGCATGCTGGGGAGTGTGAACTGTGAGCGAACTGGGGAGAGTGAAGAATTAAGGCTGTATTCACACTTAAACATAAAATAATGCATTAGTATATATATATATATATATATATATATATATATATACATTTAATTTTCCAAAATAAATAGTATGCTAAGGTTTGCTAACACCCCTGTTATAAACTTGGAGAAAATTAAAATTTATAGTTGAACAACAAAGGATTACATTTAACTTAATGATTTATGTAAAATTCCCAGTCATTAGTGCGCATAGGTCTGATATTAGTAGAGAGGACCTGGCAACCTAAAAGTTCTGCCGCCTAGCATACTGTAAGCCTGCGACATAAAAGTTAGTTTGGCTCATTTTCATTTCTCTTTATTCCTCACTGTTTGTTTATGCCCCCCCCCCTCCCCCCTCCCCCCCTCCCTCCTCCCTTGATAAATGACTTTCTTGCCACTTCCAGAATGACGCTAATTTAAAAACGCTAATTTACAACCCCTGGGTTTGCGTCTTTGTAAATACACAACGCTCAAAACAAGCACGAGGGAACAAACAGCGCCGGCGTGATGTCGTCCCACTGCTGTGTGAGAAAACAGAGGATGTACCGCGGACAGAATGGAGGCAGAAACAGCTCAATGACTCGAGAGTCTCTGCAGACTGAATTAATGACAAAAGCAAGCCGTAACTCGGAGCAGGTTACAATTATACATATAATTAACCATATAATAGTAACTGTAATTAACTAATCAGGACACGAGTCGCTGCATCAAAGCTCAATGCCAGGTAATGTGTAGTTATGCTGCTGTAGATATAGTCTTTTGACCATGTAAATGGTGATTAAAATGTCATTAGAGCTCTGAACCCTGGGAGAGAACAAATAAGAGGCGCAATCCACGCAAGCGCCAAGTCACGGGACACAGACTGAGGAAAAACACAGTGGGGTTCGGAGAGAACTAGCTGAGCAAAGAGTCTGTACGAAGTTTAACAGGGAAGGATGATTTACTGGGAATTCTAGCTCCGCCCATTGCTCTAGCAAAACTTTTAGATATCAGCACCACTCAAGGTGGCATGGATTCATATCACAGTTTCCCTGTGGGATAGTGATGTAGTGGTTAGCACTGTGGCCTGACATTTCCAGGGTTCGATTCCTGCCTCGAGTGTCTGTTTGTGGAGTTTGCATGTTCGCCCTGTGCTTGGTGGGTTTCCTCCGGGTACTCCGGTTTTCTCCCACAATCCAAAGACATGCAGATATGCTAACTGGCGTTCCCACATTGCCCGTAGTATGTGAGTGTGTTCATGCCCTGCGATGGCCCTGTGATTGGCACAGTGTCTTCTGGGATCAGCTCCAGACTTCCTGCGACCCTGTGTTATAGTGAATGAATGAATGAATGAATGAATGTTGTTTCTTTTGATGTGATTCAAGGTCTGTATTAATATAAAAAACTAAATGTTTTAGTGTCTGGATCATAATGCAATAAAACCACTCTTTGGGATGTGTCCGATGTCTGGGGACGGTTCTGGCCTCGACTGATGTTGACAGCTGTTTCTCTGCAGATTTGGCCACAGTCGCTCGATAGTTCAGGATGGAATTTCCTACATGTCTACCTGAGTCCCCAATAACTACCTGGACTCCATATTAACATCAATTAACATCTTTTATAACAACATTTATACTGAACTGCCTGCCACCTAACACACAGTATGAATGCAGATCAATTCCTGCTTTCTCTTCACCCAGATGAGGATGGGTTCCCTGTTGAGTCGGGTTCCTCTCAAGGTTTCTTCCTACTGCCATCTCAGGAAGTTTTTCCTTGCCATTGTCTCCCTCGGCTTGTTCATCAGGGACTATCTGACCATTTTGATTCATACACATTCACCTTTCATACAAACTTAAATAATTCTTTTCATTGTGTAAAGCTGCTTTGCGACGATGACGATTGTTAAAAGCGTTATACAAGTAAAATTGATTTGAATTGAATTGAACTGGCTGCTAACAATAAAATAGTTCATGCTAGTTAGCTGAGTGCAAACTGCCATGTAGAGCAAAGTTTCCACAGGCTCAGGACGTTTCAGACCAAAACCACAGATGTTATTTATTGCACTGGATACAAAGACTGTATGTTGACTTGTAAAATTATGAATTCAATTATGTGCTTAATTACACATGAAAAATCTAGTTCTGGAAAATGTTTACATCTCCTAATGTTCGTATTCAAATTGTACCTGACATTAATCCACAGAATGAAGAAAGTCATGGAAACTTTTAGAATTATGGCAGGAATGTTTGGTTCGATGATGAGAGCATTTACACACAAAATATAAAATAAATAAATAAATAAATAAAATAAAATAAAAAGAGTCTCAGTAACAGGAATTTTAGATGACCTTCCTGACTCTCTTCCTGATCTTTCTAATTAAAAGGGCCAAATCTGGGAGAACAGTGCGATGTACTTAATAACCTAATTTTCAGAGCTTTTAGAGTTCAACATGGTGTCCCACAAGGTGTTATTTCAGGTCCATTCATTTTGTTATTACTCTTAATGTTACTCTCTTGCACTGAAAACTTACACTGAAGCTGGCTTTCACTCCTACACTGATGAAACACAAATACAGTATATTTGTGTTATAGGTTCAATTTGATGACGCATGTCAGGGAACGTGGGGTTCTATAACAGGTGTATACCAGCTCACCCATTGCTATCTCTTACAGAATGAGCCATCGGGTCTTTATTCTATGTTTCGTTACAGGAAAAAAAGACAGAGACATTATTTTTTTGGGCTGTGGAATGAAAAATTTAAGTTTCCATAATTTCCTATGGGAAAATACGATTTGGTTTACAATTGTTTTGATATACACTTCCGGAACAAATTACGCTCATAATCCAGGGTTCCACTGTATATATTTTGGCAAAAGTTTAGGTATCCCTTGATAAATAACAGATTTTGGTGATTTTTGTTCATTGAAAAGATGTTAACACAGTCTCTCTTGGAAAAAATGCACAATATTTTCAGCAAACATTGATGCATAGTTACTTTTTAAGACATAAATTGAACAAAGATAAAAAATAAAAACATTATTGTGGCACTGTGCAAAAGTTTGAGCACCCTACATTATCAGTACTTAGTAACGCCTCCTCTGGCAGATATCACAGCTTGCAAACGCTTTCTATAGCCTCTAAAAGTCTTTCAATTCTTGTACTTGGGATTTTCTCCCGTTCTTCTTTGCAAAAGGCTTCTAGTTCTGTAATATTCTTTGGTCGTCTGGCATGCGCAGCTCTTTTAAGATCTACCCACAAATTTTCAATGATGTTTAAATCAGGGGACTGTGGTGGCCGTTCCAAAACCTTCAGCTTGAGTCTCTTGAGGTTTTCCATAGGGGATTTCGAGGTGTGTTTAGGATCATTGTCCTGTTGTAGAAGTCGTCCTCTTTTCAGCTTCAGCTTTTTTACAGATGGTGTGATGTTTGCTTTCAGAGTTTGCTGGTATTTAGTGGAATCCGTTCTTCCCTCCACCCGTGTAATGTTTCCTGTGCCACTGGCTGCAACACAACCCCAAAGCATGATAGATCCACCGCCATGCTTAATAGTTGGCAAGGTGTTCTTTTCATGAAATGCTGCTGCTTTTTTTCTCCAAACATGCCTTTGCTGATTGTGGCCAAAGAGTTCTATTATAACTTCATCAGTCCACAGCACTTGTTTCCAAAATGCATCAGCTTTCTGTAGATGTTCTGTTGCAGACTTCTGACGTTGGATTTTATGATGGGGACGCAGGTGAGGTTTTCTTCTGCTGACTCTTCCATGAAGGTCTTGTGGAACGCTGCACCACCACTCCTGAGTCTGCTGAATCTTCCTGCAGGTTTTTTTGCAGTCAAATGGGGGTTTTGATCTGTCTTTCTGACCAGCATATGACCAGAGTTTTCTTGGTCTTCCATATCTCATCTTGACCACCACAGTTCCCCTGAACTGCCATCTCTTAATTACATTTCTGACTGTGGAAACTGCAAGCTGACGACGCTTTGCTATCTTCTTGTAGCCTTCTCCTGCATCAATGACTTTAATTTTCAGTGTCTTACACAGCTGCTTAGAGGAACCCATGGTTGTTGAGTGTCCGCAAGTGTGTGCACAAGGTTTGAGAGTCAAAGTATTTGTAAAGCTTAGAAATTGGCATTTACTAATGACAGCTGTTGCCATGCATCAGATCTAATGAGCTGATTAAGGTCTGAAACCTTGTAAAAAGAATCTGAGACTCTGGAACTCCTTGGGTGCTCAAACTTCTGCACAGTGCAATGTTTTTACTTTTTCTTTTTGTTCAATTTATGGCATAAGAAGTAACTATGCATCAGTCTTTGCTGAAAATATTGTGCATTTTTCCCATTCCAAGAGAGACTTGTTAACATTTTTTCAATTAAAAAATCATCACAATCTGTTATTTATCAAGGGGTGCCTAAACTTTTGCATAAGACTATAAATAGGCCACGCTCACAAGTAATAACTGTACGCTCCCACATGCAACACACTGTCTCTTCATATTTGTGAATGTAAAGCAAGTTTCAGCTAATGCTACGTTATTTGGCTCCAAAAAAACATTATGAATTCGCATCCAGCAGCTAATGCCATACAAACTACACGGAACTCGCGCACCCAGCTGCTAAATCTTCCTTCCGACAGCTCGAAGGCTGTCTTGTGAGAATCCACCCGAGGTGACTTTCTAAAATATCGATTACAAACTTCTGGGACAAACAGAAAGGGATCATCAGCTCAGTCGTAAATGTCAAGTTTATTTATAAATCACATTTACAATTACAACCGTTCAGCAGGACTGCTTCGCAACGAAGGAACCGAAAGCGAGGGAATAAAACCTGCAGCGCGAGCGAACGAGGGCCGCAAATCTCACAAGGAGATGAGGAAAGAGGAAGGGTCGGAGAGCCTCAGACAGAGACAAAAGAGGAGGAAAAGTGTGGATACGGTAAATCAGACAGATCCTAAATGGATCTAATTTCCCGTCTACGGTTTCACGGATCCGCCATCCATCAAACGCAACACCTTCGGCTAAAAAAAAAAAAAAAAAAAAAGTCATAGTGTGAAAAAGGAAAAGAAAAGAGTACATGAGGGAATGGTCTTTTATCATCTCAACAGTGTGTGTGTGTGTGTGTGTGTGTGTGTGTGTGTGTGTGTGTGTGTGTGTGTGTGTGTGTGTGTGTGAGACATCTGACCCAATTATCTGGACACTGCACTTACTGTATAATTATGAACACAGTGTGGATAAACATGACGTCAGGCCAGAGATAATCCTCCATAACAAGTGCCATGATCACTGTAATTATCGGCTTGTAATTAGAGACCACTGGAAAACATTTAGTGATCAGAAAAACACTGTGTGTGTGTGTGTGTGTGTGTGTGTGTGTGTGTGTGTGTGTGTGTGTGTGTGTGTGTGTGTGTGTGTGTGTGTGTGTGTGTGGCTAAGTGATTTAAACCCTAACTACTTAGTGTTGACCCACACTGGCTCTGACAGAAGCTCACTGTAGTCCTTTAAATAGCACAAATTATAAATAAGATGTTTCTTACTTCACTTTGACTTCTAAGATTTTAATATAATAAATTGTATGAATCGCTTTTTTTCCCCACAATACATGATCTACTGAAATACATAATATAATACATTATATATTAAATATATAAATGAAGAATTTGTTTATCAAATTCTTTCCATACAGTATAAGTCACACACAAGCTTCTGTATATAAAATGCAATGAGACTTTTCGTCTCCAGATACACACTCTTTGAGAGGAACCCTCATACACACTCCTAGAATGACACACCCACATTTCTATATATGGAATCAAAGACGCACACAAACACACATGCATGCACACACACACACGTTCCCATATTGGGTTAACCATGAAAACAATTTGATTCGTTTGAGCCTACCACACACCAGACATTCCAACACTTTGTTTTATTAATTTTTTTCTTTATTGAATAAAAATGATTCTAAAAATTAGTAAATAAAATGTTGAATGTAGTAGATAATTAGACATGTAATTAAATAAGTAAATACAGTCGGCAAATGAGTAAATACGCAACTACTGTAAATAAGTCAGTAAGTAAGTAGTTAAATATGTAAGCAAGTAAAGACGTAAGGAGGCAAATACGTAAATAAATAAATAGGTTAGCAGGTAATTAGGGAAATAAGAAAATAAGCATGTAGGTAAGTGAGTAAATAAATAGCTTAATAGGTCACTAAACAAACAAATAAAAAAACAAATGAACAAATAAATATTGGAGTAAATGGAAAAATCCATAAATAAATACAGCTGTAAGTAAATAAATAAATAAACAAAATAATTGATTAGATCAATTAGTAAATGAGCAAATAAATAAATAAATAAATGTGTATGGCAGCGAATAAATAAATAAATAATGGTGTAGGTAAATAAATAAATAAATAAATAACAGTGTCAGTAAGTAAATAAAGGTTAAAAAATAATTTTGCGTTAGTTGCTTACTCCTCTCATCCTTCTCTCTTAATTTTTCCTTGCGTGCGTTTAAAACCCATGAATTTGATGAATATTTAAAGTGGATTTATAATAACGACATCATTTTACACGATAATTAGAGATTAATTAGACGCCAATTACACGATTCTACATAACGAGTATCGATAAACTGCAATTAGCCGCTGTGTTTGTCTTCTCAATCAGGAACATTAAGTATTAAAATTGACTGTTCATTGTTGATTCAAGTGCTCACTGAATGTGTGTGTGTGTGTGTGTGCGTGTGTGTGTGTGTGTGTGTGTGTGTGTGTGTGTGTGTGGAGAGGCTCAGGATGACAGAAGTCCTACTGGCACTGAGTAGATAAGAAGAGAGGACACACGCTTGGACACGCATGCACATATACACCGACACACCGACACACACACACACACACACACACACACACACACACACACACACACACTCGTAGAAAACACATGTAGAAAACACACAGTCAGGCTTAGACACACACACTCCCTAGTCAGACAGACAGACGTACACACATTTTTGTAGCTGCACTGCGATATAAATACACACACACACACACACACACACTAACAAGTCAGACAGACACACACACACACACACACACACAGGTGGATAGCTGCATTGGGATATTCAACACACTGCAGATGAAATGGAAACACACTGCTTCTGGCAATGCGACAATTCTGTACTGATTCTCTCTCTCTCTCTCTCACTCACTCACACACACACACACACACACACACACACACACACACACACACACACACACACACAGGTCAGATCTGCCCAATTCTATAGCCATTTCTGTCCCAGGTTCACTCTTTATAACATGGTTAACAGTCGAAGCTAACTGTAATTAAAGTTTATTATTTCCAACACAAAGCGTTTTATGAACATTTCATTAATACTTCTGTGGTAAAAGCTGATATTCCGGACATTTCTGTGTAATTTTCGTTGTCGTTCTGCCTTCCAACATCTACATGAACGACTTAACTGCATTACTTTTTCACAATAGCTAGCCAATCTGTTTTAGGCTCTGCGTCCATATTGTCCAGTTGCCTAGCAACGGTAGGGGGGTATCAAGTACAAATGTGTCTAAATTACAGCATGTTTAACTAACCATGAGCACAACAAATCTAACAGACTACGAGTAAAACATTAGCAGTCTTGCTAATTCTATTTAGGGAAAAGTATAAATGTGCTACCAAAAGACCAAAGCTCATTTTCATATTCAACAAATTATACATTTTCATGAATTTAATTATCATCTGCATATCAAAATGTTACATGAAGAAGAGTTAAATAAAACCCTGTGCTAATAATTTTAGTTTTAGGATAGATGTAGGTGGAAAGTGTTAGCATAGGCAAAGCCCAAAATTTGCTAACTCACGTCAACATACTAACAAACAAATACAGAGAATGATAGCCAACAAAATTAACTCATCCATCATATTTTGTACATACCTGTAAAAGCTTCTTGGTAAAGTGTCTAATATTGAGTCTGTGTTGCTAGTAAGCTAACTCGCTAGCTAATGTTTTGTTGTCTGTTACACATTATGCAAAACCGAATGTTGAGCCAGGTGTGACTCTCATTATTTGGAATTTATGGCATGTAGTCAAATGGCCATGCTAACAAGAAGTAGCTAATTGTTTTATTTCAGATTAATTATCTGATAATGAAATATCCCCAGGTCACACTGATCCTCCGTAAAAAAAAAAAAAAAACAAGGATCCTTTTCTTTTCCGCGCAAGGCTGGCCGACGCCCAAGCACAGAGCGCAAAGAGCGAGACAGTTTTTCTAGTAAACGCTAATTTATGGATCTCTCGCTGCATTTGATAAGCTAAAAAAGGTTTCATTAGTTTCGAAGTCATATAGAATCTAGAGTTCATGTGGCACTTCAGAAAAAATGCTAACGTAGCGAGTGAGCACCGAGCATTCAGCGTGATCTTATTTAGTGCTAGCAACATTTTCTCCTTCTGTATAACGAGCCGGACAAAGTGCTGACACAGGATCTTTTTCTTTCTGTCCATGCAGCGGGACGCGATAAGGCACGGACGCCGATCCGCGAGCCTTTCGCTATCATGTACAGACACAATGCTACATCAGTAATTTAGGTTGATAGCATGGAACTCTTAAGTGCTTACAGGATAACTTAACCATAATTTACAATTTTGACACTATAATCAGTAACACACACACACACACACACACACACACACACACACACACACACACACTCCTTCTCTCTCTCTCTCCTTCTCATAGATTGACCAAAATAGAGACGGCTGTTAAAATACTAATGACTGGCATACATGCCAGTCAATAAACAACATATTTATGTAGTCTGCCTTAGCTGACAGGCTAAGTATGATGCTAAAAACGCAGCCTAGCAATCCATCGATCGCCTCATTACCCTCCGTGGCGCGGTCGAAAACAGATTTCCAGACTATTGAGCATGCTAATGCAGAAAACATTAGCAAACATAAATTGAAATGCTGCGCACTGGTCTGGATATTGTGTGGCTTTCCGCGGCTAGCGAAAAGCAATGATTTCCAATGGAAGCCCGTCAGCCGAGAAACAGCGTTTAAGCACTTTGTTTTATAGCATTATTGCTCAAACAACTTTTACTTCCCTGATAATCACACACACAACAAGGATAAAACTGAGCTTTTATTCCTCAGCTGCTCCTAGCTGTCACAGATGCACAAGTTTAGCCATAATCGCTAATTTGTTAAAGAAAGGTTTAATGTTTTAAATATGAAGAAGCGTTTTATTGAAAAATGTCAGGTAAATGTTGATACTGGAGACATTTATGTGTTATTTTTGTCATCATTTGGCATTTCCTGAGCTAGATGTTTATCGCTTAATGCAACTATTCAGGACTGCTAATATTTTCCAAAAATTATTTAGCCAAGAAAGAGCATGTTAAGCACTCTATAGGTTCAAAGTGTAAACAACATAATTTTCCTTTCCTCATCATTTCATATTAGAAATAAATAAATAAACAAACAAACACATGCTAATTTGACAGGTGGTGTATCGCAGTGGAATCCCCTCCAGCCAAGAGTTTTTTCAGGCCAGATTGCTGGGCTAAATTGTCAAAGCCAGGTCGTCTAATCACTTTGATTTTTGTTCTGGGAACTGTTCCAATCCCATCAGTAGGAAAATGGGCATTTAAGAAAATTACCATTCCAGACATGTGGGGTATAAAACAACTGAATCATAAAAACGAGGTCAAATTCACTGGTCAAACACCATGTTTTGTTAAAGAATTTTGATTTAAATAAAAAGATGCATTAAATGAAAACAAAAAGCTCTGTTCTCATGCAGGTTAAATCCTAAAAAATATTCTCCTTTGTAGTTACATGAGGTAATGCCACTCTAAGATTATATGTTTTCTATTTCCATGAATCTTAGCACTCATCTGTAACATGGCACAAAGCCCCGCCCACTTTTGCACTATTCCCAGTTTACCTCCCTGTCTGTATTAAATTAGTTGGTTTTGTTGAATTGCATCACTGCTAGCAATTAAAACATGCTATGATACTCACCAGAGATGAAGGCTCTTCCTGTGTCTCTCATCTCATCATGCGTTCTACTAGGGAAGTCTGGATAGTTAGATCAATGCCACCTGAAACACAAAGAAAGAAAGATATTAGATATTGATGTTTGATTTTGTACTTCTTTTGACCTTATTCGCTTTCCATATTTCTCCACCTTAGCAACTTCACCTTTTATTGACCTAGTATGACTATATATGTGAACACACAGCTACAAGACAAAACATAGTGTCATGCACACTCGTAACACGACCGGCACTAGGACCCGGAAGTAATACGGTCGGGTTTTCAGGAAGCATAAAAGGAGACAAAATGGCGCTTCACATTGCTCAGTCATTGAGTTCGCCCATGCCTTTGCTGACGCTACGCAGCAAAGTACTCACCAATTCTGGTTGCTTCTTTGATTGAGTGTGTGTTGCTAGAACGCTGGTTTATTTGTGTAGATCCTTGCTCTTCGTGTAAGAGAGTTCTTAAACTAATCGCGTGGTTATCCTGCCTACTCGCGCTGCTTCCGCGTTTGGGTTTACCATCCACGCTACACGGGCCAACTGCTAAGGCTTTTCTGTTCATCCCTCGGTTGCTCGTGACACATAGGATCAATGTAACAACTACATTGGCAAGTATATGGATTTAAAGTCAAACCCACAATTCCATATTTGTACCATGTATTAGCTACATTTACATACAGTATATGCACTGGAACATAAACCCAATTTATTATGTGGACTTGACTTGCTACATGTCTATGTATACATTTAATGCCACACCCACTTTGCCATTCAAAGAGTAGATTCAAAACCACAACCAGAATCCACACTCACAACAAACAACATCCACATTTAACACTGCAGGGTCAATTTCAAACCCTATGCAATCAGATATGCAATCAGCCACACCTACATTTCACAAAATGAAATCATTGCCACAGCCATATTTACATATATGTACTCTGTATCACTTAATTACATATGTGGATTCAATGCAATACCTACTCAATCTTATACCCATTTCATCATATTGATTCACTGACCCACCCACATTTGCGTATCTGGATTCAATTCAATTCAATTCAATTTTATTTGTGTAGCGCTTTTAACAATTGACATTGTCGCAAAGCAGCTTTACACAATCAAAAGAAGAATTCACGAACCCACCCACATTTGCATACATTTATTCACTGCCCCACCCATATTTATGTATCTATGGATTCACCACCCCACCCACTTTCTGTATATAGACCCAGTGCCCCACTTCCACATCTGGGTTCACTGCACCAACCTCAATTCCATGTCGGGATTCACCACCCCACCCACATTTCCATACATGGATTCACTGCCTAACCACATTTCCATATCTATACGGTTTTACTGCCTCACCCACATTTCCATATGTGGATTTACTTCTCCAATCTTATTTCCAAATTTAGATTCACTGTCCCACCCACATTTCCATATATGGTTTTAAATGCCCCATCCACATTTATATAGATGGATTCACGATCTCACCCACTTCTTCATATGTTGATTTACTGCTCCAACCATAATTATTTCAAAATATCAATTCACCCCCACACACATTGTCACGAATTCGGGTGCGAGGCATAAACGCAGAGGTCCAGGTGTTAAAGGAACGATGTTTATTGAACACAAAACAGGAAAATCAAACAAACAGAGTACGTTAAACGAAAACGAAACCAAAACACGTATAAATACACTGAAAGACACGAACTAAACGCACAGACATGAACGAGGTGAAAATCAACAGATGCAAGACAGCTAACTAAAGTCAAAACAACCTATTTATAAAGAAACTAATAATCAACTCGGTTCAGGTGAGCGCCCCACGTCACCTGACCGAGGTGCATAATGGGAAATGAAGTTTAAACAAAAGGAACTACAAACAAAATCACAGGGCGCTTTGGCGCCCTCTAGGGGTTATCCCTGACACATGTGTCCATATATGAACCTGGTGCCCTATATTTACACCTCTATATTCACTGGGCACACCAACATTTCTATACAAGTCCAAAATGACACACCTACATTCCCATATATAAACTCAAACTCTATTCCAGCCCTACATTTTCATATATGGCTCCAGTGCCACACCCACGTCTCTGTACAAGGCCTTACTGACACTCTTTCTGTGATCTAAATTGTCCCTGGAGATCTGCTGGATTTTCCTGCCTTTCATTCTCTCACTGCTTGTCCTAGTTTCCTTGTTTGTCTTAATTCTAGACATTTCTGCTGTCTGTGGGTTTGTTTTCGAGTTTTGGACTTCTTTTTATTGCCATGTGTGCTCTTATTGCACCTTGGACAGTTTGTTGAGTATATATATTGAATCTTTGTTATTAAACTCAGCAGTTTTTCGTTATATTCCCATGTATAAGCTCTGTCACCTTTATTACTTTCTCCGCATCTGCCTCCGACTCGTCTGAGATTTATAAGCTATTTCTAGATTTTTTTTTTTTTCGGTAGGGGTTGGTAATTTCCATTTTTATTTTTCATTTCCCTACTGTGCACCTCTTTTTGTTGTAGCTCTTGTCTTGTTCTGGCTTATTTGCCCATTGTAATGCGGAGCTAATTGTATTACATGCAGCGGCATAGAACAACGCCAGGCTCTAGACTATAATTCTGTTGATGGGAAAAGTAAAGGAGAAAGAAGAAAAGAAATAGAGAGATGAGATACTAACAATATTATTCAGAAGCTTATTGCGACATCATTTTTAAGAGTACAAGCTGTGCTTACAACCGAACATAATGGAAAACATCATAATGCGACGACACAATAACGAACGTAAGCCAGGGCGCTACGAGTCTCAATGTCAGGACAATAACGTCTCATCATCAATATTTCATCACTCTGACTTGAGGGACCGCAAAGTAGAATGTGATGAAAAATTAAGCATATTATGAAACAGACTCGTTGGGGCTTATTGCAAGCTCAGGGTAAAGCACCGCTCATGGATTTCCTTTAAAATGCAGCACAATACAAAGCTCAGCAGTTTAACCATCAGCCCTATTGATCATAAGGTCGAAGGATCAAATCTCCACCTGGACTCGAGATCTTGACCCTTCGACCTGAGACAATATTCATAATTCATAGTAAATTTGTTGATTTTTTTTTTTTTTTTTATTTTGCTGGGAGGATTTTTAACCCACTTTCTCCCAGTTTGGTCACCCACAGCTGCATGACCTCAAAAGATGTCTGTGATTGGGTCGTGCGGCTCTGATTGACCCGTTACTAAATAATCAGCCACCCACCATCTTACAGAAAATTCACATGAATGCTAATAAAGGTTTAATAAAGCATTATTTTTATACATTTATACATTTTTAGACATCTTATTCCTTTTTTTTCATTTTTGCCCACAAATGTGTTTGAACACAATATTCCAGTTTCGCGCATGCTAGATGTCATTCCAGGCAAAAAAAGGAGCAAGCGTAACCCCCTCCTGTGGTCCGTCTCCCAGGCAGGAATCAACATTTTCCAGAAAAGTTCCCTCTCCTGTATTCTGACTGGCTAGAAATCTGCATTACCGCAAAGGGGCGTGGTGGAGGGGCGGTAGCTCATTTGCATTTAAAGTGTGTTTCAGCACGTTTCAGGAACGTTTAGAAACATCCTGCTTCCCACACACACGGGAACAGCAATTTGTCAGACAATTCAGCGATGCCAGAATGCACAAACTTCAGTAAGTAATATTTCAGTTGCAACATTAACAGACACAGTAAGTAACAGTCACAATAAGGTTTTAATTTTGCATTTGCCAAAAACAATTTACAGCTTCCTGTTTACTGCACTTGCTCCCTACTGAGGGGAATGCATACAGTAAAGATGCCGGGCTATCTTCACTACCTAGTGCACTAGATGCATAGTGGAGAACACTATTTGAGATTTAGCCATGTGGAACATGTGACTGCTTGTGTTAATGTTAGTTTTTTCTTTTATATAAAAAAATATAGAAAGTACTGCCACGTTGGATTTTGTTCTGACTTACAAAAAAACACCACCACTTCCTCACGAGTGTAGAGTGAATACAGAGAGCAGTATGACCCTAAAAAAATAAATAAATAACTAAATAAAGCAGATACTCTTCACGCCACACAACCTACGAGGATGTTCTCTGGATTGACTTTTAATTTTAGTATTGTTTCGTCGTGACTGATGCAAAAGCTCCCGAGCTGAAATCTGTCCTTGCTGAGATGAAATGCTTCTGAAGGACACGGCTCATAACAATGCAACCTCCTCCTGCTGGTTTCATAACAAGCATTTATTTTCGACTAACAAGAAGAACAAAGAACGGTGTCAAGGTGGAGTCGAAGCAGAAAAAAGGGGCATCATGATTAAAGGGCTGAGGTGTTTTTGTCTTTACAAAAAGGAAGATTTCATATGCTTGTGCACTAAACTGTGAAATTCTCAGTTTTAGACTGTTTTAATTCCGTTATGAAACAACATTCCAGAAACAGACGCACCACAAGGTCTGACGGACCATAAAAGCCCGTCATTAGGACTAATCTAATTAAAGGAATTGTAGCAGAAAGACATCGTTCTTGACACTTTTTCCTGCTGCAGCTTTCATGACAAGCGTCTTAAAAAGGACGAAAGAAAAAAAAAAATGACTCGGGTTGTTTTGAGACGTTTGAAACGTGACGGTGTCCAGGTCAGTCGAGACACATTATTGTTGTTATTGTTGTTGTGCGTCACGCCGGCCTTTCCCTCTCCTCTCTCATTTCCTTCTGGTTGAAGAAGACTTTGTGCATGAACATCGCAGGGACTCACGCAAACCTTACATCGATTTGTAATTCCGGGGGCAGTTTCATTCGTGCAGCCGATGCAAGATTCCTAAAGCGATATGTTAATGCGTCCTCGTCCCTCATAAGAAGCGTCCACCGTAAAAAAAAGAGCTCAGTGCTAATAAAAATCCAGCTACGGGTGAGTGGTTAGCGTCCAAGTAATTAACCACCGTGTGCAGTGCTCTTAGGAAAATAAATCAGTGCAGAGCAATTTGCCAAGACTAATGCATTTTTGTTAATTAAGCGGCGACCCCACAGACATTTTTTCTTTCCATTTATAGTTACATTGAATGTCCGTGAAACAAGATCGAACCAGAGTCCGTATTCTCGCTTTAGCTATAAACGCTCGCTCCCTCACCCGCCTCTCTTGAAGTTTACAAGATATTTACACACGTAAAAAAGTTGCTGAAACGTGTAAGATAGTTAAACTTATGGCTGACGATTCCCAGTAATCCCAGAGTTTTTTAATTGTCAAAATTGTTGTAAAGTTGATTTAAGCAATGTTTCAGTATCAGTATATATGTTTGTGAAAGTTAGGATTACTTTGATGACATGACATCAGAACAACGTTAACTAAATGATGATGAGATAACATTGAACGAACGCAGAACACGATGTTGTGTGAAGGACTTGAGATCCAGTTACTGTAGTGAGAGTACTGCTTTTTTTATCACTGCACCATTAGGGGGCGCACTGTGGGTTAGCGTTAGGCTTGTCTTTGTGAATATATAAATCATAAATAACGGCACTAGCTGGTCCACTTGTTCAGTGATTCCGAGTGACTTTCCAACACGCTGCATTGTGATTGGTCTCCAGGGAAAAGTTAGTAAAATTAATCGGTAGGCGAAAAAAAATAAAAAATAAAAAAAGAGCTACTTTTGGCACAGCCGGCTTCTGTTGCTTATGTGAAATGTTCCAATGGGAGGTTATTAATTCAAATAATATTATTGACATACAAAAAAAAAAAAAATCTATCTATATATATACTGTATATCACTCAGGAAATTTGCCTCTGGTATGTAAAGATCTTAAAAGATGCGTGACATGAAATATAAATACACACTCTGTGTGTGGGAAGCTGTTGTGTCTGTCCCAATCGCCGATCAGTATTCTAAACCCTGTTAGAAACCAAGCGCTCAGGTGTTGTGCAAATGGATGTTAATCACTCGATAATGATGTTAATTACTAGATGAATTTATAATGGAGATGATCTGGTCGATCGGTCTTTGACCAGAATTAGACAATTAGGTTTTCAGTTTGTTTGGCCGTGGCCGGTGATCAGATATAAACATTTCTGCACTGAGCGCAGAAGCTTCCAAGCTGCTTTTTTCTCCAAACTCTGTGAGCAATTTAGTATTAAACCCTCTCATTACACATCCTTACACAGGCTCAAAACACCACCAGTGCTGATTAGCTGCAATTACATGCATTAGACGCCCCGCGTACACTCGTTCGCTGTCGCGTTGAGTTTTGAGGCTTTGGTGGCATTTGAGGCGGAACGGTACGCTCTGAACTCAGAACTCATTTTCATTCTGTGTGGTAGGAGTGAATTATTTGCTGAGTTTTAGAAACAATACTGACGGCAGATAAAATTGAATAAAATATTTCTGTGCTGTTCAGTTAAATGTAGCTTTTGGTTGAATTTACTTTGAAGTTAAATGTTAAACTCACAATATAGCAGAATGTTAAACGCTAAATATAGCGGAGTATTCGGAGGTGACTGAAGGTTAATCACTTATATTAATCACAAATATTAATCAAATATTAATCAAATATTAATCAGTACAAATAAAGCTAACAATTCAGATGTTTTGAGGTTGTATTTGTAACGTTGTATTTCGGTCGTCCAAACAACGTTATCTCAACATCATTTTAAATTTAGACTCACTTTAGCTTGCAAAGGCGACACTGTCCTGACTCTGAACGGCATTGCAACGTCATTACAACTATATTGCGGCGCTCATACAACGTTAGGACTCTTACAGGAAACTTCACCATATCGGGAATGACGTTTCTTTTTATTCATCGGTCAATTCCCTATCCTCTCATTTTGAGCTTTTTCAAGTGTTTTACGTTAGTCTGACATTTGAAACTATAAAGCTCAGTAAAGAGAAACTAATGAAACAGTTTCCTGATCATCCTGCAGAACCACACACAGTTCTTCTGAGGACTTCAACTGTTCTGTTCTGTTCAACCTGCTTCTTTTTGGCATGAAGAACCCGGAAACTTCCTTTTTTTACATTTGTACCAAAGCAATCACAGGGTGACTAAAACTTTTGCACAGTACTGGATATACTGTTCGAAGAAATCAAGAACAATTTGACAAGGTTTGACCTGAACACAAATATGCATACGAGGAGTTCCAGTTAAACCGGGATTCATCTTTCCTCTTGATCTTTTTGAGCAAGTTATTTACGGTATATAATAATGCTAATAATAATTGCTATGTAAAGGAGTATGGAAGGGTGAGTCCCCCCCCCCCCCCCCCCCCCCCCCCCCCACACACACACACACACACAAAAGTACTTTCTTTTTTTGCTGAACTCCTGTATTAGATTTTTTACCCCCCCAAAAATAAATTTTTTAATAAAAACTTAATAAAAACTTTAGCTTTGTTTTTCAATTTGATTCCCCCACTTTTATTATTCAGATATAATTCAGAAATGTAAAGCAGTGCTGTGTGCAGGACCTGCGCCGCTCCGTCCTGCTCCGCTCTGCACACTCGGGGAAATGGACAGGACGACTGGAACAGTCTGAGCTCTGAGCTGCAGCAGGAACTCGCAGCGGTTCAGTTATGCAACAGCGCTTCTGCTGCTCTAGTCAACCTCCTCGGCAGCTACCTGAGCGTCGTCCTCGTCCTTATTTCTCCTCCTACAGCTTAATGCCGGTGATTTCATAACCTTTTCACCTCCTCCTCACGGTGATGAGCTCCAACAATAAAAACGTGCAGCTGAGATGACGGACTTTTTGCGATGCAGTGATGTGCAGACTGCGGAAGAGCTGTGTGGAGCTTATCTCAGCTTTATTTGCAGTGTAGGATGTGGTATATGTCAATGCTGGTTGGAGAATGGAAGTCAGACAGTGTGTGTGTGTGGGGGGGGGGGGGGGGGGGGGTGATAAAAAGCTAGTACACTTTGAGCTAATTTTAGCTAAAAGGTGACTTTCAGAGAAATCTTATTTCTGAGCAAGCTAAATAACATTCCCTATAGCATTTATGTAAATTTTCACCCCGAAAAACATTCCTCCTGCCCACCATGATGATGAAGGTGTACATCAGTGCGCCCACACACACACACACACACACACCTCTGCTGTAGTGAGATAACACAGGGGTCAGAGAAGGACGAGCTGGTGACATTTTTATCTGCCGAAGTGTATGACTCATCTCATCAAAGCTCATCTCTCTCTCTCTCTCTCTCTCTCTCTCCATACACATGCAGTGCCACTACAAAACAATGTGCTAAGCTGTTATTAAAGTACAGAATAACTCAGCGTGCAGTGTATCAGAGTCACTATGGCCACTAGGATGCTGAGACGCTTCCCAGATCATTTTACCTGAGATCTGAGACGTATTTGCAAAATTAGCATAATAATAGAATGCTAATCACATTTAATGTTATCTTGCAACGTTTTCAATGGACGGATTCTCTGTAAAAGTCTGCAATTCCACAGCAGATCAAAGAGGAGCGTCAAAGTTTGCTAAAGCTTCACCTAGACTTTAAAGTCATCCGCCAGTCTCAGTCGCAGACAGCACCCCGGGAATTCTCTCCCTCTCTTCATTCTCGCTGTCTTTTATAAGTCCGTGTCGGCGTCTGAGCCGAGTCTCACAGTAACGCTGCGTGAGTGCGTGGCGGAATAGCTTTTGTAAAGTGGCGCGCTGGAAGCGCAGGGGTGAAATCCGAACGCTCTCCCAGCAGGTCTGAGCCGCTCAGCGGGATCCCGACAGGGTCGAAAATGCAAAGCCGAATGCAGAGCACGTTGTCAGCCAGACACATGGATGCAGTGTTCAAAAAAAAACTTTTTCGGAAATAACACTGTCTTGTTGGAGTGTGGGATTAGCATTAGCCTTGTTATTATTAGCATATGATAGCTAAGATTATCTATAGAAATAAAAGAGAGGTTTTGTCTGTGCGTTGGTCATAACTCGCATTTCATTGGTATCTTTACATTTCATACAATGGAGAACCAGAATCCAGTCTCAGAAAAAATGCTGTCCATATGTGTGTGTGTGTGTGTGTGTGTGTGTGTGTGTGTGTGTGTGTGTGTGTGTGTCTGTCTGTCCATTTTAGAAAAGCAATAGAAAGCGACCAGAACAGCCAGTGCACCACAGCCCACTATGCTTGCAGCCCAATGGGCAAAGAGCTCAAAGCCACCGACCCGCCTCCAAACTGCCCAGATCCCCATCCCATGGGATGCTCTGGACAAACAAGTCCGATACATGGAGGCCCCACTCACAACCCACTGCTCCAAAAGAATCCACTGACAGAGAATGTCCCAACACCACAGCACACCCCCCAAGGTCCAGAGGAGACACGCCCCAAGGGGCCAGAGCTGCCCTGTTGGCAAACCCAAAAACTACATTACAGCAGCAAAGAACAACGTGCAAACATCAAGTAGGGGCAGTACAGTGTATAGATACAAAAGAAAAAAAAAGAAAAAAAAACAATACAATGAGGTAATGGTTTTAATATTATGGGTCATTGGTATAAGTTTTTATTTATTCTGTCTAGCATCTAGTTCTCTTAAGAAAACATAGAACCATGCCCATGGACCTTTACAGCTGGGTCTTAATTTTGATATCCTGGAACACTGAACAAAGAACCTTGTTCTGCAAAAGTCCATGACTTTAAACCTTGAACCAAGAACTACACCATATGCCAACTATGGAAGTTGAGACTAGGCACTCTGGCATACACACTTAAGCCCAGCAAGTTCAGCCTAGATGCTTAACTCCAAGAAATAGGGCACAATAATTGAAAACAAGGAGCTTTACATCAGGAACTATGGCATGGGTGCCTTAGAACTTGGGTCTGGACAATTAAATCCTGTAACCTTAGGCCCAGACCTTTATATCATAAATTTCTGACCCAGAAGGTGTAGCACATTTGGCCTGAACAATTAAGCCTAGACATTGAAGGTTGGATCTGGAACTACAGTATGGACAAGACATTTAAGCAGACACACACAGACCAAAGGCAAGAATCAAACCCCTGACACTGAGGGTGCGAGATGACGGTGCTGACCATTAGGCTACTATGGCTGCCTCCAATGAACATACTCGAGTTTTAAGTATGATGTTTATCTTGTTTTTTCTCCGTTTTTTTTTTTTGTTGCAAAAATAAAATAATCTATGACTTAATGAAAAAGAATCAAAGAACAATGAAGCCACAGTGTTCCTCAGCCATCACTCCATATACACCACTAAACTAAAAATAGACACCTAGGCAGTATCTTTCAGCATGAGTGGCTACAGAGGACCAGAGGCTAATGTGTACTGAGGTCAGTGTTACAGTAAAACAGCAGTTACTGAGCACTTTTAACCTGATTAAAGGCGTGCGAGAGAGAGAGCTATGCTGTGCTGTCAGTCAGTCCCCTCCATTATCTTTAACATTCTTTCACTATGTACTACCATTTACAATCCATCTCCCTCTCTCACTACTGGAATGTTTCACTCCATTTTCAGTGGGAGGAACAAAATACATACCAGTTCCTCACACTGACCCACATTTACCCATCCCGAATATTTAAGTTCCGGTAGCCGACTTTCCACTAAAGCTTAGCTCAGGAGCTCAAACCTAGCAACTTAAAGCCAGACTCTCACTCACAGAAAACTAAACACAAGACAAAGTCCTATAGATACTCAAATCTATGAACTTCACTTGAAGAACACAAATCCAGGCATGAAAACCCAGTAACTCACATCTACTGAATTACAGCCCCCCCTACACACACACACAGGGCCCAAGCACCCAACTCCAGATTGACAAACCTAGGAAGTGAATTCCAGCAACTTAATCCCAGCCTCAGAATCCCTGTTGAATCCTTGTTAAAACCCAAAGAGGAACTCTAATCCATGAACCTGAATCCACAAACTCAAACCTAGAGACTCAAAGACAACAACAAAATGAATCAAATACAGGACATCAAACTCAGGTACTGAAACCAATACACTCAAGCCCAGGAAATGAAATCAAGGAACTTGAGATCAAGAGGTCAAACTGAGGATCTCAAAGGCAGGCACATAACCCCATGAACTTCACATTCAAGAACGCAACCCCAGGAACCCAGGAAGTCAAAGCCATGAATTCCTTCCCAACAGTGTTTGACAGAGGGTACTTCAAGTTAGTAACCAAGTGAACCAGTGTAAGGATATAATCAATGATGGAAACTTCACAGCACTTACGTACGGGACTCTGTATATGAGCTTCTGACAAATGCCTAAATGTACATGTAACTCAATCCCAGGAACTTATACTCAAGTTTTGGATGGCAGGTATTTCCTGGTGTTCTTCCACTGTATGTTCTCATCTCCAGACTTCACACTTGCAACAATAAAAACAACATCTGACAAAGAACTTACGGGACAGGAAAATTGGACCTGAAACTTTATACCAGACATTTGGTACAACCAAGGAATTTGGGGCAAGGAACATACAGTAGGACACAGATGTTATCCTAAGAATAAAAGCCTGGAGATTTCTTCAGCCAGAAACTAGAGCTCAGGAACATCAGCCAAGTCCAAAGTGTCTGCCTCATGATTTTTTTTTATCACTGATCTTTTAGGTTTGACATGTACGCTCAAGAACCCTAGGACTTTTAACCAGGAACTTCAGCCTTGACACTTAAGCCCAGGAAGTTCTCTTAGGAAATATCTGACCACAAAGCTTAGACCACAAACTCCAGACCAGATGTTTCAGTCCAGCACTTAAATCCCTGACCTTCAACCCAAGATCTTCGTCTCAGAAACTTCAGCTTATATATTTAAGCCCGGGAACATTAGCCTGAGAAACCAGAAATCTTAAATTATTCATTTCAGTCTAGACACGATGATCCTATGCCCAGGAACATCTGACCAGGAGCTTTGGTCCAATGAATCGTGTATGTGGCCTACATAATAAATCTGCTGTGTGGTTTAGGACACGCCCACATTGCCTTATGTAGTGTACAGGGTCAGTACTAACCTAACCCCACCTTTTAACTATTTAAAGGCAGCAACTGCATTTCTCTAATGTCATCTCAATACATTTGATTTCTTCAAGCATGGAAATCGTTTACGTTTATAAAATATTCCTCTCGTTCTTTCTCTCTCTCTCTCTCTCAATCTCCAAACTATTGATCTCAATTCTGATGAAATTCCTCTCCCTCAGCACAATGTGACGTTCGTCTCAGCACGAAATGAGATTTATTGAGAATTTGTCTCATGTCACACTCTGCTGGAGCTGCATAACACACACACACACACACACACACGCTCAGAAGATCCATCACTGATACGATGTGCAGGTGAGGCTCAGCGTGTGTTTTGGCAAGCAGCTCCGCGGAATCGTCTCGTCAGCTAAACTCATTTTCATCATAGCGATTCATGAAGGAGTCTGATATTAAACTCAGATCACATGACCAAGAGGTGTGGTTTCTCTTCTTTAAAAAATTGAAACGTACAACACCCATTAGAAGTTTGTTACTGACAAACAAGGTCCAAACTTTTAATTGATTTATACAGTATTTATATACACACGTGGACAAAATTGTTGGTACCCTTCGGTCAATGAAAGAAAAACTCACAATGGTCACATAAATAACTTTAATCTGACAAAAGTAATAATAAATAAGAATTCTATGAATGTTAACCAATGAAAGTCAGACATTGCTTTTCAACCATGCTTCAACAGAATTATTTAAAAAAATAAAATCATGGAGCAGGCCTGGACAAAAATGATGGTACCCCTAGAAAATACTGAACATAATGTGACCAAAGGGACATGTTAATTCAAGGTGTGTCCACTAATTAGCATCACAGGTGTCTACAATCTTGTAATCAGTCAGTGGGCCTATATATAGGGCTCCAGGTAGTCACTGTGTTGTTTGGTGACATGGTATGTACCACACTCAACATGGACCAGAGGAAGCGAAGGAAAGAGTTGTCTCAGGAGATTCGAAAGAAATTATAGACAAGCATGTTAAAGGTAAAGGCTATAAGACCATTTCCAAGCAGCTAGATGTTCCTGTGACTACAGTTGCACATATTATTCAGAAATTTAAGATCCATGGGACTGTAGCCGACCTCCCTGGACGTGGCCGCAGGAGGAAAATTGATGACAAATCAAAGAGACGGATAATCCGAATGGTAACAAAAGAGCCCAGAAAGACTTCTAAAGAGATCCAAGGTGAACTTCATGCTCAAGGAAAATCAGTGTCAGATCGCACCATCCGTCGTTGTTTGAGCCAAAGTGGACTACATGGGAGACGACCAAGGAGGACACCATTGTTGAAAACAAATCATAAAAAAGCCAGACTGGAATATGCCAAACTACATGTTGACAAGCCACAAAGCTTCTGGGAGAATGTCCTATGGACAGATGAGACAAAAATTAACTTTTTGCCAAGGCAAATTTTGCTAATTATACTTACACTGTCCCTACTGTGAAACATGGAGGAGGCTCTGTTATGTTCTGGGGCTGCTTTGCTGCATCTGGCACAGGGTGTCTTGAATCTGTGCAGGGTACAATGAAATCTCAAGACTATCAAGGGATTCTAGAGAGAAATGTGCTGGCCAGTGTCAGAAAGCTGGGTCTCGGTCGCAGGTCATGGGTCTTGCAACAGGACAATGACCCAAAACACACAGCTAAAAACACCCAAGAATGGCTAAGAGGAAAACATTGGACTATTCTAAAGTGGCCTTCTATGAGCCCTGACCTCAATCCTATTGAGCATCTTTGGAAGGAGCTGAAACATGCTGTCTGGAAAAGGCGCCCTTCAAACCGGAAACAACTGGAGCAGCTTGCTCATGAGGAGTGGGCCAAAATACCTGCAGAGAGGTGCAGAAGTCTCATTGACAGTTACAGGAATCGTTTGATTGCAGTGATTGCCTCAAAAGGTTGTGCAACAAACTATTAAGTTAGGGGTGCCATCATTTTTGTCCAGGCCTGTTGCATGAGTTCATTTTTTTTTTTATAATTCCGTTGAAGCATGGTTGAAAAGCAATGTCTGACTTTCATTGGGTAACATTCATAGAATTCTTATTTATTATTACTTTTGTCAGATTAAAGTTATTTCTGTCACCATTGTGGATTTTTCTTTCATTGACCGAAGGGTACCAACAATTTTGTCCACGTGTGTGTGTGTGTGTATATATATATATATATATATATATATATATATATATATATATATATAATCACAACGCTTCTCTTTGTCACATGATCAGTGAAGTAAAACTAATGGCTGGACAGTAGTTTGTGCAACATGTTTGTGTGTCTGCTGTCTATGCGTGTTTAGATGAATTTGTGTGTGTGTGTGTGTGTGTATGAGTGACCTTTATTTATGCAGAAGTTTTACTGTTTAAAGGTGTGAGAGCAGAACTCCAGCAGCGAGTCATTAACATTCAGCTCGATTTGGCAAAATCAATCTCATCCCTTCAGCCAGAGCTCTGAAACCCATATTATAAATCACATGACACACACACACACACACACACACACACACACACATCGACACATGAAGAAAATGCTCACTAGTGCTGTTCAGGCCTGAGACTTTACCCGCACACGTCACCCCTCTGAACATCTGGCCAACACTTTAATACCAACCTGAGAATCAGGAGGTACAATAACTTCTGTTTACTGTTTACTGTTTACTGTACGCTCACCTCACTGCCACGCCTCACAGTCTCACTGTAACCTTACATACTGACGCTGCTGGGATAGATAGGTGGATAAAATACTTTTGGCTCCCACAGGTAGATAAATAGATAGATATATACTAAAGTATTGGCACCCAAGTTAGGTAGATAGATAGATCAATAGAAAACTATTGGCACCCCCTGGTAGACTGATAGATACAGTAGATAGATAGATAGATAGATAGATAGATAGATGTATCTGGTTAGATCCAGCTCCAGCTTTTTTCTTCTCCTCACTATTAAAGTAGTTAACGAGCCGGATCTGTAATCTTACTCTAATGACAGCTGAGCGTGTAAATTGCCCACGAGAGTCAAGAGTCATTTATTGCCATTCGTACTGCCAAAGCTTCAGGATACAATGTGTGTGTGTGTGTGTGTGTGTGTGTGCGCGTGTGTGTGTGGGGGTGTGTGTAATTAGACAGAAATTGAACAGCTATCGCATCACAGGTCAGAAATGGTGGATCAGATCTAAAACACTGATGTATTTTATTCCATGAAATAAAGGAGTGTGATGACATCATGACATACACACAAGCTTAAACCTGAATACTCTCTCTCTCTCTCTCTCCCTCTCTCCAGGTGGGAGTGTGTTTGCATCATATTGTGAGCAGTAATGAACACTCCTGTCACTATGCCACCCTTATGATCTCATTATCTGTGCTCAGGCTCCTGCACCTCCAGGAGAAAACACACTTAAGGGAGAGAGAGAGAGAGAGAGAGAGATGTCTTTCAGATTTTTGAATAAAATCTCTTTGAATCTTAAACTGTAGAAAGAAAAAAATACAAATAAAAAGAAATATGTTGTTTGTTCACTTCATAAAACTTTCAAGACTTTAAAGGAAGATTCAAGCCCCTCCCACTTTATGTTTTACATCCTGAAATAATAAAATATCTTATAAATGAAAATAGATAAATAAAAAAACTGTAAGATTGTAAGAGCGCTATTATTTATATAATATAATATTGTAATTAAATTAGTGTTTTATGACATGAATATAGATTATTATAACAATTTTTATAACATTAACAATTAACTTTTGTCTTCACAGAAAAAAAATAAATAAATATATATATACATTTTTAATTACATGCAGACTCATTTGCATAAACAGGGGTAATTTCATGTCACTGTGCTCTAATTGACACATATTGATTTGATTATTAAACCGGTAGCCACAGGCGTCCATTGCTTGTTAGCAACATTAGCCTTGTGTCTCCCGAAACAGGATTAACGAGATCATGAAACAAAAAGCATATCAGGAAAGTGGGAGCGAAAAAACGAACAGATGGTGGGGAATTCTGGGACGCCAAAAGAGCCAGAATGTCTTGGGAGCACAATGTAATTTGAAATCTATACATCAGGAGTGATTAACGACGCATGGTGTCTAGAGATGCTAACGGCAGAAAGGCGCAGGCTGTTGGAGACACAGAGAAAGAAAGAGAGAGAGACAGAAAGAGACAGACGGAAAGAGAGCGAGAGAGAGAACCATAATAAATTCGTAATTAACTGTGAGAAGGGAGAACAGCGTGAGAATTAACATGATCTGTCAGGAAAAACGACCTGTCCGAGTGTCCGGAAGTCCCAGAGGACGCCTTAAACCCCGCCTGTGCGCACTCTTCCACTACATCAGATCCATTTATAATGCATGAGAGCAGCAAAATGTCACCTTTTACGCAGCATATAGTAGTAGAAGGATTCGCTTCAGGAGTCGGCGTGAAAATGACAGAAACTATCGCTCCACAGGGATCGAGAGGAGAAATGAAGGGAAATCATGGATTACAGAGACAGATGGCTGTGGGATGTCGGAAAAGTCCTAGATAAAGATTACGTACGGAAATGTTTTGTGTTGAAAAGCATCGCTTGGGCATGTCAGAGAGCAGAATGATTGACAGCGTCACTCCCAGGAAACACACGTGTTTATTCACGTGTTTATGCTAGTTTCAAAAAGGCTAGCGTAGCTTTTTAGCAAAACTGTGGATATTGCTAATACACTATAGACTAATTTAACTGCAAGGTCTCCCAGGTGCTTTGTTGTGTGCACGTCCAGTTTGGGACTCTTATTTTGGCGCCACCCTTCATTTCCAGCATTCTTGGTTTTCTTGTTCAAGTAGTTTCTCTGTTTTTGTTTCTTGTTTTCATGCTATTGCTAATTTTATAAGCTACCGTACACAGATACAAAGCACTGACACTGCAGAATCCTTCCACAATTTTTATATCCATTTATTATTAGAAGTGTGTCCACTGCACAAGCCTTGTTGCTATAGCAATTATAACATATTAGATGAAAGGAATTCTGACCAATCAGAATCGAGAACCAGAGCGGTTTTAAAAAAAATGTTTTAAAGCTGTTTAATTAGTTATTTAATGCAACTTGCTGGACTTGAGTGTAGTATTGGCGGTTATGGTTAAAGCAGGCGGCTAATCTGGAGACACAGGTGGTGTTCGCTACAGTAACATCGCCGAGGTCCAGTAAAGTCACATTTAAATTGGCAAAAAAAAAAAAGAAAAGTAAAAACAAATTATTGTTATTATTTAATTATTATTATCAACATTTTTCTATATCATGACTTCAGACCCTTTTGGTTTATTCCATATGTGGATCTCTGGAAGCTCTAAGTGTGATCCATGCTAATAATGCTACCCCATATATCGCGCAAGTTTAGCACAGACCCTGTGGCAGCTCCAGCATCCTTCCCTCCATCCACCTTTCATTCATACAGCAGGAGGAGCACCTTCTCCTACCTCCTCAGATGGCGTGAAGGTCCTGAGGGAACCATCGGAGCTCCTGCAAACACAAACACACAAAAACACACATGAATACCGTCATGAAATCTGCCACGTTCTAGCCTAGCGCTCACGCTAGCATTCGCCTCCTCCTCACCTCCTCTTCTCCACTCCCCATCATGCCATGCACTGCTTTTGTTTTGCCTCGTTCCAGCCACAAGTGTAAATGTACATTACCCGGCCTGCACTCGCTCACATCTAACTGCCACCTTCAAGCTGACAGAGGAACTTCATCTCATGAGAAAAAGTCAAATACGACAAATATTTCGCTTTTAGGATGAGCTGTTTAACAATCTAGCTCCCTAGTCTGTTAGCACAGAATAAACTTTATTTACAGGTTTAATTTGTAATTTGTGTAAAAAAAGGACAACTTTACTTAAAATATACAATACAAATATTTAAAACACAGGAAGTGAGTAAACTTTGTTTGCTAAAATTTAATTTAATATATTTAATTTATTATTTAAAAAATAATAAATAAATGTTTGAGTTATGGTTTAGTTTATTATGTAATAATTAATTAAAAATATATAAATTAATTTACAATAATTTTATTGGTAATCATTTAAAATAATTTAGGTATAAAAAAATCTGCAACAAGCAGTTAAACAAATATATACTTAAAATTTATAATTAACTTATCTGAAATATATATATTTTTATATATTTACTTACTAGTGATTAAACCATCACCTATCAATTTATTTATTTAATTATCTTTTAACATTTTTAAATGCAACATTTATATTTTAGACTGTCACGCATTTTGTAATGATTTTATTAAAAATATTTGTAAGTTTTTACCTAAAAAAATAATTATTTATATATATATATATATATATATATATATATATATATATATATATATATATATATATATATATATATATATATATATATATATATATACACACACACATACAATATATATATATAGGGTCCGGGCCAGGCCTTCTCGTCCAACATCAGTGTCTGACCTCACAAATGCGCTTCTGAAAGAATGGCAAAAAATTCCCAAAAGCACACTCCTAAACCTGTGGAAAGCCCAGAAGAGTTGAACCTGTTATAGCTGCAAAGGGGGCGGGGCCAACATCATATTAAACTCTATGGATTAAGAATCGGATGTTACTCAAGTTCACACGCATGTGACTATACTGTATATACACAGTGTGTATATATATACACACTGTATATATATATATACACGGTATAGTCTGAATGCTTTCAGAAATATAAACAATGATTGTTTATTTTTATCAATTTTAAAAATGCAAAGTGAGCGAACAAAAGATAAATCTAAATCAAATCAATATTTGGTGTTACTACCTTTTGAAAACAGCATCAATTGTTATAGGTACACTTGCACAAGGTCAGGGGTTTTGTAGGATTATAGTCAGGTGTACGATCAACCAATTATACCAAACAGGTGCTAATGATCATCAATGACACATGTAGGTTCAAACCCAGTCATGAACTGAAACTGAAACAGCTGTGTAGGAGGCTTAAAACTGGGTGAGGAAGAGCCAAACTCTGCTACCAAGGAAAAGTTGTTTCATGTCATGGCAAGATTGAGCACAGCAGCAAGACACAAGGTAGTTATACTGCATCAATAAGATCTCTCCCTTGTTGTCCAGTGATGTAAACTTTAAAGCACTTTTTGTAAGTCGCTCTGGATAAGAATCTTTGCCTAATGCCTAAATGTAAATGTCTTCTAGATAAAGATTTCAAAGCAGACCGGGGTTTCAAGATGTGCCAAAGAAGCACAAAGAAATGAGAAATGGTGAGGATCGTAGACGCAATGGTCAGCCAAGGAAACGTCGTGCAGCAGATGAAAGACACATCAAGCTTATTACCCTTCGAAATCGGAAGATCTCCAGCAATGCCAGCAGCTCAGAACTGGCAGAAACCAGTGGGACCCAGGTATACCCATCTACTGTGCAGAGACGTCTGGCCAGAAGTGGTCTTCATGGAAGAGTTGAGGCCAAAAAGCCATACCTCCGGCATGGGAACAAAGCCAAGCGACTCAAGTATACATGAAAACATGGGAACTGGGGTGCAGAAAAATGGCAGCCGGTGCTCTGGACTGATGAGTCAAAATGTTAAATATTTGTCTGTAGCGGGAGGCAGTTTGTTTTGTCGAAGGCTGGAGAGCAGTACAATAATGAATGTCTGCAGGCAACAGTGAAGCATGGTGGAGGTTCATTACATGAAGAGACAGAAGGATGTGAGAACACCTACATGCACAGAAGATCTGTTGTTAGTAAACAACCTACCAGCCGAGTTCCTTCAAAAACAGTGTGCAAGTGTACCTAGCTACTGTTTTGAAGACAAAGGGTGGTCACACCAAATGATTTGATTTGTATTCCTCTTTTGTTCATTCACTACATTTTGCTCATTGATGAAAATAAATGATTAACATTTCCATTTTTGAAAGCATTTTTTACAGAATTTTACAGGATTTAGGCACACCTGCCTAAAACTTTTGCATAGTACTGTGTGTGTGTGTGTGTGTGTGTGTGTGTGTGTATATATATATATATATATATATATATATATATATATATATATATATATATATATATATAATCTTTTTTTTTTTTTGAGATTCCAAAATCAAATCAGTTGCTGTTCTGTGTGGTGTTAATGATGCACACTTTTGCATCAGAACAAAAGACCATTATGCTAATGAAACTGCACTCAGGAACATAAACTGAGATAGAAAATGGTTCCAAAAATGGCTAGGACGTAAGAAGAAAAGAGCAAAAGCATGTCATTTGTACATTACAGCTTTACAGTATATAGGGCAGCGTTTACGAGCTCCCTACAGACGGCACGGTGTAGCGGGCGATTTAGCTTCAGGCTAATCCCGTACGCCGTTAACGCTGCGTTACAGATGAGCCGAGAACAGAACGGTCCAGATAATGCACCTTAATGGAGAATAAAACCCAATTAAAGGGCACAGAGACTCTCGGACTGCAGTAAAGACTGAGGGAGCGTGGATCACGGGGAGGTGTAATGGTGCATGTCGGATGTCTGTACGTGGATGATTTCGTTCTCATTACGAATAACAGACTGAAGACTTTAAATGGGGAAAAAAAATCCATGACTGGGAAAATAACTGAGCTGGAAGTAGAACGAAGCAGAAAACGCACCACAATACACAAAAAATAAAAGACAAAAATTACCCATCAACTACAACGTTTGCTATTTCTTATATTTAAAAATAACTTAAAAAAAAAAAAACTAAATAAACACAAATCACTCTTTTAGATGATAGTCACATAAATCCTGTACACTGATGTCTGTAAGGAAATTTTATTAATAAATATGAGGGTAAGTCAAAAATTAATTAATTAATTTAATTAACTTTTAGCAAAGACAAATGCGTCTGCCTATAAACACATTTTCCAACATAATCCCCTTGCTTTAAAAAAAAAATTGTCCATCTGTCAACAAGCTTTCATTGTAACCCATTTAAAAAAATGTTTTAGTCTGAGCTGCGAGTCACGAATGCACCACTGACTTCAGTTCTTCATCAGAGATTCAGAAGTGAATCTCCGTCCTCGTAGTTCTACTCTCAGGGTCCAAACAAGTAAAAGTCTGATGACGTGAGACCAGGACTATAGGGAGGACGATTTGACACCTCAGTGTCGACAGTGTGGAGCAGAAGTGTGCGGACGTGCATCATCAGTCCTCTGTGCTTAATCTTCAGCTCTTCAATAAGCGTCTCACTATAACGAGCACTGTCAATTGCTGAACCTTTTTCCTGATGATGTTCCAATACTTCTGGCCCTTGAGAATCCCAGAAAACTCTAAGTGTTGATGAATTTTCCAGCTCATGGTCAAGTTTTGAATTTTTTCTCGGTCAGTGATTGAAGATACACACTCTGAAGTTGACTCTCAGACTCGTAGTGATGAATCCGTGTCTCGTCACCAGTAACGATTCCCTTTGAGAAACTTTCACCTTCCTCAGAGTATCGGTACAAATTTTGTTTGCAGATATCCAACACTTCTGTTTATTATCTTCTGTGAGTTGTTTTAGCACCAGGAAATCCCAGGTACACTCTCAGACCACAGAAACATGATGAATCACTGCATGCCGCTCTTCTGTCGTGCAAATCACATGGCAAATTACGGATGTCCATTTTTACTTTTGCTGTTACAGATGGACTGATGTAACACATTCACACCTGAACAGTGACTGGGGAGACAGGAGGCTTGAACGGAAAGCGCTGATAAGACCTACAGCCTACGGAAGTGCGGATAATTTTTGACTCACATATTTCCATCACTTTTAAGTCATCCTGGCTGATTTAAACTTTATTACCATCAGCTCAATCAGATCACATGACCAGCAAAATCACACCTGTTTTTCCTCCATATTTATGTTCTTGTTTTTGAATTGAATTTAAAGGTATTATTAAAATTATTTTTTAACAATTAAATGTTCGAAATATTTTTTTTTTTAACTGACTTAAATACGGCACACAATTTGAAAACAACATATTTTCATTTCACATAGACCATCAAGAGTGCACGTTCATCTTACATCTTACATGAATGTTGTATTATTGTCACTATTATTCCACATTTTATTCCATTTTACACTGCATGATTTCATTTTCATTGAAAAACATTCAATGAACAAACGCATTGCAAACACTGAAAAGATCTAGTTATAAATAAACGTCTTATTAGTGACCTGTGACTGATGTGCACCTTCGAGAGCGCTTCAGAATGCTTTTTTTCCTTTCAGGTAATTTGTATGAAACACAAAACAAAAGAGTGTTCTCTGTCATGTAACTATATTCATTGTGCTGGAAAGACAGTTAAGGAATCTAATACTGAGCGAATGGACTTTTTGTAATAATCTTCAAAGTGTTTTGACAGGACAAAATTCAATATCCAGGATTATTTGAAGTGAAAATATGAGACATTTAAAAGAATTTTATGCAGTTGAATAACACATGCAATAAATATGATATGAAATGGATTACATGTGCAAGTCAATATTATATAATACTATACTTTTTTATAGTTAAATGATGAATGGAGTGGGTGGTGCTGGGGCTGTAAACACCTCTGTGTCAGTGCTGGGGCGAGAAATAATCCTCCAACCAAAAACTGACCCTGATGAAGACTAGAGGACAAATAACAAACACTGTGCGTAACTACTGTAATTTAAGCTTTAGTCTGACTTGCATGTACATGCTAGCACAGTAAGATCATGTCAAATACGGTTACGTTAAATGTCGCATGAAGAACTTGTATAGTGTAGTTGAGGTTATAGAGATAGAAATGCGGATCACACCGTCATGGCCAAACACGATGCCGAATAAATACAAACTGCAGATATGAAAATCCCTTTAGCCATATTTGTATCGTGTTCTTCGAGTGGTGCTCGACATTTGTTAAATGTAGTAAAAGGGTGCCAATACTTTTTGTAGCTCATGACCTTGGGTATATTCAGTATTTGTACATATTCAAAGGGATCTATGTGGTCGTCCACAGGCAATCAGTACTCAGGAGCCCAAAAAGCCTCAGTACAAAAGTTGTGAACGTATGAAAGAATGATGGCGATATATGCATACGAGTAAACTACAGAACCAGGCATGAGGCTGATGCACAATGGCCGAGTTGTGAAGAACCCAAGCTCACTGCTGTGGCCTACAAATCTCCCCTGGACTCGCATTAAAATACACAAACCTGCAGAGCTGCGTGTCAGCACTTTTTTTTTCTTCTTCTTCTTTTTTGCAGTTTATCTTTTTCCAGGAAAGCTGCCAAGCTGAAATAAGGTGAAATAACCAGTGTAAAGTACACCTCATCCTCCTGTGGTCCTGATGCTCACTTGAGCTTACTTTCCCCTTAATAACACATACATAAAGAACGATAAGGCATATGCCATAATGTCTGGTTATTACAGGTCTCAGGTCAGCAGTTTCCTCGGCAGCTCTGCAACGATAAAAGTTTCAAAATGACATAGTGGTTTGGCCAGGAATCAGCAGCATCGTGTTTTAGTCACTAACGTTCTCAAGGAGTGAAAAGAGTCTGTGCATTAAAATCAACTTTTTTTCTTTTGCACGGGAAGGGTGTCGGGGTGGTTGTGGCCCTGTGGTAAGGCTCACTTCTATTAAACTGCCAATAATTAATGACATCTTGTTAAACTGAATATATGATTGTTCTAAAGGGGAGCAATTACAGAATTTAGAACTCTAAAAAAAAACAAATATTAAAAAAAAAAGCTTCAATGTTTTTCCTTTTACATTTATTTTATTTGTTGTTTTGATAGCCTTTACATTTAATACTTAACAGTTTTGAAATTGGCCAGATTGTCATTTACAATACAACTGCATTTCACATTTCATAATAGAGTTATAACACAATTCCTCTAATTACATCTGAAGGTGTTTAGCCTGATTCATTGTATTTGTATCTGTAGATGTATTTAAACCAAAAGAGCTGTGGCCTACACCTGAATTAATTTGCATTTGTTTGTTTGCGGACATATTTTTTAATAAATGTAAATGCTTCCTAACTGCAAAATTAATTCATGGATGAATTTATTTGAACGGAGGAATTTCCATAATTGAAGTAAATTATGTAAGCAAAAAAGGGAACTAGTTAAATAAATAATAGTAAGTTTATGTTAAACCCATTAAATAGAATTATACATATGAAGTAAATTCACTTATTGTAGTTATATGGATGCTATATTGATATGTAAAAAGTACATATTTCACTTAAGTGGAATTTTATGCCTTTAATTTAAGTATATTGAGCAATGAATTACCTTTATAATTTTCCCTAGGCGTCTTTATACCGGTGTGACCCTGACCAGGTTATTACTAAGTATGAATAAATGCAGTAAATGTGCCACCTAATGCTAAATGTTTAGGTAAGAGTTTATTGAGGAACGTTTTTTGTTATGATTTTTTCCCATATCATTCAAACAAACAAACGAACAGAAAAAAACATCTAACTGAAGTCATGAGCCAGTGAGAAACGGTTGCAGATGATGAGAGATGATCAGGAGGTGATTAGTTCACTGCTGATGCTGAATGCTGAGTGGTTGGAACAGACGAGAGGGCAAATGAGGTCGCTGCTGAGGCTGTTACACAAACAACCCATTTTTAAATAGTATATTTAGGCACTTTGCAGTAAAATACTTCTTTCCTTTTCTTTCCTTTAATCTACATCAATTAATTTGAATTTCATACGATGAAATGAGGGGGTGAAAACTTTTGCAAAGGACTCAACACCCGTACCTCCTGAATCGTAAAAATATAGAATTAATTGGTTTTGTGATGTACATCTCGCATTTTCTCACATAGAAACTGTGGGGGCTGCAAACTTTTGCACTCAACTCCTGTATACCAGTCTCTGTTCTAACCACCTGGGTCAGGCTGTATGAGCTCTGAAAAAGGCCAGCTTTGCCGGTGTAGTGCATTTAGCGATCTCTGGAGATGAAATCACGCTGATTAAATCAGGCTCTTCACAGTGTCTTCACACCCTCAGGTAAACTTTTCACCGACATCATGTCAGCACTTCTGATTATCATCATTCAGGGTTTCACTGTCCCGCAGCGATGGAGGGATTTCTGCAAAAAACATGTTGACCTTTCCATTCCGTGCTCGACACGGACAGAAAGCCGCAAGCGATCCGCTCCGTGATGGCGAGTTCTCCTTGTAATGTTTTTACGATTAATAAAAATAATGATATATATTTCTTAAATTCATGATTTGCCCGGCCGAGAAGATGTAAAACTGTAGATGCACAAGAGGTCGAATGCCTTTGCAGAAAAAAAATGGAGAAACATTTTTTCCCCTCTCGCTCTCTCTCTCTCTCTCTGGAGCATAATCAAGGCTTGATCCACTAACAAGCATGCCAGAATTCTCACGGCCAAATCCACAATCTGGTGTCGCTTTTGAAAACCCATCAGGCTTTGATGTGAAGTTGAGAGAAGTTCATGCCATCATTATGTTCCACCATGCTGAGGAAGCCCTGCAGCTATTCTCAGCCGGCATCGGTTTCTTTCTTATAGGAACGAGAAGAGACGAGATGACAAGGAGAAAAAATATAGAGAATCTAAAGCTAAAATATCAGCAGCTTATAATCAAACTTACAGTACTTTCTGAATCTAGGAGCGCAGTGCGATCTTTCTTTATTTTAATAAAAATGAAAGAAGCTATTTGTTTGCAAAGGTTAAAAAAATCATGCAATTAGAACACACTGTTAATTGAATTAAAAAATGAAAAGCTCGTTAAGATTGTTAAGAGAATTAAGAAGCTTCTTTGTGAATACATGGAGCTGGCAAGGGTTAAGCAGACATGCTAGTGCTAGCTAGCTAATTTTTTTAACCAGTTTATCTATTAACCAGAAAAATAATTAAGGTCTTAAGCCTAGACACCTTTGTATACCAGCATGAGGAAAGAACATAAAGCAATCGCTAAGGACATCTCCTAAGTGCTGTGGTGTATAATTATCACCATTCAAGCTACTTAGCATTAATTAGATCATATCACACTAACAATCGATTCTTATTTCCTTCTTTTTTCACTCCTTGAGCTAACAACTGCTTAGCACAGCTGGATCTCTCCAAACCTGGAAAGGGTACACGCCTGACTGCGTCCGTCCACTCCTCCACCAATCAGAGAGCGGCGTCCCCTGTGACCCGGCTACCGATTAGCGCTACTGTGTTCAGCGTGTCATGTGCAGAGAACTGGCACAGAGCTGAAGGGCAGAACCCAGGGAAAGCAAAAGGAAGCCTCCAGAAGTATTGGCACCCCTTAAGGAAATGAGGAAAAGTAATTAAAAAAAAAGGGGGGAAATTCATCAAGCTTAATCAAGTATTATGTAAATACCATTTTTCTTACATGGTGCACTTTTAGTTGCTATTGCATCAGCACCTAATTAATTATACAGAATATTCCTGGTGATTTTTTTTTTTTTTTTTTTTACTGGAGCTACTGGAACTTTTTCCTACAGTATCTATGTAATTGATGGCCCCATGTCTCTCTTTTGTGCTTAGAAATTATTTAGCTTTTTTACCCCCAGTGGTGATGGATTAAAAAAAGATTTTAATGTGTGCACAACGTTCTATTTATTCCCCAAGGAAACAAGATTATGCTGATAATTCTATGTAAATCCTTCAAATATTAAACGACTGGCTCTGGAAAATAAATATAGAAAGTAGATATTTATGGAGTATTAAAATGACTGTGAAAGGAAAAGGGTGAGTAAAAGAGGAAAAAGTGAAAAAATAGAGAGAGGTGTAAAACATCTATTTATATACATCAAGTGGGGTAATAGTGGAAATATTGGGGTTGTATGTGATAGTGACACTGGGGTAATTACGGTAACTTCTGGGTTATGAAAGTATTGGTGAGGTAAATACCTAATTTTTGGGGTTATATGAAAGCCATGATGAGTTAATTATGATAGTTTTGGGGTTATATGAGAGGTGGTTATGTGAGAGCATTGATGGGGTAATTACGGTAATTGTGGGGCTATATGAGAGTATTCGTGGCGAACCTACAGTAATTTCATGGTTATGTGAGAGTGACGCTGGGCTGATTACGGTAATTTCTGAGTAATGTCAGAATGATGCTAGGGTGATTACGGTAATGCCGGGGTTATGTGAGTGATGCTGGGGTAATTATGGTAATTTTGGGGTTCTATGAGCACATTGTGGGGTAATTACAGTAACTTCAGGGGTATATATATGAACGTTTGTAGAAACTCGTCAGTCACTCAGAGCTGCAGTCAGATGGAGAGGATTATTCTGTTGAATAGTCGCCTGTGGAGATCCCTCACACACCTCTCAAAGCTCTGATCAACAACGTGCTTATGTAGCTTCAGGCCCTGTGTGGAATCTACACAGGACGCCCTCCAGGTCTTCATCCCTCCGCCGGATCTTCATCCCGTCAACATAAGCTAACAGACGAGAGATCTGAAAACCCTCCACCTGAGCTCAGCTGTGTTCTTAAACCTCATATCAGATAAAGGACTACTGACACGGGAGGAAAGAGATGTGTAAAGAAGGAGAGATGGATAGACCAGGTACCAATTTTAGGGCAAAATGAAAAAGTAAGGAAGACAGAGAGAGAGAGAGAGAGAAAGGGAATAGCATGACAAAAGAACACAAGAAAGTTTAGCAAGAGAAAAAGAGCTGATCATATTAAAGCCATGAATTAAGAGGAAACAAATGAGTAGACGAAGAAAAATAATTAAGAGGAAGAAGTAAAAAGAACTAAGAGAGAAAAATGAAAGAAAAAAAGAAAATAGAAAAAAAGAATTAAATGAAGGAAAACATGGAGAATAAGGAATGTGAAGGAAAGAAAGACTGTCCTGACAAACGAAGCTTTTAAACCCCAGCGCTCAGGTATGATGTCACTCTGTAGCATTAGGACATTGGCACTGTAGCGTTTTAGCCCACAGATGCTAACAACCATGACCCTTTGCTCTTAGCCTCGCTAGCATGTAGCTGAATATTCATTGCTCCACACCATACGCTACAGTGGTGCTAAGCTATGCCTCATTCACCTCGACTCCATTAGCCGCTCTGCTGCTTTTAGAGAAACGCCGAGAAAACGAGGCTCTGAGGACAAAATTGACAATTAAAGTCACATGACTCCCACATTAAAGGTCAATTCTGCACATCATTAACCTTAGCGTTTCCACCACTAACACTTCAGCATCTGTGTGGAAAGGAAGGTCAGACGGGCGCTGCGGAACACTCGGACACGGCGATGCGTGGCATGGGATTATGGGAAATAAATTAATAATGGTGTTGAGTTTCATATGGGTGAGAGAGATAGAGAGAGAGAGAGAGTTCATGTTGTTGTAGTAGCCTCTCCAGTGACTAGCTGCTAGCTGAATTCACTCCACCTCTGTGTTAGCAATCTGATAGTTAGCATTATGTATAACAGTGTGTGAGATTTACTGAAGCAACCACATGCTAGATGTTAATTTACCTGTGATGCTGCCAGTTAGCATGACCTTTACCTTTTTTATTCAGGATGTGAATTTGTTTTTATTAGATTATTAAGAACTTTTCTGACCTGCTGTAAATTGGTAGGACACAGCTGAGTAGAGCAAAGAACATTAGGCGAATAAGGTTTAGAAGAAACTCTTTTTCTTTCTTTAATTTTTTTCGAGATGCTCGATGCACTCCACTAATCCATTGAAGCTAAGCTAAGCTAATCGACTCGTAATTAAAAAAAGAAGAGAAGGGATGAATGTGTTTTTCATGTGAAGGAGTGGAGAAGAAGAAACACTAACGTTCCCTCAGACACACTTTAACACCCCAAATCAATTACGCATCAAATGCTACAATGCTAACCACTAAACCAACAAACAGAGAGTGCGCTAAGCATCATGGGTAACAGGTAGAAACACATACCTGTACATACAGCATCACTCAAACTAATGATTGACCATCCGGCCTTGTTACCACGGAAACAGAGGCACTACAACATCATTAAGAAGAAACCTATAGCGATAACTAGCGTAGCATGAATGTGTTCTCTTCATCAGCACAAGTTCAGGGGTTTTTTTTGTTGTTGTTTTTTAACAGACAAGCGATTTATTTGACTATTTGTTAGCTTTATTTAGTTCTGTTTAACATGTACAGGGTCACCAATAAATTAATAAATACACAAACAAATAAACATAATGGCTTTTTAAAAATGTTTTGTTCTTAATAATAATAATAATAATAGTAATAATAATGAGTATTATTATTGCTATAATTATTAATATTGTTTACTTGATAAAAGGTATAAAAATGTTAATCAGTTTAATATTTTGCATTGTTGTTTTTTCCTTCTCCCCCAGACGTGTGTGACGTGTGTGACACGTGCTGTAAGCCGGGTGTGACTTGAGACGGCCCGCATGGCTCGGCCCAGAGTGTGTGGTGAGCCGCACATGCTGTTTACACAGTGTTAATCAGGACGCTATTAGCCTCCCTGCCTTGTTAGCGGCGTTAGCCGTGTGGCTCTGAGCCGAGTGCCGCGTCCTGGCCCATCGACCGCGCTCGTAGCAGCGTGAGACGTCGTGCAAGTCTCGTCCTGTCTCTCTTTTCCTTTTAAAGGCCAATGCTGTGAACGTGGTATCGACAAGCGCGCTGCAGGAAATCGACACTGAGCGACCAGCGCTGGTCAGGAAGTTGATCCGAGCCTGTCGCAGTGATGCACTCTGGGAAAAATCTCCTCACATGCTGTGCTCAAAAATGTCCTTTATTTCTGTATTGTTTAAAGGTCAATGCTGGACTCTGGGGAATTTTGTGCGTATGTGTGTGTGTCAATATCGTGCCTTTTAGGGAACTCATTTAAAAGTTTAGGAGGAAAGAAATACACACACACACACACACACACACACAGGGTGATAATTAGGGCTGGATGAGATGCACGAGGATGCTCGGCTCCCGCGCTGATGAGGCTGCGTGATTAGAGCGGCGCCCCGGCGATTCTCTCCACTCGCCTTTAATTGCTGCGGCGGCCATCTTGATTAGCATCTCAGCGGGAGCTCCGTCTCCTCCTGTTGTGTTCCAAAAGAGGTTGTGACTGATGCAACCTTCATCTGAGCCGATCCGTGTCTCTGTGCTGCGCTTCACAACGAGCTGCTGACTGCTCATGTTTTATTTGTTGATTTATTTTTATTATTTTAGCCAAACAGCGATTAGCATTGAAACGCCTCTCTGAGGACTTCGGCTCGAGACAGCAGGAGGATAACAGCAGCACACCTGAGAGCTGTCACCACAAATTTTTTATAATTTTTTTATTTAGAATTTTACTTTATTTTGAAAATTTTGTTTTAAAAATGTCTTGAAATGTTTTGTCTTTTATTAAAGCCAGGGTTTTTTAGTGGTTTAATAAAAATATAGTATATTATATTAAAACAATAGTATTTGAAAAAAATAATATTAAATAACAAAAAAAAGCTTTATTTTAAATTTATTCTAAATTAAATAATGAAATAAATAAAGAAGCACAATTAGAGGATAAATGCTTAAACTCCAATTTTCCGTATTTACTTGTTTGACATCATTCCACACAAACGCTGTGCATTTGCAGGTGATTTGCATTGGCTCCGCCTAGTGATTTTACATATTTTTTTATATTTTCGCATACCTGTGTATATGAAATATAATACCAATATTTCCTTCTTTCCTGTTCCTGCTTTTTCAGAATTCAACTTGCTGTCTCCGATGGCTTTGCATTATTAATAACAGAAAGCTAGAATGTACAAACACACACACACACACACACACACACACACACACTCACTGTGTGTCTCCATTCAGTCTGACTCCAGCAAAAGCTGTCGTTAAAAAAAACAAAAACATTTTGTTTGTCTGACCTTTGACCTTGAAATTGCCGCTACGGAAAGAGGTCACACTAATTAATTTTGACAACCTGCTGTCTCTATGGCAACCGTGAGCGTGTGTGAGTGTGTATGATCTCGGCAGTCACTCATATGAACACTGGCACAAAACGCCCAATGCTGCAGTTAATGGATTTTCCCCCCAGCTCAGGGTTAAGCTGCGGTCCGTCGTCCCACCGAGGCTCCTGTTCCGGTTCTGGAGCCAGAACACAGAATGTCAGTCTGACCGCTACAACGCGGTGTGTAACTCACAGTTGCACCGGTACTGCAGTGTGTGATGAAACTGAGTTACTGTTAATGTTCTGAAGTTCTGTTCTGTTTTATTTCATTGTTTATACAAAACATTTTTAAACCGTTCTGAACTCAACCTGAGGAAAGAAACAAAAAAGAAAAGAAAGAGTAGAAAAAGAAGGGAAGGCTGGAAAGGAAACAATATAAACAAAAGAAAAACTGAAAGAAAAAGAAAAAAATATTTAAAAAAGAAAGTAAGATGTGAGAAAGGTAATAAATTATACAAAAATCAATATAGAATTTTTTTTTACGAAACAGTGAATAAAAAGACAAAAAGAAAGAAAAAAATAAACGATAAAGTCAGAAACAACAAAAAGAAAAACATGGAGAAAAATGACAAATGAGTGCTAATCTCCCTCCTGAACTCTAACCACAACCCACCACCTAAACTCTAAAACCTGAGCGCTAATCAAAACCTGATTAGCTGAATACTAACCACATCTAATCCTACGCAAATCCTCACCTGAGCGCTAATCGAAACCTGATTGAAAGGTAAAAATTCAACAAAAATAAATATGGAAAAAGACAAAAATTCAACGAAACACTATATAAAAGGACTAATCCCCTCCTGAACGCTAACCACAACCTGAGCGCTAATCACCATCTCTGCGCTATTCCCCAACTGAACACATTCGTTACTCGCAAACTGAGCACTAATCCTCACCTGGGTGCTAATTCCCGTCCGAACGCTAACCACAACCTGAGCGCTAATCCCCAACGGAGCGCTAGTCAGCATCTCAGAGCTAATCCCCACCTGAGTGTGCTAATCCCAGCCTGAGCTCTAATCCTCAGCTGAGTGCTAATCACAACCTGATTAGCTGAACGCTAATTCCCATCTGAACGCTAATCCCCATCTGAGTGCTAGTCCTCACCTGAACACTAATCCCCAGCTGAGAGCTAATAACTTGAGCACTTTTCCCACCTGGTCCCCACCACACCCTCCTCTAGCCCTCTACTGAAGCCCCTCCCTCTTTCTCCTCCTGAACGTCCCATCTTCTGTCTCTACACATCACGTACCAAAAACTCCACACACCACCATGTGCTCCTGAGTGTCCCTGCGCTTCCTGCACTTCCTGTTTTACTGATTACACACCGCTCAGTCTGCTGCTCTCCAACATGTTCACCTGACAAAGACCAGAAACCCATTATAAAATAAATCTTTTTTTTTTTTTTTTTTTTTGTGAAGAACCCTGAACTGTCCAAAAATAAACCCCTTAAGCACCGTTTTTAAGGAATCTACAACAGGAAACGGGGGCTTGTCAGATATCATGTTAACAAGCTGTAACAAAAAGAAAAAAGAAAAAAGGAGGAAAAAAAAACAACATGCATCCTCAGGAATAAATAAATAAATAAATAAATAAATAAACTCTCCATATAAGTTCCTCAGGCTTCCACCTCGAGAACTACAGTCCTCCGATTGATCAGAAGGAGGCACGTATTACAGTATGACATTATCAAACAGGAGCCAGCCACACACACACTCGATCATGGACGAAGTGAAATCATCATCTATTCTCTTCTTTTTTTTATTTCAAATTCCCTGAATACTGCTTCAGCCTTATTTTTATGTGTAAAGGGAAAAACACTGCAGGTCATTCTATTGGATTCTGCTCTCAGGTTTCTATCTACATCCCTAAACAAGCATAATCACGTTAGCCAGCCTGCGCGGCTAGTCACGACCACGTTGGCGCGAGGTTCCTTCCTGCAGGATGTAGAATAATGCGCTACTGCACCAACCCCGCATTGAATCAGAGCAGGAGAACCCTGGGAGAATGAAAGCCCTGTTGTTGTTTCTTCACAAACTGAAGAAGCTTTTATTGCACATTTTTACAAAATCTCAGCTTAACGGTTCTGTTTGCGGTTGTTCTTCTCAGGAAACACATAAGGATGTCGCCTGGAACCCGAACAACAAAGGTCTTCCTTTTAGAACAACTTCAGAAGGAACCTGTTTCAGACCGTGACGCATACAAGCTTTAAGAGTTTTTTAAGGGTTGCTTGATTCGTGTCTCAGATGCAAGGCTCTACAGTACATAGAACCTGTGGGTCCTTCAACTGTCCCTTTAAACAGTGTTGAACGTCTACTGACACCTTTAAAGAACCCATGAAGAACCCATGTAGAACCCATTCTTCCTCACTCAGCGGGATTGCTTTTTTAGGTTCCATCCTAAATTCTGGCCCTTCAAAACCGGGCCCTAGAATTCTGATCATATCAGATAAGAAGTGTGTACTCTGACTCGGAAGTGTGTACTCCGCTTCACGCTCTGCAGCTCCATACACACGTCAAGTGATCATATGCCCGGGTGAATCCAGGAAGTGGCTAGTGTTTTATGCCAAGGTTAGCAGAGAAACATGCGGAAGAAACAATTAAAGCTAAATATCATCCTGGATTATGGAAAGGAAATGTGCTGTAAAATAATGTCAAAACAATTTGATATAAAAAAAATAAAAATGATAATAACAATAATAAAAAAGAATAAATGTCATGCTAAAAAAAGAGAAAACTATTGTGAAGTGGAATGATACATGGTTCTCCAATGTTTTACGAAAAAAATCTGTGTGGCGTGCGTTTGTATTCTGCCCACTAACTAAAATCCAGTGGAACCAATCGCCTTCAGAAGTCTTCTACCGTAACTAGTAAATGGAGTCCACCTGTGTGTAATTTAATCTCAGTATAAATACAGCTGTCCTGTGAAGCCCTCAGAGGTTAGTTAGAGAAGATTAGTAAACAGACAGCATCATGAAGCCATACAGTAGGAGGTTGACAGAAAGCCATAAGAAGGCAGAACTTCTTATGGCTTTCTTCTTGCTGCTCTTCCATAAAGGCCAGATTTGTGGAGTGGAAGACTAATAGTTGTCCTGTGGACAGATTCTCCCACCTGAGCTGTGGCTCATCTCCAGAGTTCCCATGGGCCTCTTGGCTGCTTCTCTGATTAATGCTCTCCTCGCCCAGCCTGTCAGTTTAGGTGGACGTCCATGTCTTGGTATGTTTGCAGTTGTGTTGTGCTCTTTCCATTTCCAGAAGATGAAAACTCATGAACAGCGCTCAATGAGATGTTTAAGACTTGGGATATTTTTTATAACCTAATCCTCAACTAAACTGAAACTAATACTGAACTAAAACTTTCAGTGCGGGGAATGAAGGGTGAGATTGTGTTTATTAAGTAGATTTCAATTGCACACTTATAAGAGTTGAAAAATGTTGAACTAATGATTTTAAGGTCGATTTTTCATTTTAATTTCTTTTTATGATATAAGGGTGTTTTCCATTTAAATTTTAGATTAGCATATCTTCTCTTCCCGTGGCCCGATTGCGATGAATCAAAGCCTTTGTTACCTCAAATTCGGCCAAATACACCTGTGAAAGCGCATTAAAATTTGCTCAGTAGTTTTTATGTGATGTGTCCACAAACAGACAAAAATCTCAAAAAAAACATCTTGATGTGTTGTATTACTCATCTTACATCCACCAATATCTTCAATGTATAGACACGGCCACTTTGCATTTTTATTATATGTAAAGATTATATAGTGTATATATACAGTAAATCATTTAAAATTATATATGTATATATATATATATATATATAAAATTAAATACAATACTTAATAATCAAATTATCAATATTTATTGCTAAACTAGACCTCAAGAAATTACTGTATAAACAAAATTATATTGCGAACAAAGAAAAATAAATCTTCGGCTGGCTCAAATAATGTGTTCAAACATTTTCCCGATAATTGTGCAAAAACTTCACAATATAATTAACTTCACAAAATCGGCACCAAAAAGAACAATAACAGTTTAAAACAAGACAATCTAGTTTGCCAAAAAAAAAAAAGAAGAAGAAAATTACCCACTGTTAATTGCTAATCTAACTCATCTAAGCTCCTAATTGCCTATGCATTAATAACGACACGCGTCCAGGGGATCTGATCTTCTGTTCCGTCCGCTCAGCATTCCGAACACGCTTCCTCTCCGCACCGTTCAGCCTCTAATGAATCAAGTGCACAAGTTTTCTTTTTCATTTAGGCCACTTCTTTTCTCGGACACTGCAGTGTTGATTGCTTGAAGCAGAACAAAACAAGCGAGAACGACGGTGCCGTCCCCTGAGCGTCCACGTGAGAGGAATGATGAGATGAGAGATATGAGGCAGAGAGAAATAGAGGAGGAGGAGGAGGAGGAGGAGGGAGAGAGCGAAGGACGAATTTCATCATTATTCTCCTCCGCTGGTTTCAAGTAGACGAGCTCATAGCCACAATAATTAGATCTCAAGCACTCAGGGTCATCCAGCACCCGCACCGTGTGTGTGTGTGTGTGTGTGTCAGTTTCTGACTTCTGAGAGCACAGTGAGGGGTCAGAGCATGACATACAGGTTACCCAGCATGCACCAGTAACTAGAGGAAAGAACTTGACAACCACCAGTACAGTAGGGAAAAATGTCATTAGTTCAAACTGGATCTCATGAAGTCTAGTTAATTGCATGACGTAGCTTGTTAGCATGGTAACTTTTATGGTACAGTGGCTTTGTGATGTAGTGGATTATATGTATCTATTTAACCCATGTAAATAAATACAAATAAATATTTTTACGTTTTTAAAAAAAAAAAACGTTTAGGTCATCATCATGTAAACGTGTAAGAATGACGAAAAAATATGTAAATTATGTACAAAAATGAATCAAGAAAAAGAATCAGGTAAAAATAAATTAATCATCTATAGAAATCACGTGTGAAAATAACTGAACCATGAATAAGAATCACGTGTGAAAACCGAATCATGTAAAATTAATCATGTAAATGCAACAGAATTATGTATAATTAAATTCACTTCAATGTTATTTGTATAACGCTTTTAACGGCAGTCACTGTCGCAAAGCAGCTTTACAGAATGAAAGGAAAACAATGGAAATGTGGATGAAATGTGAGAAAATGTGTGTGAATCAAAATGATCAGATTGACCCTGATGTATAAGAATCACGTTTAAAAAGAACCAAATCATATATAAGCAACATCTGTGAAAATATCAATCGTATATAAGAAACACGTGTAAAGATACCCGAGTGACCGGGATGGATACCTCGTGCACTACATGTGCGAGAAACGTGACTTTTCTATAACATACAGTAACAGATATAAAATATAACTGAATTCAAACTCGTCCTTACGTTGCACTGTAGCCGCCGCCATCTTGAAATGAGGTCAGACGTTTCCGGTTTGGAGAGAAAGGGAATTCTCTTCAGGACGACGGCCTTCCCAAGCAGGAATGAGAAGTTCGTCCCGTTAGCTTCTCTCACACGGACCTGAGCGGGAAGAAAGAAAACCAGGACAGAGTCTTAACGAACGAGCACATTTATTTACATTTTCAGGTGGCGCTTAAAGAGTGCTAAGTTTTTGTTAATCACACACACACACACACACACACACACTAATTCGTTACTGTGTGTGATGAAATGTCTCGCTATTATTCTCTCAAGCTTGACTGTTTTTTTCACACACACGGACACACTGTTGTTAATTTAAAATCATCTGAAAACACCTACATGTCACTTCTGCACAGCAACTACGCTAGGAGCAACAGTGCTAACGACTGTTAGCAAACAATGCTAACAGGTTAAGCCCACAATGTATGTGTTAGCCTAGTGTTTCTTATCTTAAACTAAAGCTAGTCTTTCATATTTGATCTAATAACTTGATGACCTGCTAGCACACATGTTGTAATGTTAGCTAGCTTGCTATTGAAGCCATCGACAGGTTTAAATTAAATAATTACATTTAGCCTAACGTTAGCTAACTAAGCAGAGTCACAGTACTACAGCATGAGATAAAATTAGCTAAATGACGCTAACTCAGCACTGTGTGTAATTGAGACATCACTAACGAAGATAGCTTCATTACCACATAGCGCTAACAGAACGCAGTGTAATGTACTTTTTAAACAAATGTAAAAGTGTGTGTGTGTGTGTGTGTGTGTTTGGTACACTGACTGCGGCTTTTATAAACATGGCTCTCTCTGACACTCGTGTTAATCTCAGCTTAAACCTCTTTTCTTTCACAGAAGCATCATCGCTAATTCTCTCTAAATCCTTCCAACTCATTTTCCTCTTTATTGTAAATAAATCTAAATAATTTAATAAATTAAATAAAGAATCAAGACTTCTGGCCCCTGTTATTCTGAACTATATAATACTAACAGCTTCTGCAGAAGTAAGCAATGCGCCAACTTTTTTTTTTTTTTTTTCTGGTCAAACTGCCCTTTTACAGTAATTAAAAATACAACAAATAAAATACACATTTGACCAGGACAGTTTATGTTTTTTTTTTTTTTAGGTCAATTATTTAATGTATTAAAGTAAGTTAAAGTCTGAAGTGCAATTCCAAATAAGTGACCAGTTTTAAATAATTGATATTTTGACCCAGTCACTAAAACATCCACTCTAGCCACACCCACTCGGTAAAGCAGTCACTCAGGCCACGCCTACTAAATAAAACAGATACTTGGGACACACTGACCCTCTGACCACGCCCACTTAGGAGCAGAACTGAGACCACACCAACCTTCTATTCAGAGACTTTGACCACACCCACCCATTAACACATATTCTGACCACACCTATCACCACACCCACCCACATGAACATACAATTTGACTATACACACATGAACATTCTGACCCACCAACTGACTCAAACTATGACCACATCCAATCACATACTCATACATTCTGACCACACCCATTAAATACACATTCTGACCACACCCACATGCATATACGTTCTGACCAGCTTAACATACATTCTAGCCACACCCACCCATTAACACAAACATTTTGTCCAGCCCCAGCCATGATCACATGCATTCTAACCACAAGCACCCACTGCACACATTCTGACCCCACCCACTGATTACACACATTCTGACCACACCCACCCACTTAAACAGATCTTCTGACCACACCTACCCATTAACACAAACATTTTGACCACATACATTTTGGGCACACCGACTCGAATAAATATACAATTTGACCACACCTACCCATAACACATACAATTTGACATTCTGACCCCACCCACCAAATTAATCCATATAATTTGACCACACCCACCCATTAATACATACCTTCTGATCACAACCACCCAGTAGCTTATATTTTCTGGCCACACCTACCCACATAAACCTAATTGGGGTTAGCAGTTGGTGCTAAAACTGATTACAGTGTTGATTGCAGGTGTTTTATTAATTTATGACCTCATCAGAGGTAAATTTTCACAATTCTGACATTTTTGGACTTCCTCCTTAACCTGCGCTGTGTCTTAACCCCAGCCATTTGCTAGCATATGCTAGAAACAGGGACTTCATCTTTCGCTGTTGCCTAGCAACAGTGTTCTTATGACTTTACCCGCTGGAACGGTGAGTATATCTTACACAGAAATTAATTCCATTGAACCAGTCGCAGATTTGAGGTGGCTTTTGTGCCCACTTCATTTTCTTGCTCCATCTATTTTTTTCTTTCCTTCATCCATCTTTCTCTCTGCATCTCTTCCCATCATTCATCCTGCCTCGTTCTCTCTCCCTCTCTCCATCCCTGCCTCTCTCCTTCATCCGTGCTCCACTGCAGTGTGCCGTGCGTTTAGGGCGGATAAAAAGCATCCTTTATGCGGTGCTCGTGGCAGGTGTGAGGCTGCTTTAATGGATTCTGCGTAGGCAACCGAGAGGAACTCGCGCCTCTGTGTGTGTGTGTGTGCGTGCGTGTGTGTGAGTGTGTGTATGTGTGGCATTCTGTAAGCTGTCTGACACTTATTGTTTGCAGAACCCGAGCTGCAGACGCCGTGTCCTGCATGTGTGTGGAAATCTTCAGGATCTTTTTTCATCAGCAGAGATAAAAAAAGAACAATGAAAGAAAAGCAGTCGCTGTATTGCCATTAAATTATTTATCAGTGTTGAGATGAATTTTACATTTTAAACCACAGCGATGAAGCTGTGTAATATTCCGCTGTAGAGAAATGGTAAAAAAAAAAAAAACACACACACACAAAGTCAAGCTTAAAAAAAAAAAAAAAAAAAAAGATGTGTACAGGATATTTTGTGCAGCGTGAAACCTAACAAAATATTTTAAAAAGCAAGCAAATCACAAGTATTCGTTTTCTTTACTGCTCAAAGTCTACAAACGCCCCAAAGGCGAATCAATCTCATAAGAAATGGACATTACAATGAAATATATGAATATATGAATAAATATATGAAATACAGAAGAAAGATTTAAAAAATATCTAATTTCTTCAACGTTTTTGAAAATATCAATTGCATTCTTTAATTAGATCCAATCACCACTCAACACTACAGTTCCAACATGTCCAGGGAAGAAAAATAGTGTCATGGTGGAACATTCTTAAATGTTTACCGTCATTGGAAGGAGTTGCCAGTGTCAGCTGGAAAAGCTACCTACAAATTTTTCATCTTTTTCAGGACAGAGGAGTTTACATTTCTTTGTTCTTTCAATTTACTTCTTATCAACTTAAAGACAAGCTAAAGAGAGACTGCTGAAGGAACAAGCATTTATAGCTGCTATAACCTAAGTCGCTTCCTGGAAATTCCAAAATGTACCACTCGTGGTGTGTGTGTGTGTGTGTGTGTGCCAGCTTCAGTGTAGCAACAGGAAATTAAGCAGATGTTAATATTAGAAAGAAATGAAAGTAAGAGAGTAAAGTGAACACACTGTCCCTTATTTACACGTAGTGCGGCCCATTAAAAAACCAAAATCAAATAAGAAGAATGACATGAGCCACGCCCTTCTGGGCATGAGTGCAAATCTAAGTGCTAGGCATAACAAGTTCAATCATGAAATCCTTCTCTATAAGGAACCGTTAAAGTTCGCTTTGGTGTAATTCTGGCATGGAAGCGATATGAGCTCGCTAACTGACCAGCGCCTGCTGCTTCCTCCATCTGCCTCCACCAGTTAACAGCTGCTACACGCTACTGATCTCAGAACAGCTGAGGCTTCAGCTAACAAGTCCTCCGAGAGATTCGCCAGGACGACGGGGGGCCGGGATCCAACCGGCTGATTTATCGGGGACGGACGTCTGGCAAGTCGCTTATCGTTTATGCTCTAAAATGAAAGCCAATCTAGCGAGCTAGTTAAAGTAACGTATGACTTTGTTAATCCACATGTACAGTATAATCCTCACCAGCTATTTAGCTAGCTAGGTATCATTCACTAGCAAAATCTGGATATGTTCAGATTACATCTTACAATTAAAGCTTTAACTTTAGTCTTTAACTAGGATTCAAAGTACTGATAACGACAGCAGTTAGTTAACGTTCAAAAACATTGCGGCATAAAATAACAACGCTGATACGGTCAGTACGAAAGCACAAATCTCAACTATTTCAAATAAAGTTAACTAGGTATACTAATTAAAAGTGAGTAAGTTTAAGGTTCCTAGAAAATTTAAGCCTATGCTATATATTTTCCGTGCAAATTTAATTATAAAGTTAATTAATAATTAACAGTTAGTTGCAACCAAGCAATCTGATTGGACGAGAGGTGTTCCACAAGTGGTGATGATACATGGTAAACGCTGGACGTGTACGTAACTATATGTATGACTGGGCGTGTCCCAGGTGTTGTCCAGTGGTTAATGACACTAACTGTGTGTCTCAGCCGTGGGTGAGAGTCGGTCTGTACGGTCCGCAGTACTGAGGAGAGAGAGAGCAGCTGATAACGTTATGTCGTCTTAACCAACACGCCTCACGTCTCTGCACTTCTAAGTCCTTCTGAATCGCCTCTGAACCGTCCGTGTCGATCTGTTCACGGCTAACGCTTAGCCACAAAGCTAACTAGCTTTTAGCACAAGGCTGAATCCCAAATCCTTCTCTAACCCCTGATCAAGGGTGTGTGGAACAAGGGAGTGTACACCCTACATAGTGCACTAGCTTTATATTTAACACTATTTGGGATTCGACCCCTGAACCCTGAAGTTAATGGAGCTGATATTCTAAATTCTGAAATATAAAGTAAATCTGGTGAGTTTCTCAGGACTGTCCACCACCTCCATGGTTTATTCTCCTCACCTTTTGGCTACAGAGTACCGCTCAGAGTTTAACACGACTCTCACCTCCTGTTAATTCCACATCAAACAGAAGCTTTCCAAGGAGCCCAATTCTTCTTCTGGTGTTGTGATTGTGTATCCTGTGCTCTCCAAAGAAAAATTTACATTTTAAGAGACGACCAACACTATGCTTTCTTACAGCGGTTCTTGTGTAAACCAGGCTCTCCAAGAACACATTGATGTTTCCGACTACGATCGAAGGGATTACTCCTAAAGCCTCTTCCCTCCATCACTGCCTCACACGGATGGAGGGAGATACTCAAGTGCCTCTGCGTACGTATTGAATATTCGCTCGCTCGCTTGGTTCTCAACGGTTCTCTCGCCAGAGAACGATTTTTTAAGCAACAGATGTCATGAGATCACCCAAGAAGTAATTAAGTTCACAAGGAGTTCTTTTAATTAGTGATGAAATTACATTTCTGGTGAATAAAGGTGTACAAGCGATTGATATTTACAGAAGACCTCAGGCACAGTACGGTGATGAGACTCTTAGCCGCAGTAAAACATTTGAACGGTACAAACATTTTAATGAAAGTTGTCACTAACGACTACCTTGTCGCTAACGTACGGAAGAGACGCATCTGTCTGTGTGAACTGTACACGCACTCATTCACCAGCACCACGTGTACATTACAGGAACTCGGCTGGGAGTTATCGCCACGCCCCCGTACAGTCCTATAGAGGGCCCGTAGAGGCCAGCGTTTCTGAGATGAAGCAGGAAGTCCGATCATGGCTCTGGTGCACTGAGAAAACTGTCTACCCTGATGGTGCCCAAGAACTAGTGAAACTCTGAGATAAGTGCATAGAGAAATAAAGGGAAACTATCAAAAGTCCTATTTTGACTTGAACACTCCTTGTATATAACTGTACCTTTATACTGGAGAAGCGAGATTAACAAGACTTTGTTTTGACCAACATAAAACCGCAACAGTCCGGTGACTAAAACCCTTGAAACCCTAAATGATCAAATGAACGCATAAACAGCCTTTGAACAAGTCTTTTTTTAAGAATATGTTTATTTAAGGACCCCCTTAAATGTTAAAGAAAACCTGACTATGGAACTACGGTAAGATCCTTATTGTACTAAGAGTGCTTGTACCGAGATGTTAAGAACCCTTAAAGAAACTGCTTTCTGCCGTATGTATTACGTGTGCAGGAGCCCAATGTGCATTTCTCATGCAACAAATGATTAAAGAGATCCTAAATAACCTGTTAAGACCTTTTTTTTTGGATTTTTCCCCGATGTTCTCCCTAATTTAGTCGTGTCCAATTCCTCCCCTTCACTAGGGGGCGCTCCCACATTAAGGCTACTACTACCACTCAGCCGGGAGGGCCGAAGACTATCACGTGGTTCCTCCGAACCATGTGACGCCAGCCGACTGCATCTTTTCAAACTGCTCGCCCACGCAACGCACCGTTGTGGGCGGAGTAACACACTCGGAGGACGGCGCTATCCGCTCCTTTCGCTCGCGTGAGCTCACAGACGCCCCTTGATTGGCTGTAGAGCCGTGATTGATGTGGGACCACTCATCCCTCCCCTCTGAGAGAGCTCGGCCAATCAGCTCTCTCTAGACCTCCGGCTGCGAGAGGTTACAACATCACCCAGGAATCGAACTCGCGATAGGGCGAGCACTTCACCACTGCGCCACTCGGAGGCCCCAAGACCTTTATTTTCTTTCCAAGACTGTGCATTGATTGGAACACACACTTACCCAATCATTGCTCAGTATTCACTTCACTCAGGATCTAGAACCTGACAGGAGTTCAGCACTTGGGTCCTGAAACCTGCTACACTTTTAGATAACAGGTTCTTTAGTGGTTCTCGAGAGGGTTCACTAATCAAAACGTTGTAGGATTTTATGTTGATCAAGAACTTGTAACTGGTCACAACCCCCTAAAAGTGGACTATAAGAGGTTCTAGGGTTTGTAGCCTTGGAAGAACCCTTCAGTGTTCCACTCAACAACACAGAAAGAAAGAGCATTAGTTATGTAATATTTATTTATATACTGTATACAAGACGTCTGTAGGTGTTCACTGGACAATCGAGGGTTCTTTAGAGTGTAGTTAGAACGTGGAACTCCGATAGGGAAATCTTCTGTATTCTGGAACGTTCTGCTTCAGAAGCTTCAAGGCTTCCTCGAGAGGAACCAAGGACAAACCCTTAAGGCTTTCTTTTACAGTTAAGAGATGAAGAGATGACTTATTTCTATCTTTCTCTTTCCATCCACTGTTCCATTTCTCATCCCTCACATTCCACCGCTTCTTGTTTGATGTCCGTGGCAGGATTTAATCACTCGAGCGATTGATTTTTAGAAGAGATCGTTTCAGAGATGCTTATTTGGCAGAAGCAGCAGTATTAACATATCGAACGCGGCCATTAGCAGCGACTCTGGGATCAGAGCTACGGCTTTACAGAACCTGAGCTGTGAGGGAACCTAAGGAGAAATCTAGGAGAAGATAAATCAAAAGATTAGTCTATAACTCTACTAAAGTCCGGTTTCTTCTCCGGATGAAATTTATTTTCGTTTGATAGAATCTCAAAGTGTTTTGGTGACATGTAATACAGCACATCAGTGTTCGAGTCAGCGAGTCCGCTTTATTCAATGAATCATTCTGGTCATGATGGACACTCGTGAGTCAATGCCAGTGAAGCGTTCATAAATCGAGATTCATTGCTGTCTCGTTCAGCAAATCAGTGTTAGAATCAGTGAATCATTTCCATCGTGATTTCAGTAGAGACTCAGTGAAAACAGAAATTTAGTTTTTGAACCAGTTTTGAACGACTCCTTAAACGCAGGAGTGATAAACGCGGAAAATTATTCGAATGCCGAGCGAGGGCACAATTTCTTGCAAAATTTCTTAAGTCGGGTCGTTCGTATGCTGAGGTACCACTGTACAGGGAATCAGTTTTTGAATCACTTCAGTGATAACAGAGATTTTGATTTCATTCAGTGAATCGTTTCAGCCGAGACAGATATTCAAGTCATTTCAGTCAAGACCAAGATTCACTCTTCTCTCCTTCAGTGAATCATCTCAGTCATGGCTGTAATGTGAACTGGATCACGGTTGTGGTGCAAGAGGAATAAAACACAATAATAGTCAACCTCTGTATGGTACCACTTCCTCTACTTCATCAGACTCACGGGATTGAAATGTCTCACAGCTGTTTCCGTTTCCACGTGTTAGTTTTAGATTCCGCCGTCAGAGACAGCTTGTAGTGGTTAATAACCTGGATCTAAAGAATTAAGTGCTCAGAGACGCGCATTTGTTCGGAAAGACACCCTCGCCTCGAAACGCCATCCATCACGCTCGTCCTGACTCGCGGTAACGCTCTCGCTCCGAGCCCCGAACACAACGCCGTGGGAATCGATCACAACATCGCGCCGCTTCCAGCTTGCCCTTAAACGTGGCGTTTTTCATCACGTCCACAGCTGCATCGGTTAAAATGAGCCGGAAACTCTGGAGGAAGTGATATCATCTTTGATTTATTCGTTCAGAGTAAATATCAGAGCGGTCATCGTTCATCCGGGAGACGCGAGGCCGCGCTTGACGGAGGGATGAAGAGCGAGGGCACATTTTTCAGCCTCGGGATGAACATCGACTATTCATTAATTTAGACAGTGAGGCCGAGAGACGACGTCAAAAAGGAGAGAGAGAGAGAGAGAGAGAGAGAGAGAGAGAGAGAGAGAGAGGATTAATGGAGGCTGATGGAGATGTGAACATGTTTTGCTGTTTAGGAAAATGTGAGATCAGAAGATTGTTCTGATTTATCTCGTTCAGACGTCACTCCATGTCTTTGTTTATTGCACAAAATACATTTTCTCTACTACAATTACATCTACAGTATACTGTTTATTTTTAAACTGTATATATTTATATAAAATAAAATAATAAGGTTTCAGGATATATTTCAGATTGTTTCCCTTTATCCCATGTAGCTAACAAAGTTTGTGTCGCCTTTCAAGTGTGTAACAATTAAAATATCAAACATTATAAAATTCAAATTTTTATACAATAGGAATAAATAAGAATTATTAAATTTATAGGAAAAAAATTATACAAATAAATAAAATAGTTACATACCTCCTTCAAACCATAAAGAAAAAGACTATAATTAGCAAGACATTTAAGGTTACTGAAGTGATGAGGTGAAAGATCAGCAGATGTAATTCATCTTCTTATATATATATATATATATATATATATATATATACTTCAGAAGGGTCAAATTATTGTGCTGGATCAAGTTTTAAGCAAAGACAACAACTAAGGAGATAAAGCTGAAATAGCAAATGGCTGGAATTTTATTAAGCCCTGTCCAACACAGTATTAAAGCCTTTGAAGGACAGTGCTGAGGCTTCAACTTCACAGGAGACATGTGGGTCGGAAAATCACTTAAACACTTGGGGAAGTTATAAAAAAAAAAAAAGCTGTAAAATATCCAGTAACTATGTTTAATAGCGATGCTCCCATCCTGCATAGTGTCCACTGTACAAGCCTCTGGAGACAGTGTTATGATCTGGGGTCGCTTCAGTCGCTCAGGTCGAGACTCAGCAACGTTATGTGGAGATAAAATGAAGTCACATGACCACCTGAATGTACTGAATCACCAGCACATCACATCTATGGAGGGTTTCTTCTTCTCCCCTGATGGTACGGACACATTCCAGGACTCAGAGTGTGTAAGGGTGGCTCTATTGTTTGAGCTTTGATTATGCTTTATATATGTAGTGTGTGTATATATATATATATATATATATATATATCGTTTTGATATTTCTTTGTTATATAGAGAGCCTGGAAGCAGTGTGAAAGTTTTTCTTCCATCTGGAGCACATGCTGAGTAATATTTTAAAATAATAACGTTTCAAGTCAGTAAAAATGGATGTGACTGTTGAAGTGTTACAGAGCACATTGTTAGTTTTACAAAATAACGCGCATTAGCATGAATCAGACTTTTTCCTTGATGAGATTGTTTCAGTTGTGCATTTTGATTGTCATTTCAAATTTAATACTAGAACAATAATTTTAAATGAGAAAAAATTAAAAAAAAATTGCCAGTGCTGAAAAAAATCAATTACATTAGAATTGTAGATTGTTTTGAGTTGTTAATCTGATAATTTCTTAATCTTTTTGTATTTGTGCAGAGGAAGGAGCAAAACAAAAAAAAACAAACATTTTCAGCACTCTGTTCACTGAATGAAATTGTTCATACGGCGCAGGTACTCTGGGGAGAAAAAAGGTCAAGTCCACACTCTCGACCTTCAGCATTAACGTTCTCTCGCTGCGTGCGATCGTCACGTCCCGTTCCGCAGTAAGAGGCTGTGAAACGTTACGAGTGACGCCTACGCTCCGGACCGCAAACAAGCGAGCGCGGCGTGACTGCGTGACGAGACCATCACGGCCCACTCGTACAAACTCCTCCCGTGTAATTACGGCTCTGTCATCGTGTTGAAGCACACACTCGTGGAGCTTTATAAAGCTCGCGGCACGGAGACGGTCAGCGCGAGCAAAACCAGAACTGCCTGTTACAGGTGTAGCAGAAACGTCTCGGGTTACTTAGCTGTAACCCTGTTCCCTGATAAAATGGGAACGAGATGCTGCGTGAAAACGCTATGGGAACATCTCTTTGTTTCCGGTTGTGAAGCCTGTGTACACACGTGGACACAATTGTTGGTACCCTTCGGTCAATGATGGGTACCATCATTTTTGTCCAGGCCTGTTCCATGAGTTTATTTTGTTAAATAAATCTGTTGAAGCATGGTTGAAATGCAATGTCTGACTTTCATTGGTTAACATTCATAGAATTTTTTTTAATTATTACTTTTGTCAGATTAAAGTTATTTATGTGACCATTGTGAGTTTTTCTTTCATTGACCGAAGGGTACCAACAATTTTGTCCACGTGTGTATGTCAAAACCGCCGAATACCTCGGCTTATAACCTCTGCCAGGCATGAAGTCACCAAATAAGGTGCACCTGCAGGTTATAAATAGGAGTGAACCGGAAACATCCTCAGATCAATTTTGTCTGAAGGACATCCAGGCACGCCAGCAGTGCGGCATTGAAACGCAGCATCTCGTTCCCGCTTTATCAGGGAACAGGGTTACAGCTAAGTAACCCGAGACGTTCCCTTTCAAAAGCTACACTCGAATGGATCCACGAGCCCGGAGTAGCATTGACATCCGGACTATAAAATCTAACAAACGTGTGTGGAGAGGACCAGCCTGCCGCATCACACACCTGCTGCAGGGGGACGCCTCTTGCCAGAGCAATTGATGAGGCAATCCACCTGGTTGAATGAGCCCTGATTCCCAGAGGCGAAGTGTAACCACGCGCCTCATAGGCTAGGGCAATGGCATCTCTCACCCAGTGTGACAGAGTCTGTCTAGTGGCGGCCGCCCCCCGGTTGCGTCCCCATGGCAAATAAAGAGCTGCTTTGACTTACACCACTAGCTAGTGCGGTGGACGTAAATCCGAAGAGCACGTATTGGACACAGTAAGTGAAGTCTTTCCTGCTCCGGAGCGGAGACGACAAGACGGACCTAAAGTGGGACCCAAAGTCAGAAACCGGGGTCTGAACCACATAGAAAGGGTACGAAGCCCCAGCGCGTAACCCTTATTAGCCTCTGGGGATTGGCCCTTGAGTGAAATCCCCTGGCTCTTATGTGCAGAAGGCCCAAAGGTAGCACCGTGGATGCAGCTGCCATGAGACCTAAAGATCTTTAAAAGTGATGGAGTCAGTTTCTGGCCTAGCTTGATTTCCTTCAGGGTGTTGGGTTTGACACAAGTGGGAAACAACACTGCCCACCTTGTGATCGAATCCCATGTGACACCCAAATATGTTGTCCTCTGAACAGGAAAGAGAACGCCTTTCGTAGCGTTGAATCTCAATCCTAAAGAATGGATATGAGCTAGGATGACATCCCGATGTCAAAGCGCTAGCTATTAAGACTGAGCTAGGATCAGCCAGTCGTCTATGCAATTCAGAATACGGATGCCCTGGAATCATAGAGCCAGAGCTGCATCCGTGCATTTTATATGTGCGGGGTGGCAGGGCTAGGCCAGATAGAAGGAACCTCAGGAACCTCCTGTGTTGTGGCAATATATCTATATGAAAATATGCGTCATTCAGGTTGACTGTCACAAACCAAACCTCTGGTTGAATTTGAGAACAATCAATTTGGCTGTCAACATTTTGATGTTCAGCCCAAGAAGATTTGGACGCAACCCCCCATCTCTCGTCTGGCAGGGGAACATAATCTATGGCCCCTTTTTGCCAGCAAACTCATTCTGTAACTGCCAAGTCAGCAGATGTGCTCACTCCAGTTTCATGGAAGTGAAGACCACGCCATTGAAAACGCAGAGAACGATGTGCAACGGAGGGGGGGTGTTAGGTGTCCGGCATCCTGAAACAAGGCAGGAAGGAACCGAGCACCTAACATTTCGCTGGAGACCGCTGCTTCCCGAAACACCAGTGGTGGTGGAGATTAGACAACGGCCCCCATAGGGTGCCAGGGAGGAGTCTTTATCCCTTATTGGATTTTTTACATGTCCCTCCCCAGGGGGAGACACCCCCGTGGTCCTGGGCACGTCAACCTCAGGACTTCCTTTTTGGCGGAGATAATGCTCCTCAGGTCCGGTGCTTTTTTTTTTTCTTTCTTTCTTTTCTTTGAGGCGGATTGCGAAGCGCGACGAGTCCTTTCCATGTCTCTACGAGGGGGTAGCTGGCTTGGCCCACTCTCCTTTTGTACCTCACGCCTCGTGGGGACCAGACCTGGTCGGGACTGAGTGACCGACGGTCCCGACTCCTGAGCACGGCAGAGGAGAAACCTCACAGAGGTCTGCTCGTAGAGCTTTGCCTCCCGAACCTAGTGGCGGCGGTGTTTACAGCGTCGCCAAAGAAGCCGGAAGGCGAGAGGGGGGGCATCAAGGAGGAAAACGCGATCCCTGACCTCGATGCCCGTGAGATTAAATCACAGATGTCCATAGAACGGCCGATAGCATGGGCCGTCTGCTTGGTGGCACAGAGAAATAAATCTGTGGCTAGGCGCAATCAATAGACCCGCCAGTGCTCAGAACTCTTATAGCAGGTGAGCTTGGAATGCCTGCAAAACTGCCATGGTGTGCAGAGCAGCACCAGCCTGACCCGCTGCCTGAAAAGCTTTCCCCACCAACGAAGATGTTAGTCTACACGGCTTGGTGGGCAGTGTGGGCTTTTTCAGGGAGGATGAGCTCCCAGGAGAGAGATAGCTCGCAAGCGTCTCCTCAATCTGGGGTATCATCATAAAACAGGGGATGAATAAGGCTTATTCCATGAAAGAGTTAACTCGTCATGGAGGTCGCCAAAAAAAAGGGGGGGGGAACCCTCGTTGAGGCCCCTCCCCTGGCCACCCGACAGAAACCTGTCGTCTAACTTTGAGCGCTTGGGGATTTTTTTTTATTTTTATTATTATTATTTTATTTATTTATTTTTGCGGCGAGAGAGGAAATCTATTCGGCCCCTTCACAAAAAGCGCCGGAGCGCGTTTGAGAAGCGGACGCTAAAACTTCCTGATCCGGGGAGAGCGCGAGAGAAAGGGGGAATTCCGTCTTATGCGCGTCTGCCAGATCGGCACGCTACGTCCATGGAAGCAAGGGAGGAATCTCTTCCGTCTGCTCACAAGAAGCGCCGGAGTGCGCTTGAGAAGCAGACGTTAAACACTTCCTGATCCGGGGAGAGCGCGAGAGAAAGGGGGAAATACCGTCTCATACGCACGCGAGCCCCAGGAATGCGCCGCGGCTCGCGGTTTCTCTTTAAAGAAAGCGAGCCGCGCGCGAAGTGCCTTAATAGGGAGATACAATGCTTGCACTTTCCTTGAAACCCAAGCACTCAAGAAAAGTCGTGGAGATCGCCCTCCGAAAGAAATCACATGGAGGCACGCATCTCTCAACCAACTCTTGCCATTATCGGTAAGTAAAGTTTTTCTTTCCTACCATTGATTCTGTTGCACACACACACACGCAAACACAAAACGGTCCTGAAGACAAAAAGATCTGAGGATGTTTCCGGTTCACTCCTATTTATAACCCGCAGGTGCACCTTATTCGGTGACGTCATGCCTGGCAGAGGTTATAAGCCGAGGTATTCGGCGGTTTTGACATGCACAGGCTTCACAACCGGAAACAAAGAGATGTTCCCATAGCGTTTTCACGCAGCATCGAGTGTAGCTTTTGAAGGGGAACCACCTTTATAAATTTAAACCAAACGTCAAGGACGTTCACACAAGTTATTATCCCTCAAACACTTTTAAATACTGTTTTGTTCAATAATAGAAATTAAAAGATTTTAAAAAGGTTTGGTCTGACTCCCATCGCATAAATTAGCATTTAACTGGCTTTTTTTATATATATATATACTTTTTAAATTGACAATCATTTTATTTATTAATTTTATTTATAAGTAATTTTATTATTTTATTTTATCATTTAAATAAGGGCGGGAATCGAACCTGAATACTGAAGGAGCCACCGCTAACCACTAAGCAGCCGTGCCGCCAATGTATAAAGGTATATAATTTTTTTTCTTTTTTTATTAAAAAATTATCCTAAGAACAAAACACTTCATCTGAAAATCAGCGCAGATTTAAAAAAAAAAAAAAAAAAACTATAAATAAATAAAATAAATATAAATTTATACCAGTGCTTTAAAATTGACTTTAAATACAGTTTGCTGCCACGCCTCTAGTCATGTGACCAGAAAGTAGTACTAAACCAATATCATCCATCTGGACCACAGAAGTGCAACATCGGTACCTGACATTAAGCCATTAGACCTTTTGCATGTTGCGTCGCGACGTCTGTCCGTCACGATCCTGCCAACTTTTGAACGGCAAACGAGACGTTACTTACCGAATATCTGCGCCAAAACCCACATTCACACCCAGTCACAGGAGCACTTTCAGCAACAACACACATCTGATAACGTTATGTCGTCTTAAACAACACGCCTCACGTCTCCGCAGTAATCACTTCTGAACCATCCGTGTCGTTCTGTTCACGGCTATAATTCCTCTCTAACTCTTGATCAAGGGCACTACTCGGTGTGTGGAACAAGGAGTGTACACCCTACATAGTGCACTAGCTTTCCATTTAACACTATTTGGGATTCGACCCCTAATATGTCAGTATTATTTAACATTATCTGCACCTCGCTTTATGAAGCGTAAAGCACAGCATGTTCCATAACATCGACTCGTTTGAAACAGAAGCACTGAAGGAGCTAATGCTAACACTAGCAAGCGGCAAGAAATCTAGGAGGAATCACATAGTTGTATAGCATCAGAGCCTGGGGGTGGAGTTTGGGGGTGGAGCCTGGGAGTATCCTTATACTCAAAACCAGCCGCTGTTATCAGCTGTATTTAAAGCGCTGGTGTCAGAATATCTCATATAAAATGTTCATGTAGGAAAGAGACAGGAGATCCTTAAGATTTAATTAGATTAAACTGTTATGTAACCGTTATCATAATTGCTAATATAACATATAATGACTAAAGATATATTATACTAGCATTAGTACTCATTGTGACAGGAGTTTTTGGAATCGAACCCAGACCCTGGAGGTGGAAGGCAACAATTATAACCACTAAGCGACCGTGCCTCCAAAATGTAATCAGTGATATTATTATTATTATTATTATTATTTGAGGTTGAAGTCCGCGTCCATGTCTGTGTGTCTCAGAACTCTCTGTCTAACTTATTAATACACAGAAATCACATTCTGTAAGGTTGAGAATCTGACGTTAAGTTGTTCTTCTTTCATCGCCAGACAAATACACTCCCTGTTTAAAGTAGATTATTAAATCCATCACATGACTGTTCATAACATCACTTCTACTCAACACTTTGATTTCGAGTTCGGGTATGTTACACGCCCTCACCTCGGACTGCGTCGATGGCTTTGATAAAGTCTATTCATCTTTGTTTGTTCAGTTTTCATAGTGTACTCGCCTTTTTTTTGCCTGCATGTGTGTTTCGTGATGATTCGGGCACTTTGTAGGGGCATTACGGTCATTTCTGTGTGTTCCGCGTTTCTCTGCGTTTTTACAGTAAACTGTCGTGTTGATTGGCTCTGTTGAGTGATGCATATAGCCACGCCCACCTCGAGGAAAAAGCGTCATATTTCTCCAAAAAAAACTCTGGATGCTGTGACTTAATCTGGCACAAAACTGCTCATAACGGTCCTTTCTTCTCAACATTTCGATTCAATTTATTGCTCAGGTTTCAATTTATGCAAATAAAAAAGGACTGGAAAAGTTTTATTAAATTCCGTCCAGTTTGATGATTTCAAGTTTTGTTTGATGCCGTGACAAAAATCAGCTGAACAGACAGACAGACAGACATTTTTCTGAGACGGGTTTCTGATCCTCCAGTGTATGAAACTTAAAATTATCACTGAAAGAGTGACTTATGACCAATGTTTAAACAAAACCTTTATTTTATTTATATAGATATTAGTACTAGCACTGTGGTTAGCACTGTCGCCTTGCACCTCCAGGGTCCGGGTTCGATTCCCGTCTCTGTGTGCGTGGAGTTTGCATGTTCTCCCCGTGCTTGGTGGGTTTCCTCCGGGTACTCTGGTTTCCTCCCACAGTCCATAGACATGTAAGTTAGGCTAATTGGCGTTCCCAAATTGCCCGTAGTGTGTGAATGAGTGAGTGTGTGTGTGTGTGTGTGTGTGTCTGTGCCCAGCGATAGATTGGCACCCTGTCCAGGGTGTACCCTGCCATGTGCCCTAAGTCTCCTGGGATAGGCTCCCCCCCCCCGTGACCCTGAATACAGGATTAAGCGGTATAGATGATGAGTGACTGAGTGAGTGAGATATTAGTACTAGGCTGTTTACAATGAAACACACACACGAGACAATGTCATTAAGTATAACGATTTCCATGAGCACATGATTAACAACACAATTGGCTTCATCAGCGAATGATCAGTCTGGTAGACGAAAAATTTTTTATATATATATATATATATACACACACACACACACACATATGTACAGTATATATATAGTCACCAAAAACAAATGTATACACACGTCAGGAAAAGCATAGACATTTTAAACCTAAATGTATTGCTCTATATGATAATATTATGAATATTATATTAATATAGTATATAGCATACAATTTTTTTTTCTGGGAAGTGTGAACATTGTGAATATATAGTATTTGTTTGTTTGTTTGTTTGTTTGTTTATCTATTTCTCATCTATCTAGCTAGCCAACTTTTATTCATCTATCCTTTGTTTTTATTTGTTTATATATTTGTTTATGTATTTATTTGTTTATCTCTTATACTCTTGCACACATCGCTTTTCTTGTCTGTCCCTAAATTAAATCTCACGCTCCATGTACTCCGACATGTTCGAGCCTCTTCCTAGCTAAGACACAGGGGAGGCTGTATATAAATTCGATATCACAGATGACTCACTCCTGTCTTATTTTCTCTCTCGGGAGTGTTTGGTAATATCTGTGCTTTTCAACTAAAAAAGAAAAAGACGTGTAGGAGAACCCTGTCATCTCCTGTTTGTGTTCAAATCATACGCGTCCAGTCCACTTCGGCTGAGACGAGACGAAGGAAGAGGAAGAAGCTGCTAGACGGACAGGTTAAAAGTTCAATACGTAACATTAAATTGCTGCAGTACTGAAATGTTTCAGGTGTCTGGGCTACTGACTCATGACCTTTGATCCCTGTACCTTTTGAAACCTCTAAAGGAATGGAACTGATACAAAATCAGAGACAAAAGAAAGGAAAATATTTTATTAAACAAAACTAATCTGACAATTGGAGGAAAAGGGATATGGGTAAGGAGAGGAGAGGAGCGATTACACAATGAGCAAAGAATGTTAAACAGAGGAACGGAGAAGGAGAACTAGATTCAAGCCTGGATTAAGACAGATAAAAGAGAATGTGATGAAAGGATATGAGGAGAGGACGGTATAAAAGGAGGAGAGGAAATTAAAATAGTGAGTAAAACAATGAAGAGGAGAATGACTGACAGAAGAATGAGATGGCGAAGATAAAAGAATGTTACATGAAGACAAGCAAGTTGACAAGAGGAGAGAAGACGACAGGAGGAAACGATGGAGAGGAGATTTAGAAAAGGCATCCACGAGTGAGAATAATAGATGAGAGGATGGAAGGAGTGATTGTGGAAAAAAAGTAATGAGATGATGTGGGGAAATGAACAAAACAAAAACAGTTAATGATGAAAGAAAAAGATGGTGACCTGGAGGACAGGATGGAAAGGATCCATCAGCACCATCCTACCACCACCGTGCTTCACGTTGCTTTAGATAGTGTCCCAGTAGTGACTAAATCAATCAGATTTCCTAAGGAGAAGGAGATGATTTGTAACTTCAACTAAAGGAAATGATGGTATTCAAAAAACAAAGAGATGAAGGTGTAAAAGAGTGATGGAATATGATAAACCTAGAGATGGAGGAGACAGCGATAGAGGTGGAGAAATCTAAGGATGAGATTAAGGAGATGTTTAAAGGGGGCAACAATTAGATGAGAAGATGGAAAAATCAGTAAAAGTTTAGAAGAGGAACAAGAAGAGAATAGAGATTAAAATAGAAGTGTGGGGAATGATGTAGGAGAGGAGAACAGGATAGAGGAGCTACGACTACCACAGTAAGATGCTACCATCACCATAATTCACAGTGGAGATGGTGTTCCAGTGGTGCCGTCTAATTTTCTAAGGAGACCATTTCTAACCTGAATGAAAGAAAAGGAAGATGATAAACCTTGAGATATTGAAACAGAGATAGGGGAGAACAGGATAGTAGACATACAACAAGCAAGATGTTACCACAACCATGCTTCATAGTCGAGATGGTGGACCAGTTGTGACATCTGTTGTGTACAGCAAAGGGAGAAGAAAGGAAGGTGTTCATGAACCAAGAAAAGAGAAAAAAATATGGAAAAGAGGGGTAGATTGGGATGGTGTTCTCAGGTTGATGATCTCAGTGGTGATTTTTTTTTTCTTGGTTATTTTGCAGCATATGGAAAAATTAAAGGGGTGAACACTTATGAAAAGAAATAAGAGCAAGAGAATTGTGTTTGAGAGATGTAAATAGGAGAACATGATGGGGGAAGTAAAGGGGAAACAGCAGAGTTGTTTAAAAACAAACCAAGAAAAGAAGAAATGAATGGGGTGATTGATAAAGAACAGAAGAACGGGATGAACATGGTGCTCAGTATGACGCTACGACCGCCAGACTACTGTGGGGCTTAAGGAGAAGAAAGCATGAAGACGAAGACATGAAAGAATGAAAAGAGGAGAAAAGGGCAAATGGGTTGGAAGAAAAACAACAAAGACAGAAAAAGGGATGAGGCCGGTGATCATGGAAAAGAGGTAAAGAAGACAACATAAGAGACAGATTTAGAAGAAGGAAAAGGAGAGAGAGAAACAGAGGAAGGGATGGGGTGATCAGAGGAATGGTTAACTAAGGCAAGGAGAAAGGGCATGAAAATGGGACGGAAAAGACAAAGTGAACATGATGCTGAGTGTGACGTTACCACCATAATGTACTTGGAATGGTGATGATCCCAGTTAAACCCATTTCCGTCCCAGAAAGATGATTCAGAAGACAAAAAAGAAGAAACAAAAAAGGATTGTAGATGAAAGACAACGATATGAAATAGTCGTGACTACAGCATCATGAGGAAGGACAGGAAGAAGAGAAGTGAAGAACGCAGGAAATTAGATGAGAGGGGGCAGTAATTGTGAAAGAATGATAGAAAATGGAAAGGAAATCAGGACTAGGAAAAAAGAAATAGGATAAAAGGAGGAAAGTGCTGGGTGATGTAGCACATGAGAACAGAGTAGGGAAGAACATGGATGGAGTGAAGGTCAAAGTGTGGAGAGAATCACAGTGAAGACGGGGAGAAAAGAAACAAGAGAAAACTGATGATGAACCAAGCATGAGGAACCTGTGAGGAACTGAAGAATACCTAAGTATTAATGAAGGAGAGAAAATGCAGATGGTTTGGAAAACCAGGTGGAGAGAAGAACTGGAGGATGTAGAAAGGAAATTAGGAAGGAGCAGAAGGACAAGAAGAAATAAGCGCTGAACAAAAGAAAGCAAAGAGTCATGCAAAGAAATGACATGAAAGAAGTAATGTTGCTCATGAAAGATTAAACCTGTGGATGCCTTTCACTCTGGAAACCAAGGCCGTGACAGAGAGGGGTGAGGAGATGGATGAGGAAGGAATGGAGAGGTGGTGATTAGAGAGGAAAGACGGAGGAGGTGTTTTTAGAGAAGTGTGAGGACCGATGCTCTGAGGATGAGGCATCTCTTCCTGAAGATACATGACTCACTGAGCTCCTCAGTCAAGATCAGCGAAATAAAAAGAAGCCATGATGTCGGCTACGTGGCAGAACCTGATGTCTACAAATGAAATATTTATGGAGTTTTGTTCAAATCTCATCTAGGAGGCTAAATGTTTACTGGCAGAGACATTATTATGCACTACCCCGTTAAACCCAGGATGCTAAACCTACTGCATGGCATGGTATGCAACTGTTAGCATGAATTAGCATAAATAAATTAGCATGGTTCGCCAACAGTCCAATATTTGCCTACTGAAATAACTATTTCTTTTTTAAATAAACGCACAAACTGCTGACGTCACCTAGCTAGTTACAGGCTCAGCCAACCTTCCAGATGCCACACATGAAAATCTCCTAAAATTGGCCAGTTTGCTCAGGTTGTCATATGATCTGTTTTCTAGCTGAGGTAACCTGATTTTTTTTTTCCTCTATATGTTTAGTTCGCTTTCATTTATTAAGAATCAACAAGAAAGTAATCACACACAACTGACTTAGCCAGCTAGCTACACATTTAGCTAAGAGCTTTTCAACATCTACAGAAAAGACATCAAGCTAGTTATGTGTATAGCTAACAATTTAAATGCTATTCACTGGGGTAACTAGGTCTACTCCACATAGCTGCTTCAGGTAGATTAGCTAATAGTTTGCTAAGAGGTAAAAATCAGCTTTCTATTAACAGTTAACTGAGATAACTTGATTTCCTTCAGGAAATCAGACTCTACTTATTAGTAACAATTAGCGTGGTTATAACATGCAACCGTTTCAGCTAAATTAGCTGTATTTTTAAGTTAGATTAGCAACCCCCTGGAAGCAATAGATCTCCTGCAAGAAGACATGTGTAATAACTTAGCTGGGTAGCTATAGGTTTAGCTGTTTAACAGCTGAAAATCATTTTTTGCGGATCTCACTAGACATTCCACAAGACTCCCTGCATAGCTAATTAGGTCAACCTTTACCCAACAGGTGTAGCCATGTCTTTTTTATTTTATTAATAGTTAGCAAGGATAAACTGAGCTACTACAAGACCCAGACTTAACCAGCTTCCTCGGTTAGCTCAGTGACTAAAACTATTAAGGAAACCAAGGACATCAGCTGTATTTCAGCTAACTGGGATAAATCATTGTAGTGTAAGAAACCACTCACAACTCATGCAGATAGTTTCTATGCAACTCACATTTGTCAAAAAAAAAAAAAAAATCTGTTTTCAATCAGAAGTTATGAAATTCTTCACCAAGAAACCACACATCTGTTAGCTAACTAGCTGTTTAAAAATCATATACATTGCTGAGTCAGCGGGCTAATGTAGTAACATGCTTAGCTAAACTGCGGAAAATCTCTCAGCTAAATTAACTACAGTCCATTTTTTCCCAAAAGGCTCACATGGCTGACTCTGCTAGCTAGTTTAGCTAGCTGGAGTGAAAATATTTACTACAAGAAATCACACAAGAATTATAAGAGTTAATTATAAGTGCTTAGCTTCCTGTAAGTGTCCAACATTTGGCCTATACGCAGCACATTTACACATCATGAGGATGACCAGGCAACCACATAGCATTGCTAGCTCAATGTTCCTCAGTTGTTTCTCTGAAGGAACCTTTAAAGATTCTATATAGAACTCTGCAGAGAGTGTTTCCCTATTCAAGTGGACTTCTTCTAGAATGCTTAATTATCCATTGAGCACTTAAAAACCCCAGAAGAGCCTTTTTTCCCTAATAATTTATGCTAGTAACTGAAAGGCCATGAGCTGAACTCCTAGATCCACACATGGCCTAGATACTATCTAAGTCACTTTAGATAAAAGCGTCTGCTAAATGAATAAATGTAATCAACGTTTAACGTTTTTTGTATCCTACATTATCTCTAACGCCGGCTCTATATGGAATGAAAGCCTCTCAGGTTCGCTCGCTATCATGTTCCTCCTCTCGGCTACGGCTCTGTCCTTCCTGTAACAGCTCTCCTGACCCCATTTGTTTTCTCCAGCCCAGGTAACGTATTTCAGGACGTATACTGTATCTGAAAAAGACGGCACCTGTTTGAACCAGGCATCATGGAAAATCACCGGGATTTAGCTGAAGAGAATAACAACGCCAGAAGAACACTGTGACTCTCGGGTCTACGGCTAATGTTACTATCCTGCCGTTAAAATGATCTGTACAGGATTCATAACACCTAGAAATGGGGTGAAGAAGAATTCGTAAGTGCTAATAAAGAAGTGTTTTTGAGCCTGAGGCATTTGTTTTGATTAGGACTCATCCTGGATACGGAGTAGTGACACAACTCAGGATGAAACAAGAACTGACGCGAAACAGGTGAACACAATCAGATCACAAACCAATCATAGGACAGAGGTTGAGACCAGTTATCCGATTGTGTTCATCTGTTTTGCGGTAGTTTGTGCTGACTTTGTCTGTGTATGCCTTGCTGTATCGATGCACAGTCGCACTTTTGTACTATTACATCTTTTCTGCATTTTTCGACGTCTGCGATTTCATGAATTTGATGGATTTGGTCGTTTAGTTCATTTTGGAAAGTGGATTATCCTTGCTTGTTGCTGCCTTTACTGTGCCTTGAGACATGCTAGGAAATATTATTACGATAAGTAAATAAATTATTGTCAAATGAACCCTTAGGGGTCGACAGCATCATTGATGATGCCAATCACGTTTTTTTTTTCTCTTTGCAAGTGTTTTTTATAAATGAAATTATATTGAAGCAACCCAGAAAAAATATATATATATGTACACAAACAATAGACGGTTTTTCAAAAATGTTTATTGGCAAACAAATGTTTGTTATTAAATTAATATTAAGAATAAAAAACAGACGTATGTCAGATTCTCGTCTCCACACGCGTTGGAGCCCCGCCCTGCGCTTAGCGCTCCACGCACATGCAAGATTTACTGTATGTAAACGACTCTATTCAGGTGTAAGTTAACGCTAATTGCTGTGTTGTTTGGGGGAAGTGATGTGCTGGTGCACGCCCGTGTCCAACAGAACAGGAACGGCTTGAATTAGAAACAAAAAAAATCTTTCAATATTTTCAAGTAAATAATAATAATAATAATAATAATAATAATAATAAATCTGCTGTGATTTAATCAAAGGGGAGATGAAACGTATGTGCATGTCTGTGAATGGCTGAAATGTGGTTGTGTACAAGTCTTTAGGCGAATATAAATTGTCCGCGTTTTGATCGAAAGGCAAATGAACATGCACGTCGATATGAGAGACGGATATGAGGTTTATTAATAAAAATGCAGACATAATCCCCCAGAAATACAACAACACAAATACAGTAGATACCCGCTAAATTAACAAGTGTGGTTTTAAGTTGGTTGCAAGATCATAAAAAATTTAAATAAAACAAAAAAAAATCAAAGGGTGTTCGTCAGGATGTTCATTTCTATTCAACAACAACAAACACACACATCAAATCACAGCAGTTTAGTTGATAGGTTTAAGCATATTGCCGCAGTTTGTCCGTGGTTCTTAGGCTTTGCAGGAGGTTTGTGCCTCTCCGTCACAGACAGTAGACTCTATAAATGTGCTGAACCGCTTGTTTAGTGCTGATGAGGAGAGCTGTGAGCTGTCACTACTGGAGCACTCGTAAAAACCAACCAGTGAAGCAAATCTGCTTTATATGGCTAAATCCAACCCGGCTAAAATACTGTGTGCTAATTAAGCAATATCACACTCAGGGTCATGTTGTTGGACTGAACGAAATCACAGCTGTGCTGATATTTAGTACAACAGCACGACCTCGAGTGTGATATTGCTTTTATACGACAGTTCCACAAACATCATTTATCATCAACAGATTGTGATTTGTTTCTTTATTTAACCAGTCATTTTGCTCCGCCCACAAATATCCTTCAGCACCTGGCGGAGCTAGCGAGCGACAATTAGACTAATGAACAGGAAATACTTAATATTTTCACTCATTCCACTTAAGAATATCAGCTCAGAACCATCAGTGTTTGAGTTTGTTGTACTCATTCATATTAATCGTTCTTTACTTGCATTATTGAGTCGCCTAACTCATAATATTTAGTCGCAATTATCTTTTTTTTTAAGTTGTTGCAAATCAAATAAATTATTGTTGGTCTTTGGGCTGCTCCCGGCGATGGGGCGCCCCAGCAGACGATCCGGTCCGCACACAAGCTCGGCGCAGGTTTTACACCAGACGCCCTTCCTGACGCGACCCTCCCGTTTTATCTGGGCTTGAGACAGACACTTCATCCAGCTGTTGGGAATCGAACCCGGGCCTTTCGCATGGCAGGCGAAACACCTCCCACTGAGCCACCAGTGTCCTATAGCCATGATGACGTCAGACACAAAATCGCTAGTCTGAAAGATTTTAACTTTGAGGTGACAGTTACTTTTACTGAAGTACTTAAAATATCACATTCGTTCAGCTATCCTGAAAAGTGTCATTTCTACAAACTCATAAACACCTAAAAGTTCTAAATACTCATCCAGGTCTATTAATCTGAACTAACTGTAATGATTTAAGTTAACAGTACTCGATATGTTTAGTTACTTTGAGCATTAGGGTTTACAGTGTAGTTAACTTATGGGTTCCGGGGTCGAATCCTAAATAGTGTTAAATGGAAAACTAGTGCACTATGTACAGTAGGGTGTACAATCCCTTGTTCCACACACCGAGCATGTGCCCTTGTTCACGCCTGTGAAGCAGAGTGATACACAGAGTTAAACATTCCAGTGCCGTAATGCTCTATTATCAGCACTCATGGACCGCCTCTCGTCCAATCAGGTTACTCGGTCGGAACGAACTGTTATATAACAGATACTAAATCCGAGACTAAATCTGACGCTGAACTAAATTTCTAAACAGTGCTCTGTAATAGATACTAGATCAGATTAGAGCAGATTTTCCCCCGCGGTGCTTTGATCACAGAGAGCTTTGAATAACCTGAACCCTGACCACGTTACTTTCTGTTTCAGATGCACAGATGCTAAATGGAGTCCTTTAGCTGTGAATCGCGTCCATGTATCTTGTGTTTTTGGAACCAAGTTGCTGTGGGTCATAACAAGCCTGGTCAATTACACACACACGCACACACACACACACACTGAGAGGACAGGCTGGATTGTGACCTGTGCCAAAATGACTCTGGCCAAGACCTTCTCATGTCTGAGCCTCCCAGCTGGAACTTAATTAATGACACAGAGAGAGAGAGAGAGAAAGCGTTACACAGTGTTTTAATCCTTCCTTCACCACATCGTTATTGGAAATTAATCACTTAATATTATGAACTAATAAAATGATCACTTCTCGTTAGACAGAATTGAAGAGGAGAGCTGTATTTTCAGGCTCGTTTGTAAGGCGACATATTTCATCAAAGCTAAACAGATTTCTGCGTCATTAAATATTTGATAAAAATTCATTAACACACAGACACACACACACACACACACACACACACACACCTCCTTCACTCGAGCGCTTGATCGACAGATTTAGACAGATCTCTGAAATATGACAGGAAGCAGCTCAGCCAATCGACAATTATTCATCCAATCACAGAGAAATATGCAACGCATGAGCATCAGCAGCTGGTGTGTGTGTGTGTATGTGTGTGTGTGTGTGTGTGTGTGTGCTAGTATGTTGTGGGGTTCAGATTTACAGGGTTCCTGATGAAGCAAGACAGCGTTTCTCATGTTGTACGCTCTTTCTTTCCCCTCTTGCTGTCTTTCTTTCTTCTCAACGACGAGGGACGTAAAAACACACCACCGGCGCGTCCAACCCGAGCGGAACATCCCCAAACGTTCATCATTTACTTCGTGCTCATGAGTCGATTGCCATAAATTACCATGACACGATTGCGTTGCCTCCATAAACGGCTGGAAAACGACCGGTTAAAGAGCGCCTCCTAGGGGCGGTGTGATCTAAATCTTGCAGTAATGCAGCTCAGCCACTGCAGCATCTCAGCTAACAGACACACAAACCCCTCCTGGTTCCTACAAGGGCGCCATTAATTTCACCCTGCTGGAACAGCTTATGCCTTCGTTAAACTCGTTTGCGTTCTTTCCTTTTCCCCCTCCCCTATACGACACCGGTTCTCGCGCCTCCTCCTCGGCCCCCCTCCGCCCGCCTTCTCGCTCTGCTCCAGACGACGACGAGCTTCTGGTCTTCAATCAAACTCCACAGGCGAACGTGTTCACGTCTCTTCATCTCGCATCCCTCACACACACTCACACACACACACACACACACACACTCCCTTATCACGTCTTCTCTTCCTGCTGTGAACGAAGTTTCATGACTGTAGCACTTTACATATTAAACCCGCCGTTTGTTCGAGGTCTTACCGCTGAGCTGCTCTCTCTTATCTCTTCATAATCGACTCGCACCTCTGCGCTCCTGGACACTGAGTCCTGATCAGTCAGAAGGTGTTGATTACTTCCCTCTAACAGCAGTTCGGGTTTATTTTAATCCCCTTGTTCCGATACGTCATCATTACAAACTGAAGTACTTGCACGTGTGAATTTTAAAGAGACTGTGACATACAGTATTGATGGAAGGAGCCTCCAGTTCCAGCGTTTTGTAACACACGGAGATAAAGCTGGATTTTGGTCTCTGTTGCATCATGCCACCACTTCACTGATTTTTGATCACGTTTTGTACAATATCACACCGCGGTCGTGCTGTTGTGCTGAATAACAGCTCAGCTGTGATGCACTCGTCGACACAATGGAACTCCAGCACGGCACTGACGCTCTGATGTCACGTGACATTTCGTCACCATTTCTAAGCAAAGATACCGTGTGGTGCTGTTGCATTTTTATAATTCTTTTTGGCATGCTGTTATTTATTTATTAATTTATTCACTGTTGCTTTTTCAACTTTGTTGTATTTTTTTATGCACATGTACATTTACACTCACCTAAAGGATTATTAGGAACACCTGTTCAATTTCTCATTAATGCAATTATCTGATCAACCAATCACATGGCAGTTGCTTCAATGCATTTAGGGGTGTGGTCCTGGTCAAGACAATCTCCTGATCTCCAAACTGAATGTCAGAATGGGAAAGAAAGGTGATTTAAGCAATTTTGAGCGTGGCATGGTTGTTGGTGCCGGACGGGCTGGTCTGAGTATTTCACAATCTGCTCAGTTACTGGGATTTTCACGCACAACCATTTCTAGGGTTTACAAAGAATGGTGTGAAAAGGGAAAAACATCCAGTATGCGGCAGTCCTGTGGGCGAAAATGCCTCGTTGATGCTTGAGGTCAGAGGAGAATGGGCCGACTGATTCAAGCTGATAGAAGAGCAGCTTTGACTGAAATAACCACTCGTTACAACCGAGGTCTGCAGCAAAGCATTTGTGAAGCCACAACACGCACAGTCCTTGAGGCGGATGGGCTACAACAGCAGAAGACCCCACCGGGTACCACTCATCTCCACTACAAATAGGAAAAAGAGGCTACAATTTGCACGACCTCACCAAAATTAGACAGTTGAAGACTGGAAAAATGTCACCTGGTCTGATGAGACTGATTTCTGTTGAGACATTCAAATGGTAGAGTCAGAATTTAGCGTAAACAGAATGAGAACATGGATCCATCAGGCCTTGTTACCACTGTGCAGGCTGGTGGTGGTGGTGGTGTGATGGTGTGAGGGGATCTTTTCTTGGCACACTTCAGGCCCCTTAGTGCCAATTGGGCATCGTTTAAATGCCACGGACTACCTGAGCATTGTTTCTGACCATGTCCATCCCTTTATGACCACCATGTCCCCATCCTCTGATGGCTACTTCCAGCAGGATAATGCACCATGTCACAAAGCTCGAATCATTTCAGATTGGTTTCTTGACCATGATAATGAGTTCACTGTACTAAAATGGCCCCCACAGTCACCAGATCTCAACCCAATAGAGCATCTTTGGGATGTGGTGGAATGGGAGCTTCGTGCCCTGGATGTTCATCCCACAAATCTCCATCAACTGCAAGATGCTCTCCTATCAATATGGGCCAACGTTTCTAAAGAATGCTTTCAGCACCTTGTTGAATCAATGCCACGTAGAATTAAGGCAGTTCTGAAGGCGAAAGGGGGATCAAACACCGTATTAGTCTGGTGTTCCTAATCATCCTTTAGGTGAGTGAAAACTTACACATGCTGTATATTTACATCAGCAGGCACCTTGTCCAGAGTGACTTATTTAAGTGCTCTGAAGTTTGCATCAGTAAATACACTCTTATACTGACGCTGTAGCTTTATATGTTTATTCATTTCTTTAATTCACTTGCCATGGTATATTGAACTTTACTGTTGCTTTTTTTATTTGCTGTGCTTTCATTTATCTTTTCATCTAACTATAAAATTTTTGTTTTGCTGTTGCATTAAAAAAAATTATTTTCTTTTGTGTTTCATAAACATTTATTTTTTATTTTATTTTATTATTTTGCTGTTGCTTTTTCAGATGTGCCATTGTGTCTTTTTTTCCTCACTGTTGCTTTATTTTTTTGCTTCTGCATTTTTATTTATTTATTTATTTTGCCGTTTAATTTTTGCCTTTGCTGTTCCACTTTAGTTTTTGTTGTGTTTTTTTTTTTTTTTTTTTTTTACTATTTAATTGTATTTCTTTTGCTGCTGCATTTTTGTTATTGCTTTTGTGTTTCTTAATTAATTTGTTATTTTGGCATTGCATTTTAGACTCTTAGACTTTTTGCAGTTTTATCTTTGGTCGTCGTGTTTCATTTAATTTCTCATTTTCTGTTGCTTTTTTGTCATGTTTTTGACAGTTATTTATTTATTTATTTATTTATTTATTGCTGTTTATTCGTTTGTTAATTTGCTGTTGTTTTTAGCTTTGCTGTTTCACTGCGCTGCATTATGTTGCATTTTATTTCTATCGTTATCACGACACGTTACATTTTTGTTACGTAACATTTTATGTTCTCTTCCATTTCACAAGCCCAGATGCTCAGAGCTGCTCCGTCTCACTCTCTCTCTTTCTCTCTCTTCTCTCTCACTCTCACTCACTCTCTCTCCAGGAGGTTCTGTGAGGGTGGAACAAACTGTCTGGCTGTTCGCTCTACAGATTAAACCCGGCCTGAAGACGTGGTTCTTTCAAAAACACTTGAATATGGATGCAGTAACACCCTCAGCGCCGTGTCTCTCAGTGGTGTGTGTGTGTGTGTGAGTCTAGTTTTATTACTCTATTGGTTTTGGATCCTCATTAGCTGTGCAAAAAGTAACAGCTGTTCTTCCTGGGGTCTACATCAGAGCATTTGGAGCATTACAAATTCCATACAATGTCAGAAAAACATTTTTTAAAAAAACCCAACAACCAGTTCCTCCTCATTAAAATGCTCGTTTACAAACTCATTTAGCGCGAGACATCAGGGAGATCTGAGAGATCCAGATTTATAATTGACACACTTCATTAAAATAAGCAAAAACAAACTGTCAGTTTTAGATAACGATCATCTGAGCAAAGACGCCGTAATCACACACACACACACACACACACACACACCTCCGTCTTCTCCAAGTTGTCGCATTCCATCGTGTGCGATCAGAGATGACTAAATCCTCATGGAACCTGTACGCCTGGTTCGCGCGACCCCTCGTTCCGACTCGTCATTACGCCATGTTTTACCATTTGAAGCAGAAAAGCCAAATTAGTCTGATTTCATTTCGTCCTGTCGTAAACGAGCTCTGATTAAATGTGTGTGAAGACGTTATGAAGAAAACTAAACATCGGCAGAGTTAGTTTACTGAGTTTATGTCGCTAGTACAGTTAGCTTGAGGCGTTAATCAAATCCGGCAACAAAGCCACGAGTCGCTCAGGTTCTTAATGCTTTAATCCAAATAATCACAAATAAAATGATTCCCTCAGATGGTCTTCCACCATCAGATGAGAGACAAAACAGAGTGGAGATGGAAGAAAAGAGATGAGAGTCAGCCAGGACAAAGAAGACAGACATATGGGGAGAGGTAGAAGAAAATAGACAGAGACAAAGATGAGAGCGAGAGAGAGAAGTGAAAGCAGTGGGGAAGAAAAGAGGTGAATAGAAATAGAGAGAAACAAAGGAGACAGACAGAGAGGAGAAGAGAGACAGAGAGGAGAAAGAAGTTCTATTGAAGCAGAGAAGGGAGACGACGAGATAAAAAGACAGACATAGAGGAGAGGAGGACAGACGTATTGCTGTAATTGTCTTCTGTCTCTCTCTCTCGGTCTCTGCAGCGTCCCCTGGGTTTGGACTCTGCGTTTTCTCCTCCGAGTCATCCTGAGTAACAGTTTCCACCAGACAGATAAATGTCCCGTACTGTAGACTCCGTCCTCCATTTTTCTTTTTCTCTCATTCTCTCGTCCTCGAATCCGTTTTCTTTCATTTTAACGCCGTCCCCTGGCTCCCTCTCTCTCTTTCTCTCTCTCTTGTTCTCTCCCTCCCTGGTTCTGCTCCCGGCGAGCCTGAGATCTGCCAGCGCGTGACGCTCCGATAGGAAGCGCTGCCCTACTTTCAGGCAAAGGCTCATGGGAAATCACTCCTTCCTGCTGCGAGAGCCGCGCCCGCTAACGGAAGGCAGGAAAGAAAGCAGTCCTGTGATTTACAGGATTTTAAAACCCTCTCACGTCCTTATGTCGTTCCTACGCCGCATGTTGTTCCCGCGTTACGTGAAACGCAGCGTGACGGAGAGGGGTTACCGCGAGTCGATTACTTTATCTGAAATTTCAACATCAGAGCCAGATACTCACAGCGGGAGCTTAATTAATAACGGAGAGAGACAGAGAGAGACAGAGAGATATCTGAGTTTCGTCTCGCTTCAGAATTGTCCCTTGGAGCCGTTATTAAGTGAGATTAATTAATTATATTAAAAGCTGATTACATCGTCACCACTTATTGAGCAAATTAAGCAGAAAAGCTCTATTTCAAGGTTTGTTTGTTTACGCCTTTAACCGTCATAAATGTGTTTAACTCGTCCATCACACGGGAAATAAAAGAAACACAGTTTTACCCGAAAAAACAAAAAAGTCCTGATAGAATCCGACAATTATTCATCCAGGAACATATAAATATTCAGGATCTGAACACTGGCAGCTGGAGTGTGCGAGTGCGTGTGTGTGTGTGTGTGTGTGTGTGTGTGCGTGTGTGTGTGTGTGTGTGTGTGTGTGTGTGTGTGTGTGTGTGTGTGTGTGGACGAATGTTTGACTGTATTAAATATTCAAAGTTTAAAAGCAGAAAGATTGAGCGAGCAAGAACAGAACATTTATAAAACTGACTCTTTTTTCTTAAAGACTGATCGCTTTTATTTAAAAGATGGAGAGAGAGAGAGAGAGAGAGAGAGATTGCTGGGTTCAATTAGGCAACTTAATAAAAAAAATCAATTCCTCAAGCTAAAGTAGAAAAGAAAGAGAGACGGAGAGGGAGTGAGAGCAACAAAGAGGAAAATATGGAGAGAGAGAGAGAGAGAGAGAGAGAGAGAGAACGAGTGGGGAAGAGAGACAGACAGCGTAACCTGAACTAAATAATATTTAATATCACTGCTGTTCAGATAGTTGTTGTTGTTGTTATTATTAATGTTATATATTTTATTATTATTATTATTATTATTATTATTATTATTATTTATACATATACACATACAGTGGAACCTTGGATTACGAGCATAATTTGTGCTGATATTCCAAAACACTCGTAAACCAAATCAAATCTTCCCATAAGAAATAATGAAAACTCAAATAATTCATTCCACAGCCCAAAAGAATAAATACAGAAAAATAATTAATACAATCTATAAAGTAAAAATAAAACAAATTAACCTGCACTGTACCTGTAAAAAAAAGTTCAAATAAATCCCAACAGATAAGTGTTTCCGTTTGTGCGCGCAGGCGCCGTGTATTTGTGTGTATATGTGTGTGTGTGTGTGTGTGTGTGTGTGTGTGTGTGTGTGTGTGTGTGTGTGGAATTAGCCCCTTCCCTCGTCTTACAAAGTAAAACTCCTCCTCCCTCCCCCGACCTCGCTTTTTAAGTTTCACAACAAACACACACACAACGGAAACACTATTTTAACGGGAAAAAAAAAAATCTTTCTAATGACACTCGCGTGAGCGCAGACTAACGGAATCACTGCTGTAAAGTAAAAAAAAAAAAAACAATGAGCCAGAACCTTACCGTTGAAAAGAATCGTGACAGAGCAGAGTTTCTTTGTAGAGCAGAGTGTGTGCCTGTGTGAAGCCGGGGAGGACGGGTGGGAAGGCGAGAGAGTGTATTTGTGTGTCAGTGTGTGTGTGTCGGTGTCAAAAAACTCGGCACTCGTAAACCAAGACATGCTCGTTTTTCAAGACAAAATTTATTAAAAAGCTTTGCTCGTCTTGCGGAACACTTGTAAACCGAGTTACTCGCAATCCGAGGTTCCACTGTAAATATATATTTTTTTCTTTTGGGTTTTGTTTTGTTTGTGTGTAGTTAAAATAATATTCTTTCATATCTAATATGTTTATAATGTTTATACAGATTTATAAATTCACATGTTATGTTATTTATAATGTAATTAATGTTTTATAATAGGAACAATGTAATATTTTTGTTAACATTCACGCCAATGAAGCTCTTCTGAACTGAACTGAACTGACAGACTGGCAAGGAGAACCCTAGAGAGAGAGACTGAAAGAGAGACATAATAGAGAGAGACAGGAAGAGAAAGAGAGGTGGAGACAAACACGGAGAGACAGAAAGAGAGATGAAGAGAGACAGACTCCGGGAGGACAATAGAGAGAGACAGAAAAAGACAACAGACAGAGAAAAGGATCGATAGAGACAGACAGAAAGCGAGAGATAAAGAAGAAATAGCATGAGACAAAGACAAAGAACAACTTAAACTTACACTTAGACCTTAAACACCGCCCGACCACGTCAGCACCGGGACGTGACCAGTGAAGAGTTCCGAGTCTCCCGCGGGACGATTACTGCCGTGAGTAACCACGCTTCAGCTGCTACAGGCTATTAAACCCTGACTGCAGCGAGGGCGCGTCTCAGTCCTCACACACCCATGACAGAAGACACATCAGGGACAGAAATCAACTGAGGAAGGTTTTACTGAAGCTACTAACACTGAGAGGACAGAACTGTCCCAACGTCTCTGAGGACGAAATGCTGCTGTTGGAAAAACATCCTGAATGAGTGTGATGGGGAACACTGTATACAACAAGAGTATCAGAAACAACCAGAGCTGTGTTTAACACTGACAGCAAGAGTGTGTGTGACTGTGACACACAATGTGATGAGGACTCACAGGACTGGGACTAAACAGCTGCGTGTCCATAAGAAAACCACTTGTTATTGAGACGCATCAGAAAAAAGTCTTCAGTTTGTTAGGGATCATAAAGACTGGACTTTGGAGCGATGTATAAAGGTCATGTGACCTGATGAGTCCAGACCTGAGTCCTGTTCCAGAGTGATGGGCGTGTCAGGGTGAGAAGGGAAGCGCATGAAGCGATGCTCCCATCATGCATAGTGTCCACTGTACAAGCCTCTGGAGACAGCGTTGTGATCTGGGGTCGCTTCAGTCGCTCAGGTCGAGACTCAGCAACGTTATGTGGAGATAAAATGAAGTCACATGACCACCTGAATGTACTGAATCAGCAGTGTGTGATGTTTATTTTTTTTTGACCATGGCGTGTATTAAAGATTATTCTATAAGATCGCTGCACTTTATTGTCATTATTGAAAGACATTCGGATGGAGGGAATCCTGTCGTCCCTGCAGCATCCCCTCCTGTTCTTCCTTCTTTTCTTTTATGCCCTTTAGCTCATTCTTTTCCTCTCTGTCTCACCCCTCATCATGTCTTTATTCACTCTCTTTCTCCTTATCTTTTCACAACCAGACTCTCACACTCTCTCTCTCTGTTCTGTTCTTTATTCTCCTCTACGTCTTTCTCTTCTCTGTCTCTCAGATTAAGAGCTCGTGAAAATGCACTCTGCCACTTCATCTACCTCTCTCTCTCTCTCTCTCTCTCTCTCTCTCTATCTGCATGGGTTAAGAGTCCCCATGACCTAAAAGTGTGTGTGTGTGTGTGTGTGTGTGTGTGTGTGTGTGTGTGTTGTGTGTGCCTCCTTTGTTGACTGTTAGAGAAGGTTTTCGGCTTCATGCGGTGCTATTTATTGTGTAGTGTTCTAATAACATTGCACAGCTACCCACACAAATGATGCTCACTCATACAGTATACACACACACACACACACACACACACACACACACAAGTAATCATCTCCGGATCCAGGGTGATAAGTGCACCCTGCACTTTGCACCATCAATTATATATAAGCTCCATCTCTCTCCATCTCGGCTCGTCTGTCTCGGGTCCAGGGTGGAGCGCGCTATTTAAAAACCGCACGCGTCGATAAGACAAAAGGTTTCTGTGTTTTCGGATTGTCGTGTTACTCAAAAAAGAAGTTTTTTTGCAGCTCTGGTGCTCGTGATGAAGCCTTGTCTTGTGGGAGCAAGCGAGACATTAGTGATGGCTGGCTAAGGATCCAACCGAGCTGACAGACATATAATATCACACACACTCACACACACACACACACACACACACACACACTAAGCTGCATTACTGCACATTTTCTTTCCATCAAAGTTAAAACCACATCCCATTCTCAAAATGCATCTTCTTTCTTTTTTTTCTCGGTTTCTTTTTTCCTCCCCTTGAGGGGGATCAGAGCGCCGTCCTTCCCATCAGGCCGTGCAACTCGATCCAGGAAGCGGGAGAGGAACATGATAGCGCTGAAATGGCTAAGACACAGCGGTTGTGCGAGGTGAAAGACTTGCTGAGATGATCAGATCAGACAGTGTGCCACTGAATGAGTCGGAACGAATCGTTTACGAGAACTGACTCGGGCGATTCGACAGACCTTTAACAGTCTGCAAAATTTTTGCAGGCTTCATTTTTTTTATTAATTTATTAATTTTTAGGAGCTTTATTCTACAGGGTCCGAAAATCTCCAAAACCAGGGTCATGATGGAGAGCTATAATAATAATAATAATAATAATAATATTAATAATAATAATAATTAAGTTGTTATTTATTCTATTGTATAATAATGTAAGCTACAGTAATAACGTACTGAAGTCATTAATACACTGCTGATAGTCATGTGTTAGAAGTTAAGAGTGAATTTACATACGTTTGTCTAAATGAATCTTTAGTTGAATTGATTCACGCATCAGTTTCACACAGAACATGACACTGTTTCATGATGTGAAATTGACATGAACGACAATCTACAGTATATAATGATCATGAGCGACTTATTAAAGTTTACTGTAGAGTTGTAAAGTTTACAATGTCGCATACATACGGTAGGTGCGTGTGAATGAATTTGAATGAATCGTTAAGAATCATTTTTGATGCTAATGTTTTGAAATTTGTATTGGATAAAAAAACCGTGTGGAATTAATTATCTATATGGGCGGCACAGTGGCGTAGCGGTTAGCACTGAGGCCTCGCACCTCCAGAGTCGGGGGTTTGGTTCCCGCCTCGGGGTCTGTGTGCGTGGAGTTTGCATGTTCTCCCCGCGCCTGATGGGTGCTAAATGGTAGGTTAGGCTAACTGGTGTTCCGAAATTGCCTGTATTGCTTGTGTGCCCTGCTATAGATATGCACCCCATCCCGCCTAGTACCCGAGTCCTCTGGGAGAGGAATGGAAGAGAAGTCAGTTGAAATCCTGTACAATAATTTAAATGAATCGTTACCTGAATTGACTCATGAATTAGTTTCTTGTAGAAAACGTTTTTTATGTAACCCAAATAATAACTCACCTGACTAATAATAATAATAATAATAATAATAATAAGGGTGATCTCAGAAGACTTAGAGACTGGATTCGAACCCATCACAGGTGCCGCACACACACACACACACACACACACACACACGCTCAGTATGGGCAATTTGGGAACATTAATTAGCCTAATCTGCGTGTCTTTGGGAGGAACCTGGAGTTCCACCACCAAGCACGGGGAGAACATGAAAACTCCACACACACACACACACAGAGGAGAGAATCGAACCCTCGGCCCTGGAGGTGTAAGGCGACAGCGTTAACCGCTACACCACCGCGCTCCATGAATCTGAATAGTTTCGAACAACTCTTTTAACTTAATCCAATCAAATAATTAAATAGAAAGAATTTATACATTAAATAATAAGTTATATGTAAAAACATTCACAGACATTTTACTTAAATAATCTGAACCAGTTTTTAGCTGAAGTGATTCATCAGTTTCGCACAGAAGAGCCAAACAAAGTGTAAGAAATGTAAAGAAATGTAAGTGAGTCTGAATGAAGCTTTTACCTGCATTGATTTGATGCTATAAAGTAAGACACACTATCACATCACTACGCTACATATCTAGCTAGCACAAGCTAACAGCTAACTCTTATTCTCAAAGCCACTAACCATCATCATTAAACAGCTAGTTAGCATTAGCAAACCTTGCAAAAATGTTCTGCTCCTCTTAGCATGAGCGTTACAAAACTGGCTTCATGTATAACACTATCCAGGGCTAAAACCTATTCATCCAGATACCTAGCATTAGCAAATACAGCAGTATGTCCTGTTAAAGAACAGCCACAATAAAAAAAAAATTTAATTAAAATAAAAAAAAAGCTAAATGGAATGAGTAGCAGAGGGAGAACCGCGCCTCCTTCGTGACCCTCGCGTGGGCGAGTGATTTGTCCGGACATTCGAGCAGCGCCGCACTGATTTAGCTTAAACTAGGCCACCTTCAGCGCTCCAGCCTTTAGCATGACTGGGTCGATCCCTCAGTGGCGGCCATCTTTCACAGGCAACAGCTCGGAAAATGTGTCTTTAAAAGGCAATGAGGACACGGTCCTCAGGGACCTGCCCATGGATCCCACTACTCCTGCTTTCCCATCTTAATCTGGGGAAACTCACTCACTCTCGCACTCACACTCTGGTTTTTACAGGTCTGGACATCAGGGATGGCTTTAACAGCCAGTATAATGAGGCGAGTATCGAAGCAGGGTCAACTCTAATTTGCCGATCTTGATTGCTCATTTGCAGCAAGCAATAGCGAATTAATTAAAATTCAGCGAAACGGCTCCAAAACGGACGTTTTGATTCATTTACATTTCAGAGCGGCGCCAGGGGACCAGGCGGCTTTAAATAACCACGCTAGCCCCCGGCGCCCGCTGATGAGCATGCTCTGTCCTCTCATATTAATCTTTATAATTAACACATGATCTCTAACAGCATCCAAGAAGAAATTTCTACTTTACCCACAATGCTGTTCGCCGACCTGATGATGAATCTGTTCATCTGAAGAGGGAGCCATGCGGCGGAACTTTAATCCTTAATCTGTCCAGCTGTCTCACCTCATCATCTGTTAACTTTTCACGCTAACAATCATCAACAGTAATCAAATTCATTTATAGAAGTTAGCCACAATATTTTAAAAGGTAAAATAATGTAATTCTGAGCATGTGTGCTTTAGCTAACACTCGTTACTCCTGCTAGTGTGATACTATATTATATTGAATTGTTGTACAAATACTATATGTCCATGTTACATCATATAAAACCTTTGAATTAGCCAAAGTTAGGAAAGTGTGAACTTTGTGAGGTCTGATTTAAAAAAAAAAAAATAGAAATTCATCAAATATCTAAAATATGCTGAACATTGATTTTCCAGACGTTGCAGTCAGGCATGAACTCACTGCTTCCTATATAAATTTCAACAACAAAGAACTGAAACTGTTAAGTTAGCAAAAGTGATAGAAACTTAGCAGCCTGATGAATCTGTATATAATTGGATAAACTCTCCTTAATGTCACCAGTAGTTTTTTATGAAGAATGGTTTTAAAGCTGTAGGCGCTATTGTAGTCGCCATCTTGGCAGGTGCTGACTCCGCCCACTTAACCAATAAATGGACAAACATACAGCACGAACCGAGTCTGGAAGCTGTTTGAAACATTCCTACTTACGTCAGTTACCACCGAAGTCTGAAGCTAGCTAGCTTAACTTTAGCTTAGCTAAAATGCTACAGTGCTAATGTTAATTGATAAGCTTACTTTGCATTTGAGTCATTCATGCCCTACACGTCGTCCTGTGTCATTGCTTACTTTTTTTTATGGCAAGTTAAACTACAATAATCCAGTTAGCTGAAGACTGGATGAGAGGCGTTATTCCACGAGTGCTGATAATAGACGATAACAGCACTGTGAGGTGTAACTGTGTGTGTGTGAGAGTGGGCGTGTCCCAGGTGTTGTCCAGTGGTTAATGGCACTAACTGTGTGTCTCAGCGTGGGTGAGTGTAGGTCTGTACGGTCCGCAGTACTGAGGAGAGAGAGAGCAGCTGCCTGACCACGCCCACATTCACACCCAGTCACAGAAGCACTTTCAGCAACAACACACATCTGATAACGTTATGTCGTCTTAAACGACACGCCTCACGTCTCTGCAGTAATCGCTTCTAAGTCCGTCTGAATCGCCTCTGAACCGCCCGTTCGATATCACACTCGAGGTCGTGCTGTCGAACCGAATATCAGCACATCAGTACTCGGGCTGCAGTACGACGGCATCACAGCCGTGCTGATATTCAGTACAACAGCACCGCCTCGAGTGTGATGGTACGGTAATCTCTCAGTCATTTAACCTGATCTGGATTTATAGCGTTAATGAATCTGCACCGAAGTTGAAACTCGGTCAATATTTTTCAAAATGACGGCGAAGAAAAACCCAACGAAGGTCAACGAGTCGTTTTCGCAACAATCCGACAGATTACCGCGGCGTCAAAATCACCAGCTCGGAGAATGTGCACGCTCGAGCCATCAAACACAGGATGGTGCCAGATGAGTAATTTGCAGCTCGATCATAATTCAAAGAGTGTATATACGTGTGTGTGTGTGTGTGTGTGTGTGTGTGTGTGTGTGTGTGTGTAGATAATGGACCTGAGAGGATATTTTAGCAGGGGGGAATTAGTACACCAATGTCACGGTTTAATGACACCAATCCAGGAATCCAAAGTCATTAGTCTGTTTACCATCTAAAGCGAGTCGATCTCCTTGGCTTTGTGTGTGTGTGTGTGTGTGTGTGTGTGTGTGTGTGTCTGTGTGTGTGTGTACACACAAATGTATTCTTTTGTAACGACCAAAAACGAACAGTCCTCATATGATGCCTCACTAATCACACCGGATGTGAACAAATCCTCCCTGGGAGCACAGACACAGTTTAGTCAGTGAGGCTAACTGTTAGATAATAATAAAAGTAATGGCACCTTATGAGTGTAGGAGGAGGAGAAGGCAGAGGAGTCAGTGTGTGTCTGCTGTGTGTCTGAAGTGCTGCAGTGGCCGAGCTGCGTTACTGGAGCGCTTTAGCAAACGCCGCGTCCAGGAGGTGCTCGTTTAATCTAATTTCGCCCAATTTACACAATATATGAAGGGAATTAGAAAGCTCCAGCACACTCTGGTCACAAAAACAGTTATAACTTGATCAATCAGACCCAGGGTCCACATATGCTCATGAGAAATACGGCTTTAATTTAAAAGAGCCAAAAGATTTCCTCCAGGTTATTGAGGTCGGGGTTAGGCTCAGGTCTGCACACTAAATTGGAAATGTGTGTGTGTGTGTGTGTGTGTGTGTGTGTGTGTGTGCAGTAAATATAGGGCCTGTTCGCCTCCCAACAGCGGCAGGAGTTGGACTTCATCTCTCAACCCGACAGTGATAAATCACTCGGAACAGTGTGGAATCACACACACACACACACACACACACACACACACACACACACACACACACACACACACCTCTGACAGTTGCTTATAAAACCATCAAACCTTACCAGATAGAACCAGTTTGACAAGCTGAATCACCCAGTATGTCTCCAAAGCTCCTCTAAATCCATCCTGACCAGTAAGAATCAATTTGACAGATTGAATGTGTTTTAAAAAAATCTCTTTTCCTCCATTAAATCTGACGAGTTAGAGCCATTATAACCAGCAGTGACGAATATGACACGCTAGAGCCAATTAAACTAGCTAGAACCAACCGGTATGTCTCCAGTTACAACCAGTTTGACAATCTAGACCCATGTTAAAAAAAAAAAACCTGAAATCATTAAGCCAGACCAAGTAGAACCAACTGGACTAGTCTGACCATCTGGAACCAGCTTGGCAAGCTAATATACGCTGACCAGTTTAACTATGAGGAACTAGACTGCATACTGTATGTTACAAAAATTCTCTTAGTCCATTAAACCTGATGATCTAGAACCATTATAACCAGCTACAACCAATTAAACTAGCTAGAACCAGCCGGTATGTCTCTAAAACCCACATGACCAGTAAAAACCAGTCTAATCAGGTAGAACCAGTTTGAGAACGTCCTTACAACCAGCATGACCAGCAAGAACCAGTTTACTGTCTTAGGATGCCTTTTTTTTTTTCACAAAAAGAATTACATTTAAAAACAAGTGTTTGCATTCGTGTGATTGAATATTTAGTTCCATGTATAAACAAATGCACGAAAACATTGTTTTAATAATGGTTTAAATAAGGCCGTAATCGTCCCCACAGCATCATGAGCATATGAAGATAACCACACACACACACACACACACACACACACACGCAGAGCATAAAAATCAAGGCAAACCACTGATTAGCGCATTATTTTTTTAACGGCCAGGATTCATTTTTCATGGCGCGCATAAGACGGGCGGCGCAGAGGAAGTGTAATCACATGCTCTGATCAAACGCAGCATGAAGAACGACTGAGACGCTTTGATTAGCAGAGAAAAAGAACCTCATCTCCTATTATCACAAAGCAATTACGAAAAACCGGGTGAGATTAGCATCTGAAAGCAAATCAGGTGTCGAAATCGGTTCCACTCTGTGGAATTTGTTGTTACGGCGCTTTGTAGAGGAACCGTTCCTATCGATGGCGCTGCTGATCGTACACCGAGCGCCATCTAATCTGTAAAAGTCTAAAAATTTATTTTTAATGCGATGCTAATAAACGACACGCTAAACTGCTTACAGGGTCGAGACAGCGAGGAGCCATAATTTAGAGAAAAGGGAAGCGAGTAGAACCTTGATAAAGGTTATGGACTGTTTGTCTTCCCAATAATCCTTAGAAATCCAGTAAGGACGTTGTCTTAAAGTCTTAACTACCCAGTAAAGGAAGCCCTTTCACCCAGTTAATCCACACGCTCCTAGAAGAAAGCGTTCTTTAAGGGCTTTGATAGAAAATCACATTGTTGTAAAGCTCTACACTGAACCTTTAATGTGTTGTAACGATTGTTGTAGTGACGGACGTCTGCCGCTTTAACTGCAGGAACTCATGCACACGTGTCCAGCTCTCGTCTGTTATATCTCGTCTGTTTAGCTGACTGATATTTTGCTAATCATCATTAACTCTACTTATATTTCGCAATAATGCATGTTAGCTAGCATGCTAACATGAATAGCCTGGAGACTTTGAGCATGAGGACCCTGGACATGGTGAGAGTCCATTACAGGGCGCACACGCACGCACACACCACCCACACACACACACACACACACACACACACACAAAAACCAACAATTAGGGAACACCAGTTAGCCTAATCAACCACGGTGGAGAAATCTTGGAACAGTGGTGAAACTTCCCAGGAGCAGGCGACCAACCAGAATTACTCATTCAGAGAACAACGGCGACTCATCCAAGAGCTCATAAAAGAACCCAGAACAACATCTAAAGAACCGTCATCTAAAGAAGGTCAGTGTCCATGAATAAGTCCACAATAAGAAGGAGACTGGGGGCAAAAATGGCATCCATGGGAGAGTTCCAAGGTGAAATCCACTGATGACCAAAAAGAACAAAAAAACATCTTGATTATCCCCAAAACCTTTGAGCAAATATTCTGTCTACTGATGAGACAAAAGTTGAACTTTTTGGAAGGTGAACACTCCCCCCCCCCCCCCAGCCCCACCTCGCCCCGCCCCCTTATATCAGGTGTAAAACCTGGACGACTTGCCATAATTGATGAAATGGCTCAAAATGAAGGTTAAATCCGTTTAAACAGGACGCTCATGCTCGAAAACCCTCTGACGTGGCTGAATTAAAACATTTCTGAACAAAAGAGAGCGGGCCAAAATTCCTCCACAGCCGCGTGAAAGACTCTGTGCCAGTTATCACAAACGCTTGATTGCAGTTGCTGCTGCCAAGGGCGGCACAACCAGTCATTATGGTTAGGGGGCAATTACTTTTTCACACACGGCCAGGAAGGTTTGGACAGCTTTTCTCACATAATAAATCACATCATTATTTAAAAAAGGCATTTTGTATTTACTTGGCTTATGTTTGTATAATATTACATTTAGTTTGATGACCTCAATCATTTAAGTGTGACAAATATGCAACAAAAAAAAAAAAAACTAACTAAAAATCAGGAAGTGACTGACACATACTGTACTGTACTGTACTTTTTCACCTGAAGTTCCTTAAGGAGATCTGAAAACACACTGATTATTTTAAGGCCGTTGTGTATCAGCAAAATCAAAAAAATAAAACAAAAAATTTTTTTTTTTTTTAAGTAATATTGAATAAGAATATTTTTCATAATGACAGTCACAGTATCAGCACTTCAGTATCGGCTAGTGAATTATAAATTCCTAACTCGCTAACTTAATGCCGCGTGGTTGGTTAGCGCCATGCCACAACTTATAGGGAGATTTGGCTGATACACAACAGCCTTAAAATAATCAGTGTGTTTTCAGATCTGCTTTAGGAACCTCAGGAGCCTGAAGCTTGTTCAAGTCCACAGATAATCAACAGCGAGGGTTTTGCCACCAAGTTATCGACCATCTAACTGCCTGTACTCTGATAACCGGAAGGGCCAATTATTTTAGGAAAAGCACACACACACACACACACACACACACACACACACACAGTCACACTCACACACATAAGCTCCCACATCCGAAAACACAAATCCAGCCATCAATCATAATTTCCGTCAGTGAAAAGTCGGCAGCTGCGAGATAAATAATGGCTGTCAGAGCGTCCAATCAAACGCCATGTTCCAGCTCGGTGAATAATAAATACATGCTACGTGTCATTAGCATCCCCACACACTCAGCTGCCATGCACACACACACACACACACACACACACCTATCTTTAAAGTCTGGCAGATCTCCAAGCTATGCTCTGAGCTTAGCCTTGAACACTGTTAGCGATCGCAGCTAACCCGTTGACCTGCAGTAACCTCGACTGCATGCGGTTCTCCGAGGTCTAAAACTTTTCCTGAACTTTAACAGCATTAAGGCTCTCACAGACTCTCGAATATGATCTCTATACATCAGCTCGGACACTAATGCTCAGTCTTTGATTTGAGTTTTTTAACCTAGCACTTGTCAAGTGTGTGTGTGTGTGTGTGTGTGATTTTAAAGAGGACATTAAATGCACATGATTTCAAATCATTTCCTTGCAGCAGCGCGATCTTCTTGTTGAATTTAATTAATGCACTTGCTCGATGTCGTTATCGTTGCTATACTCAGCGCAGAAGAGATCATTTTGGTGCAACCTTCACCAAACTGTAAATATACTTTTATTTTAATGTTACAGTCAATATAAGGACATTTCTACACATACTATACATCAGTCTGCGTGAGACGTAGGCGCTGTGCGGCTAACGACCCGACAAACGAACAGTTGGCGAGACCCTCATGCATTTAAGAGTTAAAACGCCTCAACGCTAGATAAACATTACGGAGTTATTCATCAAGCGCCGACACTTTGAGAGATACTGCGGCTTGATAGATTGTGTACTTATGGTGAGAGATGGTGAGGGGAAACAGAACAGCCGGAGAACACCTCTGGCTTTAACTACAGACCATGTTTTGTTGTTTTCCTTCGTTCTCTTTCGATTACGAGCGAATTTATGAACAGGAGAAACAAATCACGGCCGTGCACCCCGCGTCGTTTGCTTCTGTACCGAATTAATCCAAACCTTTAAACGGGCATGGGACGCGCCACTATGACCACATGTCACTGTAATACAACACTAGAACCTACAAGGGGTGCTGAAGTCAAAGCGGGACTTTTGATTGGACATAGTAACAGAAGTTCTAAGAGTCCTGAGAGTAAAAACTCCCTTTATTTCTCTATAATTCCTTATTTCAGGACCGCACGGGGGGACGTGGCGATAACCCCCAGCCGAGTTCCTGTAACCTGTAAAAGTGGTGTTGGTGAATGAGTGTGTGTACAGTTCACACGCACAGAAGCGTCTCTTCTTCATCGCTCATTGACAAAAAGTTATCCGTCAATTTTCAAGGATCATGCGTTCCACTCATCACAAGTCCCGGTGGAATGCTTGAAGAAGAATCAGGTTGACGGAGACCCCATTTGTCCAGCTGTGTTCAGCTTAGTTTGGGTAATACAAGGTACCTGGGGACTCGAAGCCTGACTCCCTGACCTCCTTTACGTTCCCTTCTCCTGCCTCTGCTAGTCATGTCTAGAACCAACGCGTAACAGTGTTGTATTTAGCTAAGCAGTTAACGCACTGTAATCAGATCACTAACATGTAAATGATGTATAGGTGATTTATATATATATATATATAAATCGGTTACCTAATAATCAGATCACCTCTGTACCTCAACTTGCGGTTAATATATCCTTGAGATATTTCAAGAAAAGCTAACTAATTTGTATTGCGTTTCTGTAAGTATCACGATTTTTCTAAAATCAAAATAGCAAAAATCAATCATTTAAAGTGCACCACCTGTAGGATTATAGAGGAACTGCAACATGTTACCACCTGAAAGGCACACATCTATGTATTAAGCATTAATTTAAAAAGAGCATGTCTTTTTAATTGCCACATAAAAGAATCATGAAATCCATCACTGAATTGATTTTTCCACCTCCATTTCTACCCTGTTAGTTCTTGTACTTATGCAAACATGACAGCGGTGACATTTGCACTAAGCCTGTTTATGTCATTTATAACCTGTGGGTGACTTTTTATACTGTATAACTGGACCATGTCAAAGTACCAGACTATAAGTGTCCTTGTTGCCCATGAGAGGTAGATTTGTACCTTCATCTTTTTACCTGGGAAGATGCACAATTAGCTATCTTATAAAGTAACTCATTAAAAGTACATCGGCGATTCTTAATGTCCACGTATGCACCTTAAATTATTCTACCTACTGTATGACGTACGTTGAGGTGGCACCCAAACAACAAGGAAAAGCTTCTTATCCCTGAAGATGTTTCTCCAGCACTAGCAGGGGCAGCTGGGTAAAGCTGAGATTGGAACTCACAACCAACCGGTCATAAGCCCATGCACTGACCACTGAACTTCAAAAAGGGTTATGTTCCTATATGAGATCTTTGCCACTTGTTTCATCTTCTAAACCTCACAGGAAGTTCCTCAGGGTTCTGAATCATCTTCCCCCTCCTGGACATGTTAACACAGTATGAAGTATCCCTGCCACTGGATTTAAAAGTGTAAGTACTGCACTAATGTCTCTAAAACTGGGTTCTATATGGCCTTGGGTTCTGTCCATTACAGTATCTGTGGACTTCAGCTGATCTTTATCATCTTTATTATGTAGGGAAGTTATCACCAATCGAGATTCCTCCATCGATCAGGATTACTGAGGCCAAACTACGGATCTTTTAGATGTTCCTTCATTTGAGCCTTTAACTTCACTGATGAGATACTTCTAAAATGGAGGCTACAATGATGGAACTATAAGATCCTCGACTGCCTCTGTCTGGATTGCCTTGGCAGACTAGACCATTGATCTGATCCCCGTTCATCTGTTACTCCCTCTCTGTAACTTATCTAAGGTTAAACATTGTCTTTGCTGTCTCTGTCTATCCACCCGGGGGGGATTTTCTCATCCTCGCCATCTCCGAGAAGATGCGGATTATTCTGATACGGCACCTCAGAACGCTCAAAGACAGATTGATTTTCTGAAGAACTCAAAGATGCTGCCTGGACTAGTGTTACCTACTGTATAAACAATACAGTGCTAAGACAGACAGAGCTCCTCCAACACCGACATGTCATCCAAATCATACGGCAGCTGCCAAAAATATACTTCAAAATCCCCCCAGGATGATCCTGCAACTGCTGTTTTTCGTTTTTTGCCTTTTGAACAATGCGCTGTGGATCTCTACTGATCTTCAGGATGATCTTCAGGATGTGCTTATCAAGGACCCAATGAAAGATCGGTCAAAATGAGAGTGTTTATCATGTGCATTAGTTTAAAAGTTCATCCGTGTCTCCCTGTGTGCGAAACTTAAGGGGTTGATTATCATCATGATACAAACGGCTTCCGATCAGTTGGACTGTAATAACCTGTCGAGCTTCTCCACCTTCCCATAGTTAAAGAACAACTTCAAGAGCAATAAATTACTATTAGCGTTGGTTAACCAGTTGGACGTCTTCAGGAGTTCGTCCCTAGGATCATTTTCAGCACTGGTTCATTTGATGAATTTAAAGCTGAGTTTCTTGGATTTGGATTCATTTAGCACATGAATGATGATCTATTTTTTTATGGAAAAAAATTATATATGTAATAAGTACACAGAAGCAGTGTACAGGACTTTCCGTCATGTCTCGTCTCTGATTTTCGTTAAACTAATGAACTCTGGCACATTTCTAATCTCAAGGAGAGTTTTCATTTTATGCTTGTTGACACCAAAGACATAAGGATCCTCAGCTCACATGGCTGCAACCTGAATAGATAAGGAGACGTCAGCTTGCGTTAGCGTTAGCGATAAGTAGCTTTGAAGTGTAACGAATAGAGGAGTAGACGTACTTAGCTGACTTAGCATACTCCTGTTAACGTTAGATGGACGTGCTCCTAGGTAACTAGCTAACCCATTGTCTAGGTGACTAGTCGAGCTGTGCAATTATTTATGTGATTTAATTTGTTGTGATAGTTTGTTGATTGATTCGACTCAACAAATCCATGGGCTAGTTTTTAAATCAAACTAAATTATTTAAACATTAAACAATCCAAATTTGACAAATTCAATTAAAAAAAAAATCATAGCTTTTCCAGAAAATACTAACCTTTGAAAAGTATTGCGAAATATTTTATTTTTGTTAGATTATCATAGTTGGTCCATTACTGCCACCTACTGGACTGGAGTTTGTAGAAAAAGATGGAAATAAAGTGGGAAAAATGCATTATTGGCAACAGAAGGTACACAGAATGTAAGTGTATATAAGATACTTTTAGTAGTTTTTAATACTTAAGAAATATACAGTAGCTGCTTGAGACAAATACACATTAGTGATATCAAATAAAATCAAAAGTCCAATAGCTGACGGTCTTTAGCAACGAGTCACGGCTCTAGTAACTAGTTAATCTCATCTTGTTCATCTCTAGCTTCATGTGGGCCCTTGAACAGATATTGTATTGTTCTGGTTCCGCAAAATTTATTACATTTAACTAATCACAAAGCCAGTGTGCTTTGCTTCAGGACTTTGAGGTTGTGCATAAACTCCTCCAGAGGACGACCATCTGCTCTCCCTGAGCTCTCGCTCTCTCAGATAACATCATCTTTCCAGGATGTAAATGGAAAGTGCTGACCCGAAAGTGCTGACAATAGCACCAACCTTCAGCGCAAGCGACACCATCGAGGCCTCACACGCAGCCTACTTTACCTGCGCAGAACAGTTCAGTAGAATTTAGATTTTTTTTTTTTTCTCCTTTCTGTTCACGTAAACCCTTTTTTCTCCTGCGCATCACTGGTGCAAAACTTTAAAGCAATAAACATGAGCTTGTGTTAATTATTTGAAAATGTAACAGCAGTACTGCGGTCATTGATGATGTGCTTCAGGGCCGATAACCACGATGATAACCAGTTATCAGAGGCTGGATCAGTCGCTTAAACGTCCTAACCTATGGAAGGGAGGTCTGGATGATGTCATCAGAAGTGGGATAACATTGGGTAGTGCGATGAGTTAGCAGTGGGTGTGTTGGTTAGATGACAACATTAGTAGCATGTCTGTATCAGCAAAAGTGGGATTGGTGAGTTTAGTTTTAAAACGTGGTATTAGTCTGTTTGGTGAATGAGGACGGTATGGTAAAGTGCATGGTGAAGTAGCAGAAGCGGATTGGTTAGTTTCAAGTATTAGCAGTTTCGTGGTTAGTTCCGTGTATTAGCACAAGCAGGATAGGTCAGGTTAGTAAATTAGAAGTGGGACTTGGGATTTTAGCAAATTAACAGAAGCGAAATTGGTCAGAGCAATAAATTAGCAAAAGCAGGAGTAGTCAGATTAGTAAATTAGCAGAAGCATGACAGGTCAGAATACTAAATGAGGAAAAAACGGGATCGGTCATATTATTAAACAAGAAGAAGCAGGATTGGGAAATTTGATCAGATTAATTCAATTTGCATACTTGGGATTAGCCAGATTAGTAAATTAGCAGAAGCAGGATAGTTCAGAATATTAAAATAGAAGAAGCAGGATTGGTAAATTAGCAGAAGCGGATTGATGAGCCTCATGGATTAGCAGAAGCGGATTGATGAGTTTTGTGTATTAGCACAAGCAGGATCGGTCAGGTTAGTAAATTAGAAGTGTGACTTGGGATTTTGACAAATTAACAGAAGCAGGATCGGTCATATTATTAAACAAGAAGAAGCAGGATTGGGAACTTTGATCAGATTAATTAAATTTGCATACTTGGGATTAGAGGGATCAGTAAATTTCATGAATTAGCAAAAGTGTGATTAATCAGATTAGTAAATTAGCAGAAGCAGGATAGTTCAGAGTATTAAAATAAAAGAAGCAGGATTGATGAGATTTATGAAGTAGCAGAAGCGGGATTGGTCAGATTAGTAAATTAGCATAAGCGGGATTGGTCATATTATTAAATGAATTAGCATTAATTTTCTAAGAAGCGGGATTGGGGAGTTTGTTCAGATAAATTAGCAGAAGCGGGATTGGTCAGTTTTATGAATTAGCATTTCCAGTCTGACAGATGGAGGCTTCACAGACAGAGCTTTCACACCTTATAACAGTGCATGCACACACACACACACACACACACACCCCTGGGATAGGTTTCTCTGCTTGTCCACAACACACTTACACACTGATGACATTATTAACAGCGCTAGTCGCTCCTTGGGCCCTGGCGGCGTTCAGTACACACAACGCTAACACTTTTACTGCTGTATTGACATTTTTACACTCCTGTTAGTCTCCATAATAAACACTGCAGGAATGTTTCAGTGTTTATGAGGTGTATATTCAGCATGTGATAATAAGGATGATGAAGGATATGATGAGGAAGGTAATAAAGAGAAGATGAGGACATGAGAGGATGAGGAGGTAAAGAAGAGAGTGCAAGGAAATGAGGAGTAGAGAATACAGTAAGGTGATGAGAGGATAATGAGATGAAGATGAGAGGATGAGGAGATGAAGATGAGAGGAGAGGATGAGGAGATGAAGATGAGAGGATGAGGAGGTGAAGATGGGAGTTTGAGGAGATGAAGATGAGAGGATGAAGAGATGAAGATGAGAGGATGAGGAGATGAAGATGAGAGGATGAGGAGATGGATGGTGATGAAAGAGGAAACAAACCACACCAGTGTATCAGATTTCAGGCTCTTTCTCTCTCTCTTCTCTTTTATTCCCTTTCATGCATTTCTTCCCTTTTTCTAATAATATAATTTCCCCTCCACCCTTTACTGCTATTTTTTCCTCTCTTTCTCATTTCATCTTTCCCTTACTCATTTTTCCTCTTCCCACTTTCCTTCTGGCTGTCTCGTTCTTCATCTGTCTCTCTTTCTTTCTGTCTGTCTCTCTTAATTTCTCTGCTCATGATTGTGTTTCCATTTCTGTCTCTTATTATCTCTCCATCTGTCACTATTCCTTTCTTCCCTTTTCTTACTCATTTTATTTTTCTCTTCTCTTCCTCTCTCTTTCCCTCCATCATTTCTTTCAGTTTTACATTTGTACTTTTCTCCTCTATCCCTCTGTCCAATCCTGTCTGTTTCTCTTTGTCTATCTGTCTTTCTCGTTTTCTCTGTCTCTCTCTCACTATTTCATCCTGTCTTCCTCCCTCTCACTCCCCCCTCCATCTGTCTCTCCGTTCTCTTCTTTCTCCCTCGCATCTGTTATTCCTTCCTCTCCCTTCATTTCTATCTAATATTTGGTTCCATTTCTCTGATTTCTCTCTCTCTCTCTCTCTCTCTCTCTCTCTCTCTCCTCCTGCTCTATTTCCATCTCTTTACTCTCGCTCCATATTTGTCTCTCTGTCTCTCTTTTCCCTCCTACTCTCTGTCCTTCCCCATTTCCATCGCTTCCCCTTTATGCTTCACGCTTCGTCTATCTTTTACTCATTTTTCTCCATTTACTTTCTCCTCAACAGTTTCCCGTTTCTTTCTCTTTCCATCTGTTTTCTTTCTCAGCTTCCTGACCTGCTTTTATCTCTCCGTCCCTTGTGTGTTAGCCCCGCCCTAGTTTGTCTCTCCATTTCTCTCACCTCTTCTTTCTCTCCATCAGCACTGCTGTATCCGCCATCTTTTCCTCCTCATTGAGGAAGAATCACTGATCATTCTCCTCTAATGGAGCCAATCTGTCTCTCTCTCTCCCTCTCTCTCTCTCTCTCCCTCTCTCCCTCCCTGTCTCTCTCTCTCTCCCTCTCTCTCTCTCCCTCCCTGTCTCTCTCTCTCTCCCTCTCTCTCTCTCTCCCTCTCTGTCACTCTCTCTCTGTCTCTGTCTCCCTCTCTCTCTCCCTCCCTGTCTCTCTCTGTCTCCCTCTCTTTCCCTCTCTCTCTCTGTCTGTCTCTCACAGGAAGAAAACAGACCCGTGTGAGGACCAATCCTGATCTGTTTTTTCTTTCTTTTCACGCTGATTTCACCACGAATGCCTCTTATGACAGGCGTGAAAGCTTCTGTAAACGTCTCTGTCCTGTCATATCACAGGACAACACTTTTCTTTCATTCTGTCTGTCTCTCCCTCTATCATATCATAACCAGTCATTCTTTCTCTTTCTCACTTTCTTTCTGCAGTTCTCTCATTCCATCTCTCTCTGTCCTGTCCACCTGTCTGTCCCTCTGTCTCTTTCTCTGTCCTGTCAAATTACAAAATTATTTTATTAGTTTTCATCATCCACCGTTCTCTCTCTCTCTCTCTCTCTCTTTCTATCCATGTCTGTCTCTCTGTCTCTCTTAATTTCTCTGTCCATGTTTTTGTTTAAATTTCTGTCTCTGTATTATTCCCTTTTTTCACTTCTCTTCCTCTTTCTTTCTATTCCTTTCTTGTTCCCTTCATCATTCTATTCAGTTTTACATTTGCACTTTATCTCCATTATCCCTCTGTCCCATCCTGTCTGTCTCTCTTTGTCCATCTGTCTTTCTACTTTTCTCTGTCTTCTCTCCGTCTCACTATTTTTTTTACACAGTTCTTCTTCACCTCTCTTTCTCTCTCTCTCTCTCTGCGCATGCGCGGTGCGGCAGGGAAGCGAGTGTGGCGTGTAGAGCGCGTGAGAGCGATTGGCGTTTTGCCAATTTCTTTTTTGCTATTTTTCTCGCCATTTATAACATCTTTTGGCTATATCTATCTTTTTTTGTGTGAGTGCCTGTGTGTGTGCGTGTGCGCGCGACTGTGCGTGTGTGTGCGTGAGTGTGTGTGTGCGTGAGTGTGTGCGTGTGTGTTGCTGGAGCATGGCGGCTCAGAACACACAGCGGTTTGAAAGTTTAACTCGCCGGCACGGTGTGCGCGTGGTGTGCGCGGCGAGTTTAGAGGAGTGTGTGTTGGCGGTTGGTGATGTGGTGGGACATGAGAACATCGTCTCTGCTTCCCGCATGAACAGCGCTGTTGTCACGTTTGTAAATAGTGTTGATAAAGTGGCTAAACTTGTACAGAATGGTATCAGTGTAAATAACGAGCACATCCTGGTTTCTCCCCTGAGCTCCCCAGCCAAGAAAATAGTTCTGTCCAACGTCCCTCCCTTCATACCTGATAGTGTCATCGCTGCAGAACTGTCCAGATATGGAAGACTGGTCTCCCCTATAAAGAAAATCCCCCTGGGCTGTAAATCCCCACTGATTAAACACCTGGTGTCTTTTAGGAGAGTCGTTTTTATGATCTTTAAAGAGGGTGTAGAAGAGCTAAATGCTGTTTTTAAATTCAGAGTTGAAAACTTTGATTACAGTATATTTGCCTCCTCAGACACTGACATTAAATGTTTTAAATGTGGTGCGATGGGACATCTGGTCCGTGCTTGTCCCGAAAGACAGAGCGATCCTGGTGCTTCTGAGCGACCGGGTCACGACGCGACCGTGCCGGGCGAGGCCGCTCCCCCTGCGACTACAGCTCGGCCGTCTGCTGAGGGACCCGGTAACGCTGCCGACCCAGAGTCTATAGAGACCGAACCCCAAGCCCAGCCTGCAGTCCAAGAGTCTACTGGAGCTACATCAACACCAGAAACAACGAGCTCGGCCAAACCGGACCGAGAGGAACCCAACGTGACCCAGCCGGCGCCGGAGAGGCCGAGTACAGCTGATAAGGTCACAGAGGGTTCGGGTGCAGCGCTGGAGCTACCTGTGCTCTCGGCGATGGGTACGAGGGCGAAGAGCCGCCAACTGGAAGCAGCAGCCGCACTGTCACAAGGGGACGAGGCGGACATAGAAATGGAAGAAGAGCCCTCCTTCAAGGCACCAAAAAGGAAAAAGGACCGGAAAGGAGGAGGAAAAAAACTCCCCAAAAAAGACCCCGAACCGGAGTCAGACAGCGATGGGTACATCTCAGACTCTGTGCTGCTTCTCACCGCAGAGGAAGAAAGAATGCCAGTCGTACACAGCGAGGAATCTATACATGTTTTTCTAGAGAAGACAAAAAGGGGCTCAAAAATTAAAATAGAAGACCACTTCTCAAGCAAGAAACAGTTCATTCATGACGTCAAATATTACAGAAAACAAAAAGCTTTCGCTGAACTTGAAATCTTTAGACTAAAAAAATGGATTACCAAAATAAACAAGGAACTCGCTGAAGAGGAATTTTTAGAATGATTTTTACTCCGTGCTGGACACTGGTATGTCTTCTTTTATATAAAACTGTCTTTTTATCTATATACTTTTTAATGAGTGAAGTAAATATTGCGAGCTTAAATATAAATGGGGCAAGAACATGTGAAAAAAGAGCCAAACTATATGAACTACTAAAACAGAAACATGTTGATGTGGCTCTACTTCAAGAGACGCACAGCGACTCCAAGAACGCTGTGGACTGGTCCAAAGAGTGGGATGGGCTCGCGATCCTGAGCCACAATACACCACTGAGTGGTGGAGTCGCACTGCTCGCTGCTCGCAATTTTATACCGAACTCTTACACAGTAGAAGAATTTTTAAATGGGAGGCTTTTAAAAGTGAGAACGTTTTATGAAAATGAAGTTTTTGTTTTTATTTGTGTGTACACTCCCACCAAGGCAGTAGAGAGGATGATGTTTTTAGACAAATTAAGCAGCATAATTAATGACTGTAACTCTGCTGACATTTTAATTCTGGGTGGGGATTTTAACTGCACAACCGACAACCTGGACAGAAACCATAGAGAACCTCACATGGCCTCCCGTAAACGCATGTGGGAGATGATGGAGGCCCAGGACTTGAGTGACATATGGAGAGACTTAAATAAGAAACAAAGACAGTACACCTGGACCCATTCCATAGAGAACACGCTCTCACTGGCAAGACTTGATCGATTTTATGGTTTTAAACATCAGCTGTCTTATTTTACTAAATGTTTTATTGTCCCAGTAGGCATCTCCGACCATAGCATGGTGCAGTGCACTGTCAGTAGGAAAAACCTCAAGCCTAAGAGCGCCTACTGGCATTTTAACACTGTGCTTTTAGAAGATGCCAATTTTATTGAGTCTTTTACCTTTTTATGGACCAGTCTTAAATCACAAAAAGCAGATTTTAGCTCTCTACAGCAATGGTGGGATCTAGCTAAAGCACAAATAAAAGTCTTTTGTCAACAGTACACACTCAATGTCACAAAAGACATTGTTAAATCGATGAGAGCGCTAGAGACTGAAATAGCAGAACTCCAGTGTCTAGAGACTGAAGAAAATAGAAGAAACACTGAAAACCTGAAAAACAAAAAAGCCCTAATGAACGACCTACTGGGCACTGCAGCACAGGGGGCGCTGGTCCGCTCACGGTTTAAACACGCAACGGAAATGGATGCTCCTTCTAAGTTCTTTTTTGGTCTGGAACAAAAAAATGGACAGAAAAGAATCATATATGCTGTGCGATCAGAGTCAGGGGATCTCGTATCAGAGCCCACTGAGATACGCAAGCAGACACACGGCTTCTACTCAAAGCTGTACAGTAGTGAGTGGTCAGAAGCACATGCAATGGAGGAAACCTTCTTGAAAAATCTGCCCAAGCTGTCAGAACAAGCTGCCACTGACATGGCGGCAGAACTGACACTGGCAGAGATTCAGAAGGCTCTCCAAGGCCTGAAGAACGGGCGGGCGCCGGGTATAGACGGTCTCCCTGTAGAGTTCTACAAGGCATTTTGGTCAGTAATAGGACAGGATGTACTAGAGGTGTTGCAGGACAGCGTGAAAGGAGGAAAGCTCCCGGTGAGCTGCAGGAGGGCTGTCCTGACCTTACTGCCAAAAAAGGGAGACCTGACGCACCTGGGGAACTGGCGCCCGGTATCACTGCTGTGCACTGACTACAAACTACTCTCAAAAGCATTAGCCTCAAGACTGACAAAGGTACTGGAGCAGATCATTCATCACGACCAGACGTACTGCGTGCCTGGTAGGTCTATCTTTGACAATATACATTTCATTCGTGATATTTTGGATGTCTCTAGACTCTTGGATCTAAAGACCGGTCTCATTTTACTGGACCAAGAAAAGGCTTTCGACCGGGTTGAACACAAATACTTGTGGAAGGTGCTGGAAAGTTTTGGGTTCAACCCAGGATTCACCACAATGATAAAGACATTGTACAGTGACATTGAGAGTGTACTGAAGGTTAATGGTGGTTTATGTGTCCCTTTTAAAGTACACAGAGGTATTAGACAAGGCTGCTCTCTGTCAGGCATGTTATATTCTTTAGCGATCGAACCTCTTTTATGTAAACTAAGAGAGCAGCTTTCTGGTTTTAATATACCTCATTTTAATATTTTAACCTGTCTTTCAGCTTATGCCGATGATCTAGCTGTAATGGTGAACACACAGGCAGATGTGAATCTTTTAACTGATGTTTTACAAGATTTTAAGGTTTTATCATCTGCTAAAATAAACTGGACTAAAAGTGAAGCCATTTTAGTAGGAGAATGGGGAGGCGACCAGCCCACACTACCAGGGGGGTTAATGTGGAAAAAGACTGGTTTTAAATACTTGGGTGTCTACCTGGGCAGTGCTGAGTTTTTAAACAAAAACTGGGATGGAGTTGTAGAAAGCATAAAAGGCAGACTAAGCAGATGGAAGTGGCTGGTCCCAAAAATGTCTTACAGAGGACGAGTGCTGGTCATCAACAACCTAGCAGCATCGTCCCTGTGGCATAAACTGGCATGTATGGACCCACCACCAAACCTGCTAGCAAGCATACAGGCCCTACTGGTAGACTTTTTTTGGGACAAACTGCACTGGCTACCACAAAGCCTTCTTCACCTGCCGAAAGAGGAAGGAGGACAGGGCCTGGTGCAGCTAGCCAGCAGAACTGCAGCCTTCCGTCTGCAGTTCATCCAGAGACTTCTCACCGGAGCGAGTGATGAAGGATGGAGAGCGGCAGCCTACACACTCCTACGCACGGTGGGAGGACTTGGGCTGGACAGAACTCTGTTTTTAATGGACCCCACAGCACTGGACACTACTGGATTACCTGTATTTTATCAAAGACTTTTTAAAATCTGGACCTTTTTTAAAAAACAAAACAAAGGAAACAAAACATTACACTGGCTGCTGGAGGAGCCCCTAGTCTGTGGAGGGCAGCTGGACATTTCTAGTCCAACCACCCCAGCACTATCCAAGACCCTGATCTCCGCAGGGATCGTGACACTCCGGCAGCTGGTGAACATCACCGGACCAGACCTGTCTCGAGCAGAGAACTTGGCAGCACAGCTGGGACTTCGGTCTCAACGGGTCGCCAACCAACTCCTGCATCGCTGGAGAACCACCTTAACGTCGGAGGAACGCGTTCAGCTGATGGAACACACAAGCAGCGAGACCAGTCCTACAGAAGAGGAACCTTTTCCACAGCTGACGATAACTCCAGACCTAGATGGTTATGGCGGCCCCCTCCTGGAGCTCGAGGGTGAGGAAGACATGAACTTTGAGACAGTGTCTGGTAAGGTTTTATACAAAGCTTGTGTAAAGGTCTTAAACAAGAAAAAACTGAATGGGAGGGTAGACACCCCATGGCGCACTGAACTGGGTTTTAATAATGATTTTAAACCAGAGTGGAGGGCACTGTACAAACCACCATTAACCAAAAAGTCTGCTGACCTCCAGTGGAGGATTTTACATGGAATTGTCTCTGTGAACTCTTTTATCTCCATTTTAAATCCTGAAATCACACAGGAATGCCCCTTTTGTTCACAGAGAGAAACTGTTTTCCATGCTTTTATACATTGCTCCAGGTTGTCACCTTTGTTTAACCTTTTAAAACACATCTTTTTATCACTGAATGTAGTTTTTACTCATCAGCTTTTTATTCTTGGTTTTAAATACGTCCGGAGAAACAGGTTCAAATGCCAGCTTATTAATTTTACCATTGGTCAAGCCAAGATGGCAATTTACATAAGCAGAAAAAATAAGCTGGCACAAAGTACAGATTGCAACCCCAAAAAGATCTTCTCCAGACTTGTTAAATCAAGAATTTTAATTGATTTTAACTTTTACAAGAGTATGAAGGACATAAATATGTTTAAAACCATATAGTGCTGTGAGGAGACCTTGTGCTCGGTAGAAGATGACGAAATCATCTTTGCCACATATTTTAACTGAAAAAAAAGCACAATAACTATATGTGTTTTTAAAGAAGGACTATAATGTAAAAAATGTCTTATTTATTTATTTATTTATCTATTTTAAATCAATTATTTATAAACGCAATCCTTTTTCTAGCTTATAAAACAAAACTTGTAAAATAAAGGATTGTAAAAAGTCAAAAAAAAAAAATAATCCTTTTTCCTAACTGTCACTCTTTCTTTATCTGTCTCGGTGTCAGTGTGTCTCTCACTGTCCCGTCTCGTTCTTTCTCAGCTCGGGCTTCACACCCACCCCCTGCTGATTCATCCGTAGCCGTGAGGTTGCATGCCTTCTGAACTTCCTGTACAGAGAGGAAGTGGAGGTTAAAGACAGGCATGGTGCGCTCGGGTCACGTGAGCCTGACGCTGGCAGGTGGTCGTTGCCTTCCAGCCATCATTAATAACCTGCTCTTCTTCCTTCTGCTGCTTTTCTTTCCTCGTGTTTCATTGTCTTCATCTTAATTAAAATTCCTCTCTCTCTCTCTCTCTCTCTGTCGCGCTCTCTCTGTATCCAATTCAAATTCAAAACAGCTTTATTGACATGAATGGTAGTTACCAGCTGTTGCCAAAGCATTGATTAGGAAAAAGGAAACAACATGAACGGGATTACGAGGGTGAAAATGGAATGAATCACATACTGAGAAAAAAATGAACAAATCCGTAAAAACGGTCAAAAAAGTCAAAAGTCATCCACACTAACATGACTGCAGCAACCCCAGATCATAACCCCGCCTCCAGAGGCTCGTACAGTGGACCCTATGCATGACGGGAGCATCGCTTCATACGTGTGTAACAGGGATGCGACTCACCAGGGGCCACCCGATACGATGTGATCACGATACCCAGGTTTTTTTTTTTTTTTCCAGATTTTGCCTGCCGATGTGCGAATGTGTAAAGTGCGCCACCTGTAGGTATAAACATCTAGTATAGAATTTAATCCGTTCTGGAGGCGAGTTCTTAAGATGAAAATCCTATTGTGAAACACGTATTGTAAACGCAGATAATCCGTTCCAAAAATATTACCAATATTGCAGATTTCCAACACTACTGTTGCATATGAAAACAATTAAAACATTTAGAAAAGACACGTAAATGTGAAATAAATAGACATGAAATAAATGGGACAGGGGCAGGTCCGAGTGCTGACTGTCAGAGAGAGAGAGAGAGAGAGAGAGAGAGAGAACTGACTGAGCTCCACTCTGACCTTCAGCTTTTCTGTCCTAGAAATTGAGCAGGTTCCTCTCTTTCTCTTTCAGCTCACAGATATCCTGTAATGAGTATTTGCAGATGCTAACGTTATCTCTTTAACATTCTAAATCTTCGGGGTTTTAATTATCTTTAAAAAAAAAAAAAAAATTCCGTTCTGATTGGAAAGCTGCCCAGCACCTGCCCCGTGATCCTCATCAGCCGGATCTCAGCAGCGATAACTGCTCTCTATCATTTCAAGTCACAAATATGCTGCTCAAACACAATCAGTGGCTAAGCTAAGGGCTAACGGGCCTTGTCCTAAATCACTGCTGCGTCTCCAGCCCTAATCTCTCCTGATAGGAACCGACGAGGTTCGATTCTGTGTGATTCTTCATGCTCCGGCACGGCGATACAGGTTCCAGACACACGGCCAGGCGGTCCGTGCCTCGACTCAAATGAGGATGTGCTGAAGATGAGGCGATAAAGGGAGTGCTGAAGGAGGAGGAAAAGTGATAAAGAAGGAAGCAGAGGTGTTAAAGGAAGTAATACTAGAGAAAGAGGAGTTGATGGAGAAGGTCGAAATAAAGACAGAGGAGGAGATGAAAGAGAAAGAGGAGGTAAAGAAGGAGGAATGCGAATTGACAAAGAAAGAGTAGGAGGTGCTACGTGAAGTAATGAAGGAGGAAGAGGAGCTGATAACAGAGGATGGAGAGAATGAGGGAGGAAAAGAAGGTGATGAAGGAGAAGGAGGTAGAGGAGGGTAAAAATGTTCTGAAGCAGGAAAAGAGGAGTAAAGGAGGTGATGGTGGAGGAAGAGGAGGAAATGAAGGAAGTGCTAAAAGAGAAATAGGAGGCGATGGAGGTCCTGAATGGGACAGATGAAGAGGTGATGAAGGAGCTGGGTAAGATGGAAAATCAGGGGATGAGGAGAAGCCAAAGGAGGAGGAAGAGGAGGTGATGAAAGAACAGCCTGAAGAAAAATAGGAGGGGATGAGGGAGAGAAGAAAGGGAGGTGATGAAGGAGGAGCTGACGGAGAAAGAGAAGGTGAGGAAGGAGGAAGAGGAGGTGAGGAAGAAGGTCATGAAGGAGTATGAACTGAATTGCTAATGGAGGTGATGAAGGAAGACGAGAAACTCGAACAAAAAAAGCCCTAATGATCTCTGACACCTTTAAACTATTTTTAACCCTGTATGAGTGTCTGGCCTTCTTCAATTGAGTGCAAAAGTTTGCACCCCCTTTGTTTTTGAATGGGGGAAAAAAATGAAAGTATTGTATTTATACAAATTTAAATGTCTTAAAATGGAAAAACACCATCTGTCAGGTTCAGCTCCTCCTCTGAGCCGGTAACCTCCTGATCCCGATCCGGTCCGGATCTTACGACACTCACTCTCACCTGACCACTAACACACCTGCTTCCAGTTTCATTACAGTCACTCAGGCTACTTATATCGCTTTCACCCGTTTGTGTCTTTGTATGGATTCGTCCTCACCTGCTTTTATCTTTTATTGTTTTTGTTTTTTTCTTTTATCTTTTTTCATTTTTTTAATCTGCACAGGCTGGAAACGTTGCAATTGCATTCCACTACTGCTGGACTTTGTACAACCATGTATGTGACAAATACAATTTTGAATCTTGTCTCTTGTGTGAACAATTTTTAAATTGTGATCTCAAAATGCTTAAAAAAAGAGAGAAAGTGTTTATAGATGTTAAACCTGGCAGCAGCAGGAATCACTTCACTTTACTTCATCATCAGCTTTCTAAGTGCTCTGTGTTTTCAGCTCTACTGCTTTCACTCAATTTCTTTTAATATTATTAAAGAATGGTCATGGTTAAGAAATCGATTCGTTACATTATTAAATAAAAATCTTTATAATGCCCTGACATGCGCGCCATGTTTGTTGCCGCCATCATCATCATCATCATCATCATCATCATCCTATTTTATTTGGAGAAATTTGTTGATGAAGGTGCCATAACTATTGCACGCTTCAAACCCTGACCTTGAGGAATAAACAGAGCGTGAATTTCAGACGGCCCGGTCTCGGGGATATTGATCCAATGTAGCGTTGATGAGCGTGATGGCACCCGGCTGTCTGGATTTCATAAACAGCATGTGAGCTGCTTAACACGCAGGGAGGCTGCGCTTATTATCGACCTGTCGTGTATAATAACGAGGTCTGAAGCGAACTCCGAACCTCTCGGCAGTCAGCTGGCGGTCGTCACGGGCGGTCGGGGACCGCGGTTTTATTTCTCGTCACGTCAGAGAGAAGCCGAGCCGATGCGCTTTAAGGACTCGCAGGTTTTCCCGGTCACGACACGCTCGTGTTCGCCGGTGACCTCTGATTAGTGTCGGTGTTCTCTAACGATCGTTTTTCGCGTGTTTTACATGATTGACTGCAAACTTTCATCTGAACTGGGACCCTAAAAGTCTTTTAGGGTCATCAATTATAACAAATCCACAAATTACCCAACAACATTGAGTGAGAGTGAGGCAGCATGAGGGTCTTGAAAGAAAACACCCAGATGCTAATCAGCCTCAAAACGGCGAGACAGCAGCGTGAATACGTATCACAGCTAGTTTGATTAGCGGGTGTTGTTGCGTGCCGGTGTCTGGGAGTCGTTCACAGCGAGGCTCCGTAGCGTAGATGCTAACGGCTAGTCTGGGAACTCCGTGTTCAAACGCACTTTCTTTACAATCAGCTGAAGTGACTCATACTCAAGTCTGTACACAACGCTATCTACGCTAATTAACCTCAGAACACATTAACCAGTTTACTCCTTAACTTTACACTGCATAAATTACAACTTTTGTGATGATTAGTATCGTTAGGTTAAAGGTTCAAGTTTGAAATGCTTCTTTCCATTATTCTTGTCAGGCTACGCTATGATACGCTAATGCTGCGTTGCTAAAAATACGAAAACTAGCATGATTTGAAATTTCGATGCAGTCTACAGGAGGAAATGTTGCATTAGGATGTTATAGTGTGTGTGTGTGTGTGTGTGTGTGTGTGTGTGTGTGTGTGTGTGTGCGCGCTTGGGTCACCACCACGTTTTTAGCGCACCAGTCCGCTGTCTGCATTTAGTGACACAGCTAACACCCCTGAGGTAACACCACTGCTGACATCTCTCTCTCTCTCGAACACACACACACACACACACACACACACACTCTCTCTGACTCAGCTGACAAGGAAGTAAAAATTTATCCCTGGTCACATGCTTAGACATACATTCTGATAATAATAATAATAATAATAATAATAATAATAGCAATGACGTCACTATTTTTAACCTAATACGTGCTCGCCGGCCAGATTATTAGGAACATGTTGCAGGTCAAGAGCTTCGGTTTCTGAGTTCAGTTAATTAATCCTGAATCTTAAATTTCATCTCAAGTTCTTCGTCCCTGTTTGTCCTGACTTCCTGGATTACTTGTTCTTTATGCGTTCTACTAGGGACGGGAATCACCAGCGACCCCGATCCAATTTTATCACCATACTCAGATGTCCATTCAATTTGTATAGCGATTCTGTACGCATAACGATTTTATGAATATCCTGATTTGCTATTATTTATTTATTATTATTTTCTTATATTTTCAGATTTTGGTTAAATTCTAAACAAACAAATGATTCGCTCTTACCATAGGACGCTGTGCTTTCTGCCAAAGTTCAGAATGCGCCACCTATAGGATTATGGAGGAGCTGCAACATATTACCACCTCAAATGCAAATAAAAAAGAAAATACAAATTAATAAATAATAATAAATAAATAAAACAAAATAGGGGTCAGTGAGGCGATATATGTTTTGTAAGAGTATTTCTTCCCTCCATCTCTATTTTCAAGTTCATCAAGCGAACTGTATTCTCCGGTTCCGACCCTAAGCCACATCCAGCTTCCCAGGTTCAAGTTACCTTCCTAAAGGAACAATCAAGGGCAAAACACTCATCAGCAGCCTTCCCGTTACAGAGGAAGAAAACAAATGATGTTTTCAGGTGACACTCAGTTAGAAACCCTGCTACGAGCTGCCAGAGCGCTAAATCTCTCCTCCCAGGTGACGTCAAGCAAGCATGAAGAAAAACTAGCAAAGCGACCGAGCTCAAGTCCAGGTCATGCTGCTTGTTTTACTGCTTGTGCTGATACTTTTTTTTACCGGTTATGAGCAGCTTTCCCTAAAAAGCTCATCATGAAATGGTCGAGCGAGCATCACATTCAACTCTCTATCACTTTTTGAAAACCCAAATATAACATGATACAGATGTTCATGTGATCAAGAATGTTTTTTTTTTTTCATTGCATTATTAAAATGTGTCATGGAGTTTGCATGTTCTCCCTGTACTTGGTGGGTTTCCTCCGGGTACTCCGGTTTCCTCCCACAGTCCAAAGACATGTAGGTTAGGTTAATTGGCGTTCCCAAATTATTGGCACCCTTTCCAGGGTGTACGCCGCCTTAGTACCCCTAAAGTCTCCTGGGATGACCCCCATGACCCTGAATACAGGATTAGGTGGTACAGATGATGAGTGAGTGAGTAATGTGGCCTTGATTGGTACCCGTAATCCTGTTGAATAATATATTTAAAGATGGAACGTTTTATAACCAATAACATTGCGTGGGCGGAGCCTGACTTATGCATAATAAATATTGCAACACCAATAACTGATAAACCGGTATCTGGTGATGACACACATCTGTTTCTGGTACCGGTCTGATATCACCCCCGTGACTCGCACAGTAAGGATAAAAAAATCAATACTGCGCAGGGTAGAGCTGAAGGTAATGCATGAGGTAATGCAAAACACAGTCGATACCAACACTATGCTGCACCAATATTTTATTTTAGCACACTGCCTGAAAAACACATACATATCACTATTGCATAAATATTCACAGACACCCCTGAAGACTTCTACAGTGTGTAGAGTTTACAGGAATTATCAGCCATGACTCTACACCAAACATTCAACGTTATTAAAAATGGACAGAAAATCAACCTGCATAATTATTCACAATCAAAAAATTTTGCTAACATGAGGCTTCAACCAAACCTCCACTCCTGGCACTCCCCCCCCCCCCCCCCCTTTTTTTTTTAGATCAGAACTCTAATTATTGCTCAAAATCTAAATACCTCTTTAACATTCGACTAAGCTTTTTTATTAAAAAAAAAAGAATTGTGATTGAGACCTGAATGAGGCATTTCTACCACTTGGTTGAGGTGTGGTATTGGGGATGGTAGTTACAAAGTAAACATTTTATGTGGTGTGTGTGTATATCCAGTAGGTGTTTTAATTATTTATTTTTGTTGTATTATGCAATTTGTAAATGTTTTGATACTTTTACCATGAAGTGACATCTCAACCGTTTGGAAGAGTCCTATCTTGGGGTTAAAAAATATTATCATTGCCCCAAGGAAATAAATGAAAAGACAGAATGTTAAAGTGTTAAAGTTAGCTGTGGTCTCTTAGCTCTGTTGTGGCGTAATCATTGAATTTTTTAAATGATAAACAATAAATTGCTTTGTGTGTGCACATGTACTCAAACACAATCTGTGTTCTTCAAGAAACAGATGTAATTATATGAGATATTGAACCACAAAGCGCCTTCATTTCATTGTAGTTGTCCTGCGAGTCTGCCGTCCTCCTGTCGGTGGATTCCAGATGAAAATCGTCTGCACAGATTTCTCAGGTGTCTATTCAATTTGTATAGCGACTGGCACGACTTACTTGCTGGCTTTCCTATGTCGCGTCCTAAGTCACGCAAGATTTTTGGTCTGGAACAGCAACATCATGCTGGAAATCATACGCCATAAATCTGTCTTAAAGCAGCTGATCCAGTGAATCTGTCTGCTGCAACCCTCTAACGTGACAACTATACAACTCTGATACTGAACCGATATTGACGTCTGTGCGCGATGAGTCTGCAGGGAATCAGCTGCTCGTGGGTAAATCAAGGCTTCTGTACAGCAGCAGGATCGATCCCCTCATCCGTCTCTGCCGTGAGACCGTAATTATCCACACAACGCAAACTCCGTTGCTGAATTAGCACGCTTTCAGAGATATAACGGCACCCTTATCACTCGGTGCACTTTTTTTTTTTTATTAGTTTTTAGAGTAGCAGCGCATTCCCTAAAGTTACCATGAACTGTCTTGAGAGTATTGATTTAATTCTGTATCTTAATGTAGTTCCTTTTAAAACAGGAAGTGATGTCATGTCTTAGCATTCTTTTCTACACAATCTGATCAAACCAGGCGTCATTTTACTGAGCTAGCTAACTATAGAGGAAAAACTTTATCACTGACACAAACTCCACCCACTCGCAACCTCTGAATATTTATTCTGTGTTAGAAAAGAGAACCGTGTTTGGGAAAACAAGACATATAGATCGGCCATTACTAAAGAGCAAGACACACCCGTTGTGGGCGGGGCATATGCATGTCTGAAAGCACTGAAAATATAATAGATATAAATATTATAATAGTACAGATCTTACAGCCGGGCAATATGACCAAACTATCATATCACAATGTCCCAATGTTATAGGTTTCCAAACAAAGTAGATGTTATTATTTCAAAGATATCATATGATGCTTTTTAATTACATCATTTAGTTTCATTTGAATGGAATGCAATTTGACTTTTTGTCTATAAATATCTATTTAAAAAATCCAATTTTAAAACCTAAAAATAGGATAGAAGTCTTTATAAAATGTATCGTAGGCAGGATATATCTTTGAAATGTGCTATAAATTATCGTGATATTGATATCACTGTATCGCTCAGACCTATCTCCAAAAAAAATTTTTTTTTTTCGTGTATATATACTATTCTGCTCAAAAACAGTTGATCAGACATAACCTCAATCCAGCCTTAAATCCTGCTTGTGCTTCTGTGATTGTGACTGAGGTCTGGAGAATTTGGAGGCGGAGTCATGCGGAACACCTCGAGCTTGTTGTCATGTTCCTCAAAGTGTTTGTGAACAATGTGTGTAGTGTGCTTATCCTGCTGAAAGAGGAAAGAGACCACTCCCAACAGGGAACACCGTCTCCATGAAGGGGTATAACTCAGTCAGTAACAGTGTTTTAGGTAGGTGGGGCGTGTCAGAGGAACATCCGCATGAATGGCAGGACCCGAGGTTTCCCAGCAGAACGTCACCCAGAGCATCACACTGCCTCCACCATCACACTCGCCTTCTACCCACAGTGCATCCTGGTACCATATCTTCTCCAGGTAAGAAACACACACTCACACACACCTGGCAGTCCAAATGATTTAAAAGAAAATGGGATTTATTAGACCAGGCCACCTTCTTCCATCGCTCTGTGGTCCAGTTTTGATGCCACTGTAGGAGGTTTTGCCATGGATCAGCATGGGCACCCTGACTGGTCTGCAGCTACACGGCTTAATACACAATAAACCGTGAGACGCTGTGTGTCCTGACTCCTTTCTACCAGAGCCAGTCAGCAGTTTGAGCAATTCAGTGGCCGTCACTCCCTACACGCATCAGTGACCCATGACCCTGTCGCTGGTTCTCCTTTTGGTAGGTAATATCCACTGCAACCCAAGAACACCCAGCAAGAGCTGCACTTTTGGAGACGTTCTGACCCAGGTGTCTAGACGTCACAATTTGGCCCTTGTCACAGACACTCAGGTGGTTACTCTTTTCCACTTTTCTAGCTGCTAACACCTGAACTTGCGAGAGCAGACTGTTCACCTGTTCACAATGATTAAAGTGAGTCACTTCACCTGGCACCGGGTTTAATGTCGTGTCTGATCAGTGGACTAAAGCGTGTTTATGGTTTTATTAAATAATGAAGAATAAAAGCAACAACACTCCAAGTCGCGCTCCACACACTGCCACTGATTCACACGCGTTCACGCCATTTTCTCTCCCGAGCAGATTCCCGAGGTGTGACTAAGACACGCTGAGTGTTCGGGATTGGATTTCCAAGGTCAGAGCAGCGTGCAGGCGAGCGTAAGGGAGCAGAGCACCACCCTGTGATACGGCACGCTGATGAAGTAATCAAGCCTACGAGAAGGTGAACAATTTATATCTCTTACAGAGATTCAGGCATTCGCAACCTGATTTACTGTTTGAGCACGATAGAGGGAGAGAGAGAGAGAGAGAGAGAGAGAGAGAGAGAGAGAGAGAGAGATGTAACTGTGCTGAAACATGCAGACGCCAGGGTTTAGGTGCAGCCTATAAATAAATGCACAGATAAATAAATAAATAAATAAATAAATGTTACCATTAAAACATTAGATAGATAGATAGGAAACAACTGACACCCTTTAAGAAAGAAATGTATAGCCCTAATATATTGGCACCCTTCAAAAGCAATCGCTACAGATGCAGAACTAATGGCACCCTACAAGCGATTATGCATGTTAGACAGACAAATGTATGCAAAACAGTTGGCACCCTTTTTAAGCGAGAGATGGACAGCTCTAAAATATTGGCACCCTTTAAAAAGCCAGCATTTCAGATGCAGAACTAATTAATGGCACGCTCCAAGCAATAATACACAGTCCATCCGATGCATGGATCCAAAACTATTGGCACCCTTCGAGAGAGAGAGAGAGAGAGAGAGAGAGAGAGAGAGACATCTAAAATATTGGCACCCTTAAAGAGGAAGATGGATAGCTCATAAAAATATTGGCACCCTTCAAAAGCCAGTGTCACAGATGCAAAACTAATGAATGGCACCCTCCAGGCTATGATAAATGGTTAGAGGGATAAGTGGATCCAAAACTATTGGCACCCTTCAAGACGTGGATGGATAGAATCGATAGAATAGATACAGAACGCGACTTGCCTCTCCAGGCCGGTCTCCGCCGCTGAAGTTCCGTTTCTCCTCGTTCTCCTCCTCCTCCCTTCCCCCCGATGTCGGTGTGTAATAATTATTTTCCAAACAGAACCAAACAGGCGGGTTTAAAATCACGTACAACACCGCAAAAAAAATCCGCCCGAGTTCCCCGCCGCAGAGACGCAGAGATGCGCACCGGAGGATCTCCGAAACTCGTAACGGAGGGATGGAGAGACGGATTCCTTCTGCATTAAAAAAAAAATCCTCCTTAATCCACAATCCTTAATCAGTGTGAGAATAAAAAAATAACAATAAAGCGATCCAGTGATTATTTGCATTGAGACGAGACAGCTGTGTGTGTGTGTGTGTGTGTGTGTGTGTGTGTGTGTGTGTGTGTGTGTGATTTAGGAGAAGCCAAATCCCAAAAATCAAAAATAAAGATCAGAAGCAGCCTCGAGCCGGTCGGTGCGCAGCGCGAGCCCGCGGGTGTGTGCGCTCGAGCGGCTCTGCGGTCTTCTACAGCACTGAGAACTCGGTGCACGCGATCAGCACGCGGGAGAATCTGCGCAGAGACGCGCGTGCCGTCGCCCCTCGCGCTCCATCCCGCTCGCGCATCCCGGTGCACGCGGAGTGCGGCACGCCTCTACTCTTTAATTCTGTTAATGTTAATAAAAAATAATAATAATAATGTTGTTGTTGTATATTTGTTTATCTGTGGATTTATTCTTCTTCCATAAAATAAGTGCGATCCGTGACTCAGGTTCCGGTACCGCAGCAGATTCTTCTCTTCTTCTTTTCTCTTTTTTTCTTCTTTTAGCCCGTTATTTATTTATATATATATATATATTTTCTTTTTTAAAAAAACAATGTTTCCCTCTTTTCTCTTCTCTTCATTCCTCCGATACCGGGGGAGAGCCGAGCGTCCGCGCGCATGTGCACGCGCGTCTCCTGCCCGTGCCCCTGAAGTGATGACGCGCGTGCACATATGCGCGACACCCAGAGAAGGGGGGTATGTGGCGTGAGGCAGTGTGTGTGTGTGTGTGTGTGTGTGTGTGTGCGCGCGCGCGTCATCAAAATACAAAGTTAATTGCGCGTGCACGTCTTCATTCAAGATGTTATTGCTGTTGCATATGCAGTGTGTGTGTGTGTGTGTGTGTGTGTGATGGAGGTCCGTTATAAATTAGGTGTTAATTTATCACCGGAAGTGCTCATTAACCCTTTAATTGGCTTCCTGTTAGCAGTTCGCAGGTCAGACTCCCTCTTCAGTCCCACAGCTGTACACATCTGCCTCGGACTCTCACTAACCTGCAGAAATGAGATTTTGTTTATTGTTTATTGTTTATTATTTACTCTTCGTTTCACACGCTTTGTGCACGTGGCGATTCATCACCATCGAGTTCCTTTATATAAACGTATATACAGTGATTAATGCGTTTATTTTTATATAAATGAACTCGACAGCAATGTTTCATTTTCGGTCTCTTTGTCTATCAGTTAAACATCAGTCTTCAATTTCACTCTTTCAATTCACTTCATTTACAATTACATTTACGGTTTTTGCTTCCCCTTAGTTGTTTATGTTTGTTTTTTCCTCGCCCATCACCAGCAGGGTTCCTCTGGGGTTCCTCTGGGGTTCCACTTGCAGCTCTTTCTCAAAAGAAAACTCTCAGTCTCACAGTTTCTCTTACAATCTATAACTCTTCTGCCTGAGGGACAAAAAGAGCCCATATTCCGTTCTGGGAGGAACTTCTTAACTTCATGCCTTCTCTTTCGTGGAAGGGTGCCAATAGTTCTCTCTCTCTCTCTCTCTCTCTCTCTCTCTCTCTTTCTACGATAATAATAAAAATAATAATAGATTATGTGATATTCCCTGTAAAACCATTCAGAGTCCAAGAAGAACTGATAGTAAGATTCAGTACCCAATCAGCCAAGAGCCACTTTTTACAGACAGACAGACAGACAGACAGACAGACAGACAGACAGACAGACAGGACGATGTTTCAGTGTGTGATTATTGTAGCGAGTGGAGTAAATGCAGTTTTGGAAGAAACACGCTGCACCTCTGAGATTTTTTTTCCTCCCTTAGCTGGCTTTATTAGTTTACACACACACACACACACACACACACACACACACACACACACACACATGACTGTGCAGATGAGAGAAGCTGAGCTTTTGCTGCATGCAGATCTTTGACTGATTGCTGTGCTGCTGAACAGCCACAATATACATGTAAGACACGCGTGCGCGCGCGCGCGCACACACACACACACACAGCACACACACACACACATATACACATAGACATACACATAGAGATACACAAAAGCTGTCTGGTGTCATGTTCCATGGAACCTGATCTCACAGAAATGATGGATGACTGATTGAATGATGGATGATGGAGCGAATCCTAAGGAATGTGAGGACCGAGCGAGGAGTGAGGCTGGAGTTTGGTACAGGGAGTAGGTCGAAAAGATCTGAACACTAAACCCATGACTAACCCCTCTCTTAACCATGCGGTTTTATTATACACTATACCCATTTATAGAAATTAATTCATGCAAATATTTACATTTATTTAGCTGCAGATTGACAATAAAATAAATTGACCAGTGAGTGTGATACCAGTGACTATCAGAGGTGGACAAATCACACAAATCCTGTATGTGAGTAAAAGTAGAGACGCCCTAGATAAACTATTACTAAAGTAAATGTAGACGTCTGTTTTCATTTCATTTAATGGTACAAAAGAACTCACTGTCAAATGTATTAAATTATACAATAGTATTAAATGTATTGTATTAGCTCACTATAGCCTTTAAGTCATAACAAAAGACTCTCTCTCTCTCTCTCTCTCTCTCTACTACAGTATATCAGCAGGAACAGTAACACCATTGACAATAGCAGTAGTACCAGTTACAACAGAAACCGTTACACCAATGACTATATTACCAGTATCATTTACACCAGTGAATATATCACCATTATATCAGCAGTGATGGCTAAACCAGTGACTGTTACAGCAGTAATGACTATACCAATAACTGTTGCACCAGTGAATATACCATCAGTGACAATATCACCAGTGACAGTTACACCAGTAAATATAACACCAGTGACAGTGACGCCAGTGACTGGTACACTAGTAAGTACACCAAGTGGCTTGTGACGGTTACAAGCAAGATGTTTACACCAGTTACTACGGTTTTGGTTGTTATTAAATATGCACCACTTCACTTTGCTCACATGTTCCTATCCCAAGCTATAGGACATTTATTCCCCTTCCTCAGCTACATCACTGCAGTTCATAATTACTCATTTTTTTTAAATGATTTTTTACATTTTTTAGTTCACGTTTGTGAAATATAACAGAACTAGTTATACTGTAGATTCACGCTATGACACTTCCACTGTATGGCTTATGTAAGCTGTGTCTCAGTTTGGGGGCTGGATCTTACCCAGGCTGTGTCTGAAGTCAGATTCCATCACAGTGTCTCGACTATGGCTGTCCCGTTTTAAAGACTCCATCAAATGCAGCCTTCTTTCCCCTTAAAACAAAAGATTCAGCAGGTGGATCCTTCGTGGCCCAACCTATTTCAAGGTTCTTTGAGACCCAGGCAATCAAAGTACAAAAAATATAAAAGTAAAAAATAAATAAATAAATAAAACATGAACAAAAAAAATTAATAAGAAGAAGGTGCGGTGGTAGCTCAGTCTGTTAAGACTCTGAGTTACTGATCAGAGGGTCAGTGGTTGAAGCCCCGACTCCACCAAGGCCTTTGAGCAAGAATCTTAACCTCGCCGGCTCCAGTGCTGCCATGGATGACCCGCCAACAAAAAGCTGAGATATGTGAACATAAAGAATTGTATTTGCATTGCAGAAATGTATACGTGACAAAGTCTTAACATACTGTAACTTACAAAGGAAAATACGCGGCATGATCACTTTGATTTGGCCTGGCCACGGTCGCTCTCAGCCTGATGTACAGTACAGCTTGAAACAAGTAATAGATTAAAGAAACAAAGTGAAATAAAACATTTCTGAATCCATAGGTTCTCTTCATAGCAAGTCCAATCGCAGCTGTGAAGGTTGCTAGGTGACCGGCGCGACGCTTCATGGTGCGACTTAAAAGGTGGAAACAGTCAGTGACGCAAATAGGAAGTCGTCGGTAGACGCATTCAGTTAAATTTTATATGTGTAGAGCTTTTAACAATGCTCATTGTCACAAAGCTGCTTTACAGAATCAAGGGCAAACCATGGTAAAGATTATGAAATGTGTGAGGAAATGTGTGTGAATCAGAACGATCAGATGGTCCCTGATGAACGAGTCGAGGGCGACGGTGCTGAGATGGTAACAGGAAGAAACATTGAGAGGAACCAGGACTCACCAGCGAACCCATCCTCATCTGTGTGATAACGGAGAGCAGGGATTGATCTGCACTCATACTGTGTGTTAGGAGCCCGAAAGTTCAGTATAACAGGAGACGTGTTTAAGTTCATATGGAGTCCAGTTGGTTATTGGAGGCTCAGGTAGAAAAAAATGTAGGAAATTCGAGTACGCTTGGAGGTGTGGTCATGTGTTTGTTGTTCCTCTGTGTATGTGTGCATGAACCTTGAGAAGTTTGAGATGTCTCTCCTGGACGTCTGGACTACCTGTGCTTCATCTTGCTCTCCCTGTCCCGCGTCCCCCTCTCAGTCTCATTTAAACCAGCGTGACTCTGACCAGGCGGTTAATAACGATGAAGGAACGAGTTAACGAACGAACAAAGGCTGCGTTCCCATGGAAACACAAAGAACCGTTCTTCGTCTACATATCTATCTGCTCGCTCGCTCGCTCCCTTAAACGGGGTCCTCATACACACCTCTCGACCCAATCAGACGACACGCGAACCCTTCTGGTGAACACACTACCCCCAGGACACTGAACACTGCTCCTGCTCTTCTCCTCTTCATATCTGTGATCTGTGTATCTGTTCATTCTGAATCATTTCCTCGTATTACTCGCCGCTCTCACCCCTGCGCTCCGCGCCGTCACACAACCGTTCTGTTTACTCCTCAGCTTTGATCATTCCTCACTTATTCGTTATAATTATAGTAATTCTGCGCTCATTGTTTCTTTTGTGTCTCCGCAGGAATTATACCGCAATTCAATGCTGCGTTCACAAGCCATGTTTGTTTTCATCCCAAGTCTCCCAGATCCTCTCGCTTTCCGGCTGCCATGCTGGCGTCGAATACCAGTTTACCTGAGTCATGGAAATGAATGAAAAGAAATCATGTTTAACGTTTAATACACGTTTATGAAGCTCATCTAAAGATTTACCCAACGTGTGTTTATTCCAGTCTGTAACAGGAAGCTAACATGATAGAGACACAGAGCTGAGATCAGACATCATGGTAGAAATGCTTTGGAAGAAAAAACAACTAAAATTAAATGAATTAAAACTTTTACTTTGCTTAATGGTGGAACGTGTGTGAGTGGAACGAATGAAGCTCATAATTTTATTATATATATATATATATATAATAAAATTAAATGAATTTAATAGTATATACTGGGTGAACTAACAGGAGGAAAAGTTAAATTTGGTAAAGATGAGGTTAAAACCAATGTGCCAAATTCATGAAATTGCAAAAGTATTCACTGTATGTCCAGTGGCGGCCGGTCAATACGGGGCGCAGGGGCGCCGCCCCCCTTAAAAGTAGGAAGAGAAGAATGTAATTATTTAACATAATTATTATTCATTTTAATAATGAAATAAAGTCATTTAGTCACAATATTTCGCGGTATTTCTTAATATAATTTATTTACAATAAAAAAAAACTGTATTACGGTCAAGGCGGCACGGTGGTGTAGTGGTCAGCACTGTCGCCTTGCACCGCCAGGGTCCGGGTTCGATCCCCGGCCAGGCTCGATTCCTGTCTCTGTGTGCATGGAGTTTGCATGTTCTCCCCGTGCTTGGTGGGTTTCCTCCGGGTTCTCCGGTTTCCTCCCACAGTCCAAAGACATGTAGGTTAGGCTAATTGGCGTTCCCAAAAAATTGCCCGTAGTGTGTGAATGAGTGAGTGTATGTGTGTGTGTCTGTGCCCAACGATGGATTGGCACCCTGCCATGTGCCCTAAGTCTCCTGGGATAGGATCCAGTCCCCCCGTGACCCTGAATACAGGATTAAGCGGTATAGATGATGAGTGAGTGAGTGTATTACGTTCATTTGTTTTCGTGTACACGGGGTACTCTATGTACAGTACACTCTAAAAAAATGCAGTGTTGTTTCTGTAAACACCTTGTTGGGTTGGGTAATGCTGGGTCAGATGAGATGTAGTGGGTCATTTACACATGAACACCCTGTGGTGCTTCGCGCTCATGTAGCCACAAAACATAGCCTCATCTTGGCAGAAACGTCTGAACCCGACCGCTGACTGTGACGTCACTGCAGTGGTTAAAACAGCGGATTGATTTCAGTTCATGTATTCCTAACAGGTAATCTTCGGTGTAATACGGTTATGGTATAATATATCGCGGCTGTGAGACGCATCCTGTACGCCGCGTTCTATTTGCACTATACCCGGAGTCCTCAAACCCTCGAGTGTGCACTTCCAAGTCAAGTCCGCTCTTTGCGTTTTTGGAATTGAGACACGGCATGAGGAACTTTCTGGATTCTTCACTTCTGAAGCGAGGACCACGCCAGTTAAAGCTGGCAGTATTTTATGCTAAGTTTATATAAAATTTTACCTACATTTTAAATGTTGTAGTTGTGGTAGGAGCTCATTTTCATGTTTATTCGCTTTTCCGCCTTTTTAGTCGCACTTTGATATGGGGAGTGAGAGGAGGTCATGTTTTAATATTCTGTGCCAACAGTCGGCTATAGTGTATTTTATGATAAAAGTGCGTTTGTAGCACACACACACAAATAAAAAAAAACACTAAATGTAATCTTAAATGTAATTTTAGGTAAATTACTAGTAATCTTCGCTAAAGCTGTGTGTGTGGAAAGTCTCTTGGCATATTTTATAATATTTAATAGGTGTCAGAAGAAGCTATTGGGATATGTTTAATAACAGTCTTAATGTGTCGTCTGTTTCTGTCTGTTAAAAAAAAAAAAAAAAAGATGTTATTTTGACCCAGCAGTTGGTTTATTCTTTGGAGAACTTTCTGGATTCTTCACCTCTGACTGGATCATGCTCAGAGCACTCAGTGTTTTATGGTACGTTAATGTAAATTTGTACTTTTTTTTTAGTAACTTGTGGTAGGAACAAGCATATTTTATTGTTTAAAATAAATGCTTTGATATTAATATTGTGTGGAATTAATATTGTTTTCCCATTCTGTTTTGTTATTCAAAAAAGTGAGAAAGCGTCATGGATAAGTCGTAGCCTTAAAACAAGCTTTTTCTTTAAACTTATGAAATATTTATTATAAGTTGTAAATGCACCATTAAATATCATATTCATCTAGTGTTTGTTGAGAATTTGAAAAGATGGAGCACCGTATCCTGTTATCCCTCACATGTTAAATAGTGAGGTAAATTAGTGTCAGAAATATACACTAAATTCATGTTCACGTTATGCATTTTTGTGTATTGAAAAGAGAAAAAATGTTTCGCATTAACTACATATGTACAAAAATGCTGAACGTAAATGTTAGTTATATTGCAACACTAAGTGATGCTGTATAATCCACAGGTGGACCAACATGATGAGGATGATATCTGCAAAATATGGAGATGGCTGGAGCATTGTTCCATGTTTTGTTCCTTGGGGATGAGACAAGAGAGACCTGACAGACCTTTTCCATTGTTGGAGGCAACGCTATTGATACAGACTCTTTGGTGAAGGCTGTTTTTTTTTGTCATTGATGTTAAGAAGTGTCTTCTCACCTGGGAGTTTCTCCAGCATACTGTAGATCAGATTGATGGACACGAGTACTCATCTCGTGTCAATAGATTTTTGAGGACAACAGTTTTTTCAGCCAACATTTAATCAATAATATTTAAAAACGTTTTATCATTTTTGTTTTTAATGTCATTTTTGAAGGAAATTAAATAGTAATAGTTAAATAACAGATAGTTAAAATATTAAGATGGGAAATATTTGTGTCATGTGGGCATCATAAGATTTGTATTGAAAACTTCTATATAAAAAGTTTTTAAACATTGTATTAAATGCAAAAAAATGCAATTCAAATCAGACTTACAGGGGTCGCTTGTTTTTGTTTTACAGAGTGTTTATGTTACAGTACATTTATTTTATATTTAACAAAAGGTCAGCTTAAGATTATATGGTTTTGTCTGACATTTTGGTAAAAAAAAATGATATGTTTTTATTCACATTTTCTTATTCTGTGACAATCTATTTACATTATGTGAAGTTGCGTACATTTTGTGTCTTTTTTGAAAATAAAAAAATCGAATGTAATCTGTCAACCCAGCAAGAGTGTTAATTTTGCCCACTGGTGGGGTGAAATAAAATAACCCAGCACTTTACCAATTTAACCCACTGGTTGGGTCAGATGAACAACCCAGAAATCTGGGTTAAATGGTACAACCCAGCACTTGGGTCAAAACAACCCAGCGTGCGTTCTGTCCAATAGTGACCCAGCAGCTGGGTTAGGGTTGGGTTGTTTTGTAACCCAGCAGTTTTTAGAGTGTAGACACGTACATTTTTTGAAAAGCATGTGACTTGAGGCTGAGCTCTGATTGTGCCCCGAACCCTCCCACTTTTGTTCTTAGCGAATCAATATAGTTGTTAAAAATTTGGGCTCATGTGATTGGACCATTCTCAACGAAGAAAGCAAAGGAATTTTTTTTTTAATAGAGCCACTGGCCTGTGTTTATGCAGCTTTTGTGCATTTGTGACAATAAACACACTTTAAACTTCAATTCACTGTTTTAAAGTACAAATATTGCATGATTTATTTCATACTAGCAGTAATGATGCTTAATCACCTGATAAATGGCTATTTACAGGCGAGTATTAAAAGTTTAATTTAATTAATTACATTTTGTTAACCACTGTGTATGTCCCTTGAACTTTTCCACATTTTGTCATGTTACAGCCACAAACCTAAATGTATTTTATTGGGATTTTATGTGGCAGACTGACACACACTGTAGAATGGCATATAATTGTGAAATGGAGGGAAAAGGATTGAAATGATGGTTTTAAATTTTTCTTCTTTTTTTTTTTTTTTTTACAAATAAAAACCTGAAATATCTGATCCCACTAACTATAATCCAGTGCAACCAATCTCCTTCAGAAGTCTCCTAATTAGTAAATGGAGTCCACCTGTGTGTAATTTAATCTCAGTATAAATACAGCTGTCCTGTGAAGCCCTCCGTGGTTTGTTAGTGATCATTAGTGAACAAACAGCATCAGGAAGCCTGAGGAACACAGCAGACAGGTCAGGGATAAAGTTGTGAGGAAGTTTAAAGCAGCGTGAGGTTATAAAAAATATCCCAGGCTTTGAACTTCTTACAGTGCGTTGTTCAATCCATCATCTGAAAATGAAAAGAGTGCAACACAACTGCAAACCAAGACATGGACGTCCACCTAAGCTGACAGACTGGGCGAGAAGAGCATTAATCAGAGAAGCAGCCAAGACGCCCATGGGAACTCTGGCAATGAATTTATCAATTTCATAAATTCCTCACATTGGTCAGTTTTTTTTAACTCATCTTTCCCAAATTTTACTTTTCCTCCTGTTCATTGTGTGAATAAACTCAGAAATCCAACAGCAAAAAACAAAATGAATAATAATAATAATAATAATAATAATAATAATAAACTAAACTAAAGAATAGTCTTAATAGAAAAAAATATGTATTTAATTATTTATTAATTTACACAGACATGGGATATATATATATATATATATATATATATATATATATATATATATATATATATATACAGTATATATACCTGAACAAAAATAAGTGTATGATAGAAATTCATTAAAAAAAAAAAAAAAATCTTTAATCTTATTATGTAAATATAAACAGAAATAGATGTAAAAGAAACTATTGAAACTATTGAAATATTTACAAAAGAACTTTTGTATTATAATATCCGAGGGGTTTCCACAGATAGAGGAAATCCTCAGCAGTAGTCCAGGGTGGAGAAGAAGTGCCCCAGGGTTAAGTGTACATTAAACGTTCGCTTGTTTAAACCTGTTTCATTTCGAGAAAATAATCCACATTTTTAGGAACCCTGGAAAACCCAATGAGAAAGTGAAGTGTTTAACCACCGCTGAGGCTGACAGGAGGTAATTAGGAGGTATTTTCAGGGTGGAACCAGAGCGAGTGAGGGCCAATTAGGAGAAAAAGCCCTGAGGAGTCTCCAAGGCAAGTTATACTCAAACTGACCGATAGACTACATCACCAGGGGAAATCAGCAAGAGCTGGAAGTGCGAGACTGAAAAACTACACACACACACACACACACACACACACTTTTGCACTTTTCTAGAATAAAACGCCAACACGCTTTTTTGGGTAGCTAAGAAAGCGGGTTATTGATGGAGTTGTCGGGTGATAATTACCACGTAGGGCCGGCCATCACGCATCAGCTGCTCCTCTTGGAAACAGAACAAAAATGGAACAAAAACAACAAAGGCTTCAAGAACATGGAACATTCAGGACATCAATAAATAATGCGTTTAATCTCAGCAGCACTCGCGACAGACAGAGATGCAGGATGTAAAATTTCTGATCTTCAGCTAGGAAAACCCTGTAAACTCGTAATTCCTACTCGGGATCTCTTTAACTCTGAGTCCCGGAAATGACGTCGCCTCAACACGGCCGCTCCCAGCACCAAGTGGAAGCACTTCTTACTTTTAAATTCCCCAAATACATGTTTATTAGTTTAGCTCAATCGACTCACATAATGTACATCAAAAACTGGTGCAAAAAACAAACAGTTTTTTCACTTTATAGCTAACACTCAAGTTCAAGTTAAAGTCAAGTTAAAGCTTTTATTGTCATTTCAACCATATACAGTTCAGTACACAGCGAAACGAAACAACCTTCCTCCAGGACCAAGATGCCACACACAACATCAATTAACAACATAAATGAACAAAACTAACTAGCTCACTAAGAAACCTAATTAGCTGACAAGCTGAGACGCGACAGATTTTTTTAAAGTCTGTTTTAATTAACAGAAAACAATCTAAGTTCTATACAAAAGAGACAACATAAAGTGCACAACATGACAACATGACACATTTCAATACTTCGTGGACGTGAACACAGAGGATTGGAACCTATTACATGCTGTATTTCCAACATTGGACTTCCTGCTCCTGGCGTAAGTTGAATATCTACACAGATATCTACAGTATTTATAGGAAGATTCCTGGTGTTCAGAGTTGGGTTCAAGGAGCAACCCCTGGTTCTGAAAAATGAAGCGCCAAAACATGCAGTTCTTCGAATGACCAATAGGAGCTGGTTCCAAAGATGAGTAAAAAAAAAAAAAAAAAAAAAAAACATTTTGATCTCTGTGTCTAGATTTCCCATTTATGACAACTTTACAGGGGGTGAATTTTTATGTAACTCATCAGTTAAAATCATTTTAAGCCATAAAGTTCTAATTCATAATATAAGTCATAATTAGGGGCGTGACCCTGCAGGTGTTAAACCGCTAGTTATCTGCTATGCATCACTTTAGCTAACCAGCTAACTGGAAGTGCTGTGTATGGATGACAGATTTGTAGAAAATAAGTATTTTGGTATTTTTGCACATTTTTATATGTAAGTAAATGTATTATTAAATTTATATACCTTTTTTAAAATATATATTTTACATAGAAATTTTTTGGGGAAAAAAATACCCTAAACAGATGAGGAACTGTGTATGGTAACTTTATTGATTATCATTGGCACCATAACATTTTTAAACAGAAATTGTAAATAATTTTTTTTAATGTCAATTTTGAATTTACAAATATTTTAATTCGTGTTAACACATTTTTTGCACTACACTTTATTTATTTATTTATTTATTTGCATTTTCCCTTTTGAAACAAATCCATGCTTTCAAAATTATTGGAACATTAGCATTTTACCGCCAGATTAAACACAATCTATTGTGTATTGGGGGCACATGAATGAATAAATAAATAAATAAATAAATAACAAATGCATTTACAACCAAAATTTACTTTTTTGATTTTTTGTTGTTCTAAATGAGTATAGCTGCTTCAACATAAGTGATGAAATGAGCATTAATTATAAAAAAAATTTTTTTAATGAATTAAAAAAAATACAATCAGAGAGTGTGTATATTTACAGTACATATACACAGTATGACAAGGAAAAAAATGCATGCACAGTGAGCGTACGTAGGGCGGAGTCACAGGGAGGATGAGTTTATAGAACACCAGCTGAAGATCTGATTGGTCAAACAGAGTCATGTGATTACTGTTGCTGCGTCTGATTGGTGAAACAGTGATGCTGTAGATCCATCGGCCGCATGTGCAGAATAAACGGTTAGCAACGTAGCGAGTCGAGTGGAGCCGAGTGTAGCGGAGTGAGAGTCGCGTTTCTTCTTCACTAATCTACTCAAGTAAAAGTAAAAAGTCTGCTGCAGTAAAACTACTCATAGAAGTGCGTTTTTTTTTTTTCAAAAAGTTACTTGAGTAAATGTAACTCGTTACTACACACCTCTGTGTAACAGTAGCCATGCATTATCCCCTCCCAACCTCGCTGATTGTTTAACTGTAACAGCGTGACACACAGTGTGCTATGCTGTTCCTGTACGTGTTTATTATACATGTATTATTATAGAAAAAGAAAGAGAGAGAAAATATTAAACAAAATTTCATCGTAGCTGTATCGTGTGATAATCCAGACAGATGGCCGAGGTCAATGAGACAGAACGTCACGGAGCGATGAAGACGACACAGAAGCGCATTGAACAGTCACATGACCACATCGCACACGGCTCCCGCTGGTCTGGCCTCCGGTCCTCCAGTTAAAGTCAAGTTTTCCACTTAAACCAAAAATATCTGTTTTTAACTTTTACAGCTTTAAGGGAGAAAAAAGTTTACAAATGAGGCAATATGGAGAACAAAAACTTTAAAATTATTTTTCTTATTAAGCAAAGTCTTTTATTTGTCTGTGCTCTTGGTCTGGGGTGTGCGCGCACACACACACACACACACACACACACACACACACACACACACACACACACACACACACACACTTTCCAATATATGTATTATGTTTCCTACAACATAACTCAATTTTTAGCTCAGTTATCTAATAATATGTACAAAACCACAAAGAGAGAGAAAGAGAGAGAGAGAGAGAGATGGAAAAATAAAGAGAAAGTAACAAAATAAAAGAGAGAGAGAGAGAGAGAGAGAGAGAGAGATGGTTAGGGAAAGATAGAGTGAAATACCGGGGAAAAGAGATACAGACAGACTGAGAAACAGAATGAGAGCAAAGGAGAGAAATAAAAAGGGAGGTGAAGAGAAAAACCAAGTAGGTGAGAAAGAGATTGGGAAAGAGAGAGAGAGAGAAAAAGAAACAGAAAGACAGACAGAGAGAAGGAATGCGATTGACAGATGTAGATGTGAAAGATAAAAAGAGAGATGGAGAGAGAAAGAGGCTCAGGAAAAGAGATAGAGAGAAAGAATTGCTATCAGGCGGGAGAAATCTCGACTGCTGCCATGGCAACAGCGCTTTCACAAGAATTTTGATGAAGAGAGAGAGCGAGAGAAAGAGAGAGAGAGAGAGAGAGCGAGAGAGAGAGAGGGAGACAGCTGATGACAAGGAAGACAATTTGTTACCCCATTCACACAAGGAAGCAGGTCTGATTGCATTGGAGCACAAACACACACACACACACACACACACACACACACACACACACACACACACACACACACACACACTCTCTCTCTCTCTCTCACTCTCTCTCTCTTTTTCTCACACACACACACACACACACACACACACACACACACACACACACACACACACACACACACACACACTGACACACAGCAGGATGGATTGAGGTGAGTTTTAGTGTGAAGGAGACAAACCCAGTGAGATTATGAGTAAAACCCGAGTCTACATGGTGGGTGTGCTAAAGTAAGGGCTCTAGACGAAGTGTGCATGTGGGAGTCGGGACACTGCAGCAGTTCACTCATTTGTTTCCCTTCGTATATATTGTATAGTCCTATCTAAAAGTCTGGACCCGTCCATTTCTTCATATTAAATTAAATTAAATTAAACGATTTAATGATTAAATGAAAGAAATGTGAACAAATATTTTACTCCCACAAGCTGCAAAACTCCTAAAGATTGGTTGTTTCTGTAGCGGCCTCAGCAGCGACCTCATTTCCCCTCTCGTCTGTTCCAACCACTCAGCATTCAGCGTCAGCAGTGAACTAATCACCTCCTGATCATCTCTCATCATCTGCACCTGTTTCTCACTGGTCCATGCCTTAAGTTAGACGTTTTTTTTTTTTTTTTTTGCTTGAATGATTCATAGGTCACTGTGTGGCTTAACAAAAAAAAACACATTCATCTGAAAAAATACCCAGGTACAGGGTCTGGACAGAAAATAATGAGAGGACTATTCCTCAAGACTTCTTAAAAAAAATACAAGAAAGTCTGGAGTTTTGGAAGCAAAATATGAAGAAAAAGCGAGCGGGTCAAGACTTTTGCACATAGTTGAAAAGGAGTGTTTTCTAAAATCTGGCAACCCTGGTTAATGATACAGCTCTCCCTGCTGAGCTAATATTAAAAACAATGATGAAAAGGTGACTATTTTCTCCTATAATATTTCCCATGTCCCATAAGGTGGACACTGTAAAGATAAAGATCACATTAAAGGTACTATACTAAAGAATTTCATACTGCCCATAAGAACAGTTTGTGAATTTGTGTACCCAGTCTGTGAATCTTTTCCGAAATGTTGGTGTGTCTGTGTCGCAGAACTAGTTAGTCTGTTTTGTTACTGAAAGTAATTTTCACACTACTATGATGACGGACCTACAGCAAGCGCCTCTTACTCTTGGACAGCTTCCTCACTCAGCTAAAACACGACACGCATTCAGCACCATGGCCAGCTCCATTGCCAGCTGGAGAGGGGCGGGCCGAGGCGCCTTAACCCTTCCACGGCTGGGAGCCCATAATCACTTACGGTTCTGGAGTCATCAACGCCTCATGGAAGGAGCTTTGAAAGTCAGTCCAGTGAGTGCGATGTTCTGGGTGAATGTCCCTCTACCCCACCCTCTCTCTGTTGCATTCTTAGACATTGACTAGTCAAGAGACTCCCCGAAGCGCGTCAAGCTCGACCACCTCCTCGGCCTTCAGCATCGGCCAGCGCGGCTCGTTGAGAGAGCTCGACCGCCTGCCACTAAGGCCGAGGATCAAAGGACTTACCGACCTAAGGCATTGGTGGCTCAGTGGTTTCTCTCCTGCCATGCTGAAGGTCTGGGTTCAATTTCCACCCAAACCCCAGGCACTGAATGCAGTGCTAGTCCCAAACCTGAACAAACTGGGAGGATTGCGTCAGGAAGGACATCTGTGTGTGGATCGGATGGTCTGCAGTGATGACTCTGAAAGACAGACAACATTCACGCCTCTGTATCTGTGCATGAAAAATGTAAATTTTTATTTATAATTTAAAAACATCTTATATTTAACATGTTCTGACTGCATTTCTTGAACAAATCAATATAAAACAATTTAAGAAAATATCAGTGTGACATACAGTAGGTCACATAAGGCATTTAACCCTAAATTTGTCAGGGAAAGTGTCATGTGACGTTTTTCAAAATGTGATCCATGTGGTCTGTGTTACATCATCGGTAATGTTCCTTAAAGGAGACATGGGTCTGGGCTCTTGTCACGGCATACGCCTAAATCTAATATCGCTCCTCACTCACTCCGAAGCTTACTAGCTAGGCGGCCTCCCGTTCTGCAGGTGTGCGAAGGAGCGGGGTCGAGGAATTTAGGCTGGTGAGCTATCTCTGTGTCCGTGCCATAGGGTGCCGTCCGTGCACAAAGGCTCGAACCCCTTACAGCTCTGCTGGATTAAACTGAGTTTCCTGAGTTTACATTGCTTGATATTTGCATCTTGGTATTTTGACACAGATCAGCGACATTAATCAACGACTTATTGAGACTAATGAGAGTCACATGACTGCGGTAAAGGGCAGAACGGCGGCCATTTTGCTTGCTTGTTTCTTTATTTCCAGGTTAAACTGAAGCTTACGGTGCTGTAAAGCCTTTTTATTTGTAGGTTTATAGATTTTCACACTTGTTATTAAACGTGAAGCACCCCAGGGCCCTGACTAATAATGTCATGATTTACTGCGCTGATTATTCACACACCGCTGGCCAGGAGAGTTTTTTTTCCCCTTCACTTTATAGATGTCAATCATTTCTAAAACTAGAGCTTGATTTATGTGCTGATGGACGTGTGTTAGGGGTTTGGGTTCAGTTACTAATTAGAAGCTCAGCACCAACGTGGAGGTCTGTTTAGATGCAGTTAGAAAGAAAATTCATACAATTTACATCTTTAATTAATGGTCTAAGAAATTCAAATTAAAGGCCAGCTTTTGTAAGAATTCTCGCTTAAATAATTTCTCGTTTCCATAGTAACAGCTCATCCCCCTATTAGGCAGGTACCTATTTCCATAATAATAATAATAAGAAGAAGAAGATTTGTTGATTGTGTTGTTTGTGTAACCTCAGAGGAAGGAGTCTCCAGTGTCAGAGGTAAAGCCAGAGGTAAAACCGGAACTGGAAGTTCAGTCACATCAGCTGGACTTCTTTCTTGTTTCTTTGAAACTACTCATCCAAGTCGCTTCTTCAGCCTGGCAGGAGTCGGTAGGATTCCATGTATTTGTATCTTCCAGGGTTAATGATCCTCCCCTGCCTGAAAAGGCTCGTTAGGTGAAAGATCAAGAAGGTGAGAGAAGGAGATACAGAGTCGTTAGAGAGTAGGGGAGGGAGAGAGTTGTTAAGAAGAACCAGCAGTAGATTAGGGAATGTCGTTAAGATGTGACAATCAGAGGGGCGAGGGGGGGGGAGGGGGGGGGGGGACTCCTCGGGGGAGTGTGGCTTTCCTGGGGGATCTGTGAAGAGGTCTTGATCTTCAGCAGCATAAAAAAAGAAGAGACAGGCTTTGCCTTTGAAGGATTTTTACTTGCACATACAGAACTGTGCAAAAGTCTTAAGCACATGTCGGAGCTAGGGTTGGGGTTAGTGTTTCCAGGAGACTTGGGGCACAAGGCAGGGCGCACACACACACACACACACACACACACATACACACACTATGGATAATTTGGGAACCAATTAGCCTAATCTACATGTCTTTGGAGTTCGGAGGAATCCTACCAAGCACAGACCCATTGGCGGAAATCGAACCCTGACCCTGGAGGTGCGAGGCCACAGTGCCAAACATTACGCCTCATGTCGCCAAATGCCGGCACTCAATAATAAAGATCTAAAATATAAATAAAAAATGATTTTTGGACAGTACTGTAGATCACCTCTTTCACACCTCTCTCAAACCATCTGTCCTGTCTGTCCACGATTTGTACATCACCGTTCTCAAATGTGTGACCTTTTGTCCCTCAGGTGTATCAAGATACACTGCTGAGTCCGGTCCTGAGAGATAACCTCACCTGGATGTCTGGGAGTCTTCACTGACGTTTCCAACATCTTCTGGACACAGGAGTTTACATGTCTTTGATATTTCTTGGTTTCTGGAATTGTTTTTTTATTATGGAAACAAGTGTGAATAAAGAGACGCTGGTGTGTGTGTGTGTGTGTGCGAGTGTGTGTGTGGCTGCTATAATATAACCGTGTTTAAGGTGTGTACAGTATGTATAAATGGGTTTATTTCTGGTTCATCAGAATATTTGTTATACTTTTTGTTTGTTTGCTCGTTTCTCGATGATGTTGATGTCTGTAGGACAAATGCAGACTTTGGTCTTCATGACGTCGAGTCCTGCTGTGTCTTCAAGCAGACGGAGCGATGAGGCGGTTTCAGCAGAAGTCCCATACGCGTGTAGGTACAGTAGACGTTTGTCATGCAGTGCGTACAGAGCTGATCATTTGTCTTTCGATTGGTTTACCTCAGACCTGCAGACACACGCCGCCCGAGGTTCTCTGTACAGATGCGTTGTTCTCGTTTTTATAGCTGGTTTCGCTTCAGCGCACGGTGCTGCTGGAGTTTGTTTTCTGAAAAAGCATTCAAAACTAAAAACTGGTTTAGTTTTCTAAAAACTGAAAACTGTGTGTGAAGAGTTTGAAGAACATCTTTTCTGACGGGTGATTTCAATTTCATGTAAAGTGACAGAAACAACACAGAGACTCATATTTCATCACACCCCGCTGCAGCTAATGGAGATACACAGTGTGTGTGTGTGTGTGTGTGTGTGTGTGAGAGAGAGAGAGAGAGAGAGAGAGAGAGAGAGAGATGTATCCAGAGAGATGTGTGCGCATAGAATGGAAAAATGTATCTCTGATGAAAATGGATGAATTTGATTGGTTTACTACTGAGACTTTAACATAAACATTTTTGTTATTCTGCAGAAATGAATAAAATGAAACTAAGAAAAAGTGAGTCTGTCTAGGAGTGATGAAAGTCCATGTGCCTGGATGATCATTCCACCAAGATTAACGCTAATATTAGCAAATTAATTCAGCAAGATAAGATTTGATGTTGAAGATATTTTTACAAATACTATATTTTTTACAATACAGTGGAACCTCAGATTGTGAGTAACCTGGTTTGCGAGCATTTCGCAAGATGAGCAAAAGATTTTTATTTTTATTTTTTGTCTCTCTGTCTCAGCTCGCACTTTGTGTGTGTGCGCGCGCGCATCATTGGACAGTGTGCTCCTCCCCTCTCCTCTCAACTTCACACAAACACACACACACACACACACACAAAGGTAAAGTGCAGGTTAATTTGTTTTATTTTTACTTTACAGCAGTGATTCCGTTAGTCTGCACTCACGCGAGTATCATTAGTGATGTTCCTTGTTAATTAATAACTCAATTAAGAGAGGAGGAAGTGTTACGAGAAGAGGGAGAGGGGAGGGGCTCATTCCTTTTTGTGTGTGTGCGCGTGCATCATTGGACACTGTGCCCCCCTCCTCTCACCTTCACACACACACACACACACACAGTGCCTGTGCGTACAAACACACACATACACAAACACTGATGGAAACACTTATCTGTCTGGATTTATTTTTACTTTTTTTAAAGGTAAAGTGCAGGTTAATTAGTTTTATGTATTTATTTTTTTGTGTTGTGGAATGAATAATTTGAGTTTTCGTTATTTCTTATGAAAAAATATGATTTGGTTTATGAGTGTTTTGATATACGAGCCCACTTCCGGAATGAAATTATGCTCGCAATCCAAGGTTCTACTGTATATCTAAAAAGTTTTTTTTTTTTTAAAGTTTTTTTTCTGTACAAAATAGATTAAATAGTTTGTATGTTTAAAAAGAATGTTTAAAAAGAAAAGATTAGCAGCGTTAGGATGTCCTCGGCTTTGCATGTTGAAAAATTAATATAAAAATAAATCGTCATGAAAAATAGGTAAATACAACAATTTATTGGTGTAATAATTAAACATTTTAAACTATTTGTGCGGGTAGACTTGTGAGGGTAGACATATGCACTGAGGGGATGGGCAGTAATGCATAAAACATTACATTTTCTTTCATAATATGATTTTATTTAATGAAATAATATTTTATTTCAATATATTATATATAGCATATTATATCATTTAAGAATGGCAAATGTAAAAAAAAATATTTATTTATTAAATAAAACAAAATGAGAATTTAAGTTTTAAATAGTTTCCCCAAAAAACACTTTAAAATGTTGCATAATAAAAATATTATTTAGGAGACTTCATAATGAGTGATGATGATGATGATGATGTATAAAGAAAATGTGGAGAAAACTGATCTCTGTGTTTAGCACCTAGTGTTAGGTGGATGATGGATAATAAATACACAACAGGTTTTTTTTTCACCACATACACAGCAAAGCACACACACCCACACACACACACACACACACACACACACTGGGTGAGAGATGTAACCTGTACTGGGTTTCTCCTGTCGTAAGGAACAGCTGCCTGGTTAGAGATCAGGAGCTCAGTGTCTGAGCAGAAACTCCTCAGTGCTGATGCTGCTGTTGTGTCGAAGCCCCAGGTAGAGCCGGACTCCCGGAAGAGTTCATTAAAAGAAAAAAAGAAAAACCCTGTAGCACGGTGGTGGATGAGGATGTGCTGGCTGGACTTAATTACAGCTCCAGTGATGGTTCTTCACCTTTGACGAGTTTTCTTTGTTCTCTCCTTCCTGCAGCCCAATAAAAGTGAGTTACATAAAATTAAAAAGCGCCGAGTCTCAGAAGAACGTTCTCGTCTTCTCAGCGGCAGCAGCTCCAGCGTATTATCCACGGCATGTGTTTACCTTGAGGACGTCTCCGGTCTTTCAGGAATTTAATAGCACTCTTTGTTTAGTATAGCTTTATAGCTTTATATATAATACATATTTCTTTTTTAGAATACGCTTCTGAAAATATTCAACTAAACCTCAGTAAGAAGGGGGAAAAAACAAGCTGGTGTATCTGTGAAGGACCTGAGGGACTCGTTTAACGGCAGCGATGCAGTTTACAGCAGTCCTGTGTGCAAAAGTGAGTGTTTTACAGATCATGTTCAGGAAACAACCTCACTTCCTGCACAACTCCCTTTATGATATCAGAAAATCATTCACAATTTTGCATCAGTTGAACAACCTGCGACAGCACGGTGACTTAGTGGTTATCGCCATCACCTTGCACCGCCAGGGTCCAGGTTCGATTCCCACCCTGGGTGTATATGTGTGTGAAGTTTGCATGTTCTTGGTGGGTTTCCTCTGGGTTCTCCGGTTTCCTCCCACAGTCCAAAGACATGCAGATTAGGCTAATTGGTGTTCCCAAATTGATAGTGTGCAATGGATTGGCACCCTGTCCCTATAGTTAGTGATCAGATTGTTTACTCACTTATCGTCTGTAGCACTTTACCTGTATAGGGTATCCAGGGTTGCAGGGGGCCTGGAGCTTGTGAGGTACACTCTTGATGGGGTGCCAATCCATCGCAGTGCACACACAAACACACACACTCATTCACACACAAACACACACACTCATTCACACAATATACGGGCACAAACGGGTAATTTGGGAACACCGATCAGCCGAACCTAACCATGTCTTTGGACTGTTTGAGGAAACCGGAGGACCTGGAGGAAACCCACTAAGCACGGGGAGATCTGCATTACTGGGTGGTTGTCCTGCATCCTCTATAAACAAACTACAGTTAGTCCAAAATGCAGCCGCCAGGGTTTTAAAAAAAATATGATCATATAACCCCAATATTATCATCCCTGCTGTTAGGAACCTCCACTAGAGGTCACTGTTCATGTCTGTCTGTTTGTAGTTTTTGTTGGTCGACTCAGTTTCCCAGAAGGCACCTCGGTCAGGTGATAGGGCTCACCTGAACCGAGGTGGCTCATTAAACATCTTATAAATAGCAGTTTGTTCTGGGAAACTTGGTCGAGCATTGTTTGTTGGTTTGTTTATATATCCTTCCATTTATATATCCTATCCGTCATGTGGGCATTCCTTTTGTTTGGTTTTTGTTTCTTTAAGTTTATATTTTGGTTTGTTTTGTAACCTTTGTTTTCAAGAGGGCTCTAGTTTTGTCTTCTGTATTTTCCTTGTCCTGATGGATTCATGGAGCAGCCTTGTTCAGTGTTTAGTTAGGGTGTGTCCCCTCCTGTGTAAGTACTGTTCTGTGTCTCCCCAGTGTCAGCCTTCTTGTGTAGTTCTTTGTCTGTTTAGTTTTGTGTAGCCACATGAGGGCCTAGCCGGTAGCAGGGTTAGCTGCTAGTAGGCCTTGGCTGCTAGTAGGGTTAGCCGCTAGTAGGGTTAGCCTCCAGTAGGCTAGCCTCTAGTGGGATTGGCTGCTAGTGGTTCTGGTCGCTAGTAGGTTAGCCGCTAGTTTGGAATAGCCTCATGTGTGCTTTGCTTCTTGTGTTCTGTTTCCCTATTAGGTCAGTACTAACCTGGTTAGCCACTAACTCCATTAGCTACTAACCTGGTTAGGTCAGCATCCAGCGTCCCCAGTATTCCATGTAGCTACTAACCTAACTAACCACTAACCAGTCCTGTTCAATCTCTAATTCCAGTCTAGCCCTGTCTCGTCTCTAGTTCCCCTATGTGTCTTTAGTTAGCTCCAGCTCCATGTTTCCTTATGCCAGTTCCCCGTGTCAGCTCCTAGTGCCCGTGTCAGCTCCTGGTTTCCCTGTGTCAGTCCGTTATCCCAATGTCTGTTTAAAGAGCCCTAGTTATAGTTTGAGTTTGTTGTTTTGGTTCCTTTGTTTGTGTCTGTTTGAGTTTGTATTATAAACAAAGACTCCTTCTATTTGAAACCCCTCCTCGTGCATGCCTGCCATACATGCCCACGGCAACCACACCATCAGCCGGTCTAGCCCGAGTAACACCACCTAGACCCATGGCACCTGCACTGGCTACCTGTTCAGTTTAGAATTAATTACAAATTGGCATTACACAAGGTTAGTACAAGACTCTAAAAGGTTTAGCTCCCACATACCTAGCCAGTCTTCTGATACGTTACAATCCCTAAGATCACAAAACTCCAGACTTCTGGTAGTTCCCAGAATATCAAAATCTACAAAAGGAGGTAGGGCATTTTCATATTTAGCTCGAAAGCTTTGGAATAGCCTTCCTGACAGTGTTCGGGGCTCAGACACAGTTTCCCAGTTTAAAAGTAGACTCAAGACGCATCTCTTTAATCTGGCATACACGTAACTCATCATCCCATAACCTCATACTCCAGTACATCTATCCTGAATGGCAACCACGCTAATTCTTTCCACTTGCTTTTTATTTCTCTACCCATCCCGAGGCATCTGGAGATTGTGCCAGCTTCAGTAGACAGAGGCCAATCCTGCGAGGATCCTGAGGCATCCAGAGAAGGACCTGCTCCAGCTGGATTCTGGTTCATGTTGGTCTGGACCTCCACATGCTGCTCCTGAGCTTCCAGTGATCCAGACCCCCTCAGACCCCCATCTGCCCTCCGCACCTGCTGACTCATCCCTGTGCTGAACTGGACTTCATGTTAATTTAAAGAACTTCTGTTAACTTCCAGCTGCAGAACACACATGATGTTATATAATCCCTGCTCTCCGTTATCACCCAGATGAGGATGGGTTCCCTGTTGAGTCCGGTTCCTCTCAAGGTTTCTTCCTATTGCCATCTCAGGGAGTTTTTCCTTGCCACCGTCGCCGTCACCCTTGGCTTGCTCATCTCATTATTATCGAGACATATCTTTCACACTCAGACACACTGCCATAAATTTTCTTTTCTTAAATTTTGTGAAGTTGCTTTGAGACAATGACCGTTGTTAAAAGCGCTATAAAAATAATGAATTGAATCTTAGTTGATGCAGTGTGCTGCTGTACCTACATCTGTACTGATGATTTTAGCTCTTGACGGTGTTCGTGTGTACGGGTTGCTACTGCCTGTACTTCCTCAGGGCAAGGCAAACAATTCTGAGAATAGTTCTATAATTCCAGAACTGTTTTCAGATCTGTTTTTGTTTTCCAGCATCCTGTTCTAGAATTTGTCTAGTCGCACATATCCTGTATCACACTGAGAAAGTTTAATCAATTTCAGTCTGAAATGAAGCCGTTACACAATATGGCCGACTTCCTGGCGAGCATCGTTAACGGATGTGGTCTCTCTGAAGGAAAGCGCTACAGCTGCCAATTGTAGGTCATGTCGATGAAATTCAATAAGAAAAACATCAAACGGGCTGAAGTCCACATTCAGATCCATGTTGCTACCAGAACCACCAATAATGCCCACTAGTTCAGAAGTGAGGTTTTATGGGTTTTCTGCCATCCTGTGCAACTGGGGATTAAGTCTGAGGTGTAGATTCACACTACCTGAGCCAGAAGTCTGTGTGTGTTTGTGTCTATGTGTTAACTCAGTGTGTGAGTAAGTTCTCCTTCTCCATGGGTTAATAACTGATTGATTGTTCTTACCTTGGCAGCACGGTGGTGTAGTGATCAGCACTGTCGCCTTGCACCGCCAGGGTCCAGGTTTGATTCCCAGCCAGGCTCGATTCCCGTCTCTGTGTGCATGGAGTTTGCATGTTCTCACCATACTTGGCGGGTTTCCTCCCACAGTCCAAAGACATGCAGATTAGGTTAATTGGCGTTCCCAAATTGCCCGTATTGTGTGAATGAGTGTGTGTGTGTGTGTATGTGTGTGTGCCCTGCGGTGGATTGGCACCCTGTCCACGGTGTACCCCACCTCATGCCCTAAGCCTCCTGCTATAGGCTCCGCCCCCCGTGACCCTGAATACAGGATAAAGCGCTATAGACGATGAGTGAGTGTTCTTACCTTATGATTCTTATATACAGTGGAACCTTGGATTACGAGCATAATTCGTTCCGGAAGTGGGCTCGTATTCCAAAACACTCTTAAACCAAATCATCATTTCCCATAAGAAATAATGAAAACTCAAATTACTCGTTCCACAGCCCCCAAAAATAAATACATAAAAATAATTAATACAATCTATAAAATGAAAATAAAACAAATTAATCTGCACTTTACCTTTTAAAAAAGTACAAATAAATCCGATCAGATAAGTGTTTCCATTGGTGCGCGCACGCGCCGTGCGTGTGTGTGTGTGTGGAATTAGCCCCTTCCCTCGCCTCGTTTTACACAGTAACATTCCTCCTCCCTCTCCCCACCTCGCTTTTTCACAACAGTTTCACAACAAACACACGCACACACACACACAACGGAAACACTGTTTTAACAAGAAAAAAAGAAATCTTTCTGAGACTGACATGAGCGTTTATTAACAGACTCACTTTTTAAGTTTTACAACAAGCGCATAAACACAGCGGAAACACCGGTTTAACGGAAAAAAGCAAGACTGGCACGAGCGCATACTAAAGAAATCACTTAAGTTTCACAACAAACGGACACACACACAAACACGGAAACACCGTTTTAACAGGGAAAAAAGAAATCTCTCTGACACTGGCGTGAGCATACTAAGGGAATCACTGCTGTAAAGTAAAAAAAACAAAAAAACAAATGAACCAGCACCTTACCTTTGAAAAGAATCGCGACAGAGCAGAGTTTCTGTGTCTTTGTGAAGCCGGGAGGGGTGAAAAGCGGAGAGAGCGTCTGTGCGTGTGTGTGTGTGTGTGTGTGTGTGTCAGTGTCAAATTGCGCACGCACGAGCAGAGCTTCTGTGTTTCCGAAGACGTGGGGGGAGGGAGGGAGGGAGGGGGAGGGGGGGAGGTTGGGGGGATAAGATGAGAGAGTGACGCTCGGTGTCAAAATAAGAGTCGCATGTGTGAAGCATGATACTCGGCGCTCGTAAACTAATACTTGCTCGGTTTCCGAATAAAAAATTATTTAAAATCTTTGCTCGGTTTGCGGAACACTCGTAAACCACGTTACTCGCAATCCGAGGTTCCACTGTAGTTTAATGCTTTTCTTTCACGGATTCAAACTGCTGTAGAAGCTTTAAGGACTCTGAAAGACCACTGAAGCAAAACCGAAGAACCTTGAAACCAGTCTATCCTGACTGGATCTTCTCTATTGGTTCCGTGTAGCGCTCCAGACCAAAGTGCATTTATTTTCATTCTAGTAAATAGAAACCAGTCTGGTGCACAAAAAGCTTCTCTAAAGGTTCATTATATAGTGGAACCTTGGATTACGAGCATAATTCGTTCCGGAAGTGGGCTCGTGTTCCAAAACACTCGTAAACCAAATAATCATTTCCCATAAGAAATAATAAAAACTCACATTATTTGTTCCACAGCCCCAAAAAATAAATACATAAAAATAATTAATACAATCTATAAAATGAAAATAAAACACATTAATCTGCACTTTACCTTTTTAAAAAAAGTACAAATAAATCCTGACAGATAAGTGTTTCCGTTGGTGCACGCGTGTGTGTGTATGTGGAATTAGCCCCTTCCCTCGCCTTGTTTTACGTGAAGGTGAGAGAGTGACGCTCGGTGTCAAAATAAGAGTCTCATGCGTGATGCATGATACTCGGCTCTCGTAAACTAATACTTGCTCGGTTTCCGATTAAAAATTGATTAAAAATCTTTGCTCGGTTTGCGGAACACTCGTAAACCACGTTACTCGCAATCCGAGGTTCCACTGTATACAGTAATTAAAGGTTCTCAGCTTCAGGTTCTTTAAGGATTCCTGAGGAGATCTTTGGACAATTCAGAGCTCTGGGATTATTTAAAGTGTTAAACTTCATTAGAAACACTGTTGTAGCGAGGTTCTGCCCTCACCTTGGAGAGGTTTTATTTTTGGGCAAGAGTCCACTGAGATCCTGTAGAAAAACAAGAAAACTGTTTTTTAAAATAACAAAATCCATATGTGAAACCGGGGAACTGTTTGGATTTGAAGAGTTCTGCGTTAAAACTTCACCAGACAAACGAAGAACCTTTTAAGAGAACACGAAAACGTCTAGGTGAACACAGAAGCATCGAGCAGCTGCCCAGATTAGCATGAAGGTCGGATGCTAATAGTTCATGTGTGAGGTCTCCTGATGATTGCAGATGTTTCACAGAAGCCACAGAGATCTACTAAAGGGCTGTGTACGAGGTCTGGGGATTATTTCACAGCCCGGACTAGAGGATCTGTGAGGACAGAGAAGTCAAGACAAGAGGTTCCTGTGAGGTTTAGTTGTTGGAGCAGCATTGATTAAAGTCACGCGCTTGAGTGCAGCAGATAAATGTGCAATGGGCCTTAACCTGAAGCTCCGCGTCTCAGGAACAGCAATCCATTATCGCATCGGATCGGAGAGGGGCGAGCTTCAGGACTTAAATTTAGACGCGGCTTTGTGGAAACGTCGCGTTAAAGTGGTGAATAAATCAGCGCTAAATGGAAATGCTGATGGACCATAATGGAGGTTAAAAAAACAGCACTGATTAAATATTCTACATGAAGCTCTGCTTGTTGTTTTTCCTTTTTTTTTCTATCGCCATAATCTCTAAACTCTCTAAAAGTGATTATTATTCTATTAGAGTGAAGTTTATGGATATTTCACTAATCACTTGTGTAAGGCAGAGAATAGTGTGTGTGTGTGTTTGGGGGGGGGGGGGGGCCTTACTGTAACCACTGGGTGATTGGTGAAGAGGCACTTATCTGTTTAACTTAAAATGGAAAAATAAAAAATGTTTGTAGGATCAATCATTAAAAATCCAAGGAGGCGTTCGAGTCATACTGGGACTTCTGGTGCATGAAGCAGTAAAAGTGACCAACATGTGTAAACGTTTTAAAGAAGGCTGTAGATCCGTGAATGACGATCCCGGCCCGACTCAGATCGCTCCCGTGAACATTCATCGAGCGGAACCTTGAAAATTTAATTTGTCACTAATTTGTCTGTGTGAACTGTACACAAGCGTTCACCAACACCAACTCACCAACACTTGTACATTACAGGACCTCGGCTGGGAGTTATTGCCACGCCCCTGTACGGTCCTGACCTTGCTATAAGTCATTCCCACATGTTTGGGCCATTACAGGAGTTCCTGGGAGGCCGGAGTGTTTGAGACGTGAATCAGGCGGGCGGTCTGATCGCGGCTCCAGCAAACTGAGAGAACTTCCTTCCTTGATGGTGTCCAGGCACTAGTGAAACACTGGGATAAGTGCATTAGTGTATCAGGGGATTATATAGAGAAATAAGGGGAGTTTTTAACTCTCAGGACTGTGTTCTGTTATTCTGCACAATCAAAAGTCCTGGTTTGATTTGAACAACCTTTGTTATAGTAGTAGTAGCAGTAATACTACTACTACTACTACTACTAATAATAATAATAATAATAATAATATTATTAATGGTGATGATGTTTTTCTGTCCTTCTGTCTCTTGTGTCTTATCCTGTCCATTTCTCTGCCCTTTTTTTCAGTTTATTTGATTTCTTTTATTCCCTCGCTCCAGCCCTGCCCTCTCCATCACCCCCGAGCACTAAGAGGCTCGGGCCGCCCGCTAAATGACGGGAACCGTGCTTGTGTTTATGTGTGTGTGTGTGTGTTTATTTGTGTGTGTATGTGTGTGTGTGCACTAGGCGGTTTTTATTTAGTGCCAAGGTCTCGGAGTGAAGAGAGGTTAATTCGATTCGCCTCTCATTTTCAGATATCGATCAAGAAAAAAAATGGAAGAGCAGCTGCTTATCTTTGCCAGTCAGAAGAGTAAAACTATGAGAGGTAATCCACTTACACACACACACACACACACACACACACAAATCAGACAAGGACAGCATAACACACACTCTGAGCAGGAACTGAAGAGCCACTCAGGGTGATCAGGAAGAAGATGACATCGATATTATTCAAGCTGGACGTTGTTGTTGTTGTTGTTGTTGTTGTTGATGATGATTTTGTCTCTGGTAAATATCTAGGAGTTTATTATGTCTAGGAACCTAACATGTGCTCTGGTTGGAACCCTCCCCATTAAGAAAAAACACGGCTGTAGCATTCTGCATCGAAGCTTTAAAGAAGGTACAAGCTGAAGAACTCTTTTAGGAACTTTAAAAGAAATAACGGTTCTTAGGTTGTTCTTCATAGCAAATCTTTCAGTTGTAGGTTTCTGCATAAAGTATCTACTCCAAGACTAAATGTTACATATGCTGAAGAACCATTTACAGTACAGTACACACATACTGTGGGAAGAATTAGGACCCTGGAGTGTTTCCTAAAGTCATTACATCATGGAGAACCCAGAAAAGTTTGTTTTTTTTTTCCTTTTCAGGATTTTACCAGCCTTTAATCACCAAATTAAGTCATGAAGATCCCTTGGAGAACGCTGCGAGAACCCAGACAGTGTTCCAAGGACCACGAGCAGAACCTCAAACTGCTGACAGGTTTGAAGTATCGAATAAAATATAATTAGTCTTGCACTCCAGGAGGTGGGACCTAAATAACCCTTTAACATACACTAAAAAAAGAGTAGTTTTTTCTGTGTGTGTGTGTGTGTGTGTGTGTGTGTGTGTATGTGTGTGTGTGTGTGAGTGTGTGTTACAGGTGATTGTTAACACAGACGGGACTCAGACAGTCATTAGGCTGGAGCAGCAGGGTGAAGGACACAGAGATTTACTGATTGCAGAGAAATCCTGCACATTCCTGTGACCTTGGATTTATGAGCATCTGCTCAGGAGCCGCCGGGGAACTGTAGAATAAACTCCGGGAAAATGTACAGAATAAACTCTCAAATAAATATATAAGTAAATAATCAATTCATTGTAATCCTGTCCATCTCATTATTAACGAAGGAGGTGTGGCTTCTGTCCGTTTCTGTGATAATCAGACTTAGACTTTTTGCTTACCAGTAAAGAAGGTGTGGCCTCTAGTTTGGTCTCAGTGAAGAAGGCATGGCTTCTGGTTCAGTCAATAAATAAGGCGTGGCTCCCAGTTTAGTCTCAATCAAGAAGGCTCAGTAAAGAAGGTGTGGCTTTTGGTGTAGTCTCAATAAAGAAGGTGTGGCCTCTAGTTTAATCTCAGTGAAGAAGATGAGGCTTCTGGTTTAGTCTCAGCAAAGAAGACATAGCCTTTGGTGTTGTCACAGTAAAGAAGGCGTGGCCTCTGGTTTAGTCTCAGGAAAGAAAATGTGGCCATTGGTTTAGTCTCAGTAAAGAAGGCATGGCCTCTGGTTTAGTCACAGTAAAGAAGGCATGGCCTCTGGTGTTGTCTCAGTAAAGAAGGCGTGGCCTCTGGTTTAGTTTCAACTAAGAGAGCTTGGTAAAGAAGGCGTGGCCTTTGGTGTAGTCTCAGTAAAGAAGGTGTGGCATCTATTGTCGTCCCAGTAAAGAAGGCGTGGTCTCTGGTTTAGTCTCAGTCAAGAAGGTGTGGCCAGTGGTTTAGTCTCAGTAAAGAAGGCGTGGCCTCTGGTTTAGTCTCAGTAAAGAAAATGTGGCCATTGGTCTCAGTAAAGAAGGCATGGCCTCTGGTTTAGTCTAGTAAAGAAGGCGTGGCCTCTGGTTTAGTCTCAGTAAAGAAGGCGTGGCCTCTGGTTTAGTCTCAGTAAAGAAAATGTGGCCACTGGTCTCAATAAAGAAGGTGTGGCCTCTCGTTTAGTCTCAGTAAAGAAGGCATGGCCTCTCGTTTAGTCTAGTAAAGAAGGCGTGGCCTCTGGTTTAGTCTCAGTAAAGAAGACGTGGCCTCTGGTTTAGTCTCAGTAAAGAAAATGTGGCCACTGGTCTCAGTAAAGAAGGCGTGGCCTCTGTTTTAGTCTCAGTAAAGAAGGCGTGGCCTCTGGTTTAGTTTCAACTAAGAAGGCTTGGTAAAGAAGCCGTGGCCTCTGGTTTAGTTTCAACTAAGAAGGCTTGGTAAAGAAGGCGTGGCCTTTGGTGTAGTCTCAGTAAAGAAGGTGTGGCATCTATTGTCATCCCAGTAAAGAAGGCGTGGTCTCTGGTTTAGTCTCAGTAAAGAAAATGTGGCCATTGGTTTAGTCTCAGTAAAGAAGGCATAGACTTTGGTGTTGTCTCAGTAAAGAAGGCGTGGCCTCTGTTTTAGTCTCAGTAAAGAAGGTGTGGCCTCTGGTTTAGTTTCAACTAAGAAGGCTTGGTAAAGAAGGCGTGGCCTTTGGTGTAGTCTCAGTAAAGAATGTGTGGCATCTATTGTCATCCCAGTAAAGAAGGCGTGGTCTCTGGTTTAGTCTCAGTCAAGAAGGTGTGGCCTCTGGTTTAGTCTCAGTAAAGAAAATGTGGCCTCTGGTTTAGTCTCAGTAAAGAAAATGTGGCCTCTGGTTTAGTCTCAGTAAAGAAGGCGTGGCCTCTGGTTTAGTCTCAGTAAAGAAAATGTGGCCATTGGTTTAGTCTCAGTAAAGAAGGCGTGGTCTCTGGTTTAGTTTCAGTAAAGAAGGCGTGGCCTCTTTGCACAGTCTGTCGCTTCTGTGCAAATGAACCACTTCTGACACAATCGGACACAAAGTGGTCCACGTGAAGATGGCAGATTACTCAAATGAGAATTAGGTCTTAAGTAATGAATCTGAACGGCTCGGTTTCTCACATTGTACTAAAAACATCATAAGTAATGACGCACAAACACTGAACGTTCCATAATAGACACCCTTTAAATAAAATCTCTTTTTCAGCACCAGTTTAGAAGAGAAGGTCGAGGTTAGTGATGTGTTTATGTAAGCGGTTAAGTAAAACTGTGTACTAGCGTTTGATTAACTGGAGTTCAGCACTTCAGTCCATGAGTGTAATAAGGATTAAAAATGAATCGATGCTCATCTTAAAATCTACAGTACACACATCACCGCGGGAGGGAACAGGGTTCGTAGCTGCAGGGGGCGAATGCAGCAGGATCACGGCAGGAGGTGATGGAGGACGGCTGTGGATGAAATGTTGAAAGAAACGAGTGAGAGAGGGAAAAATGTAGGAGATGATTAAAAAAAAAGAAAACATCTGACATTTTACCAGCTGTGCTTAGTGGTGAGTAGCTTCCCAAACTGAAGGGGATTAGGCAATCAATTTGCTTCAAAACACATATTCAAACATCTCCACAGCCAACACACACACTTACATTTAGGCGTTTGTCCGACGGCCTTATCCAGAGCAACTTACTGTACATTAAGGGTTAAGGGCCTCGCTCAAGGACCCAACAGTGGCAACTTGGTAGTAGTGGGGTTTGAACATGGGACCTTCCGAACAGTAGTCCAACACCTTAACCGCTGAGCGACCCCTGACCCCACCTTATACACTATTTGGGGGAGATTTGTTTCCTAACAGCAACCCACTTTGCAGCATTGCAACCTAATATTGCATTTTCCAGGAAATCTGGGGATATTTAATTCACCCAACATGGCAACCCACCTTTTTATTCATTAATTTATTCATTTTCTATAGCACTTATTCTGTACCGGGTCTAGAGACTTTGGGCACAAGCTCAGGACATGATACCATATGACGAGCATAATAGGAAATTTTGGATCGCCAATTAGCCTAATCTGCATATCTTGGAACTGAGAAAACCCATCAAGCATATGGGGAACATGTAAACTACACGCACACAGACCCAAGGCTGGAATCGACCCCTTAACCCTGGAGGTGTGAGGCCACAATGCTAACCACTGTGCCACCTCCACTGCAAAAAAAAATTCAGCTGAAAAATGGCTCCACGTGTTGTACAGACATTTTTTCCTGTGAAATGAGAAACCAATAAATCTTCTCTTAACTTGGCTTTTCTCTTCTAATAAACAATCCTATTTAACATGGGGATTTTCCCCCATATGGCAACCCATAATTACTTTAAGTAGAATTGACTAATTCTCTCCTCCAACATCAGCCAGGCTTATGTCTGCTCAGCAAGGCAACCCTGGCATACAGAGTCATTTATCTCTTTGTCAGAGGATCCTGCTTTCCTGTCAGAGGATCCTGCTTCAACATGGCAACCCACTTTACAACAACCCAGAAATGGGTTTGTCTTTGGGATTTCCTGGCCATAAATATCGCTTAGTTCCACTCAACATGGCAATCCTTTGTTTCCCAGTTTTTCTCAGTTTTCAACATCATGGGTACGGTGGAACCTTGGATTATGAGCATAATTCGTTCCGGAAGCGGGCTCGTATTACAAAATACTCGTAAACCAAATTAAATTTTGCCATAAGAAATAATGAAAACTCAAATTATTCGTTCTACAGCCCAAAACAATAAATACATTTAAAAAAAAATTAACCTGCACTTAACATTTTAAAAAAAAGTAAAAATAAATCCTAAAAAATATATAAATAAAATAAATATTTCCTTTTGTGTGCGCAGGCGCCATGTATTTGTATGTGTGTGTGTGTTTAATTAGCCCCTTGCCTCGTCTTAAACAGTAAAACTCCTCCTCCCTCCCCACACCTCGCTTTTTAAGTTTCACAACTAACATAAACACTGTTTTAACGGGAAAAAAAAGAAATCTCTCTAATGATACTCACGTGAGCAAACTAACAGAATCACTGCTGTAAAGTAAAAAATAAAAAATAACAAATGAACCAGCACCTTACCTTTGAAAAGAATCGCGACAGAGCTGAGTTGAACACAGAGTTTTCTGTGTGACTAAAGCGCGTGTGCAGCCGGGGAGATCTGTGTGTGTGTGTGTGTGTGTGTGTGTGTGTGTCGGTGTCAAATTACGAGTGCGCGCGCACACGCAAAGTAAGTGTGTGTATGTGTGTGTGTGTCGGTGTGTGTCAAATTACGCGCGCGCAAACAGAAGAGAGAGGGAGATGTTGATTATAAGAGACGAGCACTAAGACGCAGCAGGGGACTCTTATTTTGACACAGGGGACGTAGCAGGGGAGATAATTACCCATAATTCCTGCAGCACAAGAGAGAGAAAAATCATTGGCTCAGTTGTGATCACTTGCCACTCGTAAACCATGTTACTTGCAATCCGAGGTTCGACTGTATATTTAAAAAAATATTCCTTACATGGCAACCCATTTTATTATTTTTATTTATCTGTCACATGACTGCACATAGAAATCCCCCCCTAGACATTTGGAATCACTTTTCCAATTTGCCTTGTAATGGCAACCCAACATGTAAACCCCACTAATCATTCTTCACCGCATCAACCTATATTTTCCCAAGACATCAGAACCTGCTTATTTCCTCTCAACCTGGCAACAAGTACTTTTCCATGAAGTAAGAATCAAATTAAAACGTAAAAATGCCATATAATTATAATAAATAAAACTCCTTTGACTCCGGCACTTATAGCTTAGCTGTCCATGATTCAGCACTAAAACCCGCGTGATGTGTCTCGAGGAGACAAAAACAGAAGACAGGCTAAATATGTGCTGTCAGACGAGCGGGAGCAGGTGGAGGTGCTAATTACCCTGTGAGTGCTGTGGGAGGAGCCTACGGTTGCCATCCAATCAGGAGTTGCTGAACATCTGTCATCTGGATTGTTCTGGAAACTTCTAAGACGGAGATTCCTTCACACACACCTGCGGTGAAAATGGAGACGGAGTCAATGATGCAACTGTGAGACACGTCCGTGGAGAAAGGAAAAAAAAAACTTCTATCTATATAACACACACACACACACACACACACACACACATATTGCTCTTTTTCTGAAGTAGAAACACTCAGCTGTTTCTGCTTCATCTTCTATACAGGTACATGGCATATGTTCTGAATGAATGGTGCATTCTGGGTAGTTAATTGCATAAGCTAATTATATGTCGGCTGTTGCTATGGATGTTTGTTGCCCAAGCCACGCCCCTTCACGATAAAATTACCTGGGATTTGCACCTGGGATTTTTATTTGTATTTTTTGGTGTTAGAGCCTTAAAGATGTTGAATCATCGTCATCATCGTCATCATCGTCATCCATTTTTGATTCCTTTTTTATTTAAAATAATAATTTCCACTAATTTCTCTTAAATTGCTCATGTTTAATCTCCCACAGCGCTGACACCGGAGACTCCTTCCAGGAAAACTTCACCACTTCAACTATCACTGCGTCCACTGCCGGACATTCACGTCCCTGTGCATGTGGATGAGCTGTTGCTATAGAAACAAGTGCATTAATATAAACCTGAGGTTATAGACAAAGCTGCTGCTAAAGAATTAATCAACACTTTCTGACCAATCAGAGCGCAGGACTCGGTAGCGCCGTGGGATGGAAAGTTTTAATAAAAAAAAAAAAGAAACATTTTATTATGGAAAGACACTCAGTGGTGACCCAATTATAGTCTCTATAGCGGAGAGAGAGAGAGAGAGAGAGAGAGAGGGAGAGAATGTAATAATAAATGTAATAATAAAACTAATAAGGACACAAAGACTTCTTGAGATATAAAAGTTTTAAAGGTCTTATAAGGTGAAAAAAAAAGTCCTCTTCAATTAAACATGCTGTTTGAAAAGACGCCAAAACCTACAGCTAATGCAGAGAGAGAGAGCGAGCGAGAGAGAATAAGAATTGAATATTAAAATATGTAGAACAAATGTGTAAGAAAGAGGACGCGACCCTAAATAAGCAACACTTAAGGAGACTTAAAGGAGAGACAGAGAGATGAATGGCAGACGAGTGAACGAGTGTTTACGGCTGCTATAAGGTAAGTGAGAACAGGAACGGCCTACATGAACTATGAATTCTTCAATAAATTGGATAAATAAATTAATAATTTGTTCATAGTTTGCTATGGTGAATGGAGCGTGACAAAATGAATGAAATAATTAAACTTACAGTTTAAACTTTAATTCTTTCCGGACATGTGCTTGTATATCAAAGCAAATTTCCCCTATATGAAATAATGAAATCTTTGATGATTCGTTCCACAACCCAAAAATATTCATATAAAATAATTCATGCAAACTATAAAGTAAAAATAAAACAAATTAACCTGCACTTTACCTTTGACATAAAGGTATGACTGGCCATAGACGATAGAAGAATCAGGACGTACAGCATAAAAAATGTGTTACACACACACACACACACGTGGTCACAGTGTTATAGTACACACACGCACACACACACAGATGTTGATTATACAAGTGATGCACGCGCACTGAGACCAAGCGTGGGAGACGAATACCCACAATCCCACAGCGCGAGAGAGAGAAGAACCATTGGCTCAGTTGTGATCATGTGACACTCAGCAGACAAAGCGCATGCGTACTAAAGCACCCGTATGTCAAGACCTCGCTCGTTTAACAAGTTAGAATTTATTTTAAAATTGTGTTTGTGCAAAAGACTCCCAGACCGAGTTACTCTCTATCTGAGGTTCCACTGTACTTAGCTAACTGACAGATAGACACAGAGATAGATAACTGTTTTACAAATTCACTTATTGTACTACATATTGATTCATTTATTTAATTATGTTTTGCTCCATTTGCCACCATAATTTGTTCTAGTAAAAGAGGAATAAACGTTTTAGGATGTCTGTAGTTACATCAAAGTGGCTCTGATTTTCTATAACAGCACAACACACACACACAATTTATTCCGTACTTGTTCACTCCTGTGTGTGTGTGTGTGTGTGTGTGTGTGTGTGTGTGTGTGTGTGTGTGTGTGCGCTTGTCATTCCTGATTATGTTTTAAGTCCATTTTCATTATTTATGATAATTAAGATAAATAAAATTCGTCGATGTTTCAGTCGGACGTTGTTGTTCCAAACACGATTAAAAGCAGAGCGAGAAAAAAGTCTCCAGAAAATTAATGCGCTGCAGAACTCTGGGAAATGTTAGATGGAAATTAGTCATTTGGATGCGCGTGTGTGTGTGTGTGTGCGCGCCTGTGTGTGTGGAGAGAAACTCCATGAGCTGAATTGAGTAAGACATCTCATTTAATCATGCATAGAAACGTCTCTGGCTCTCTGTTCCTCACTTTACAATATTAAACCGATCCAAACAGAAGAATCGTCAGCTGGTATTATGTGAAATGATTGATTTAGCCAATCAGCTGACAGCTCTGCTTTACTAATTTACATAAAGCATTAACCAAAATTTGATCTGCAGGATAATGAAGAAAGAAATTAAAGTGATGTGGTGACGTGATGCGCTTTATTCCTCTCATACCACCGCCACAAGCCCAAAGTTACAATGTTTCATCTACAAAATCATACTTTTTCATGTCGTACTTTTTTTATTTTCTCTCTCTTTAAAAAAACAAACAAACAAAAAAACACAGAAACTGAACTGTGACACTGGACACTCCTTCCATAAATGTCGCATAAACAAACGTCTCCTTGGAGAAAACGTCACCAAATTCAGATTGGACACATTAAACCTTTTAAACGTCTGTCTATGATTGTGTTGTTTCTATGTAAATTATAATGTTTTCAAAGGAAACTTGTAGAAAACCTTCTGACCAATCAGAAGCCAGAATTCCCTGTCGGCTCCCCGTCGTCCCTTATCACAATCCCCTTCTGGACGCCAACACGAGCTTTCAAACTTAATCATTTGGTCTAAAACAAAGAAAAGACATTTTCCTTACCATATACAGTCCATCGTTTTTTTCTTCTTCTTCATCTGTGCTTTCACCCAGCGTGAGCTTTTAAACAGGCATTTATTTTAAATAAATGAACGCAGTTCGGTGATTTTTCCTGCACAGACTGTGTCTAATTTGCTGCTTCTGACTCAAATGCTCAAAGTCCAGATGTTAGCATTAGTCATTTTTTTTTTACACCATCTGGACAGAAAACATGCAAATTGTTTCATCCTGGAGCTGCATGTGCTGAGCCATAGTCCTTACATCAGAGCAGGACGGCGAAGGCAGAAGGTGGGGGGGTGGCAGCGGGTCGGTGTTTATGGTGCAGTTTGTTCAAAGAAATGGAAACGTTATCCTTGATAAAGACGTATTCCCCCAGAGCAGGGCTGACTTAGACGTCATGTCTGGGTCAAGTCCAGATGTGGAGATCCAACTAATTTTTCACGAAAACGAATGTACAAACTCAATGAAAAAGATGAGTCTCATCTGGTGACGATCCTACGCTGGGTTAAAGGAAAGGGCAGATGTGGGGCAGTAGTTTATCAGCTGTAAATATTCTATTCTCTGAGAGAACAAGGTGCAAGGTTACTGTCTAATGTGGCAAAAAAAAACTAATATACTTCAATATATTTTAATACCAAAAAAAAAAAAGTTTGATTTTGTTTCTTTGCGGAACATGATTTAAATAATTTTCTGACATTTATGTCGTTCTAATGAAGCATTAATCTTTATTCAATATTGATCTTAAACCAACATCCAGTGTGTAGTTAGTTTTACCCAAAGGAGAAACCTGCAGTTTCGAAAAATGAGTCAAACATGGAAGTGCCAAAATATGCAGTTCCTCAAATGACCACTAGGTGCTGACCACTCTCAAATACCCACTAGGAGCCCCACGTTAAAATGGTGAACTTTACCACAGAAATAAACATATTTACAGCCTGGTACAAATAAACAGTTTCGGTCTTCACAACTAGATTTCCATTTGTGACGGCTGTACAGGAGGGAGAATTGTTATGCAAGTCATCAGTTTAAATTGTATTCAGCTGTAAACCTGTGTATAATTTGGAGCGTGGCTGATTTCAGTGTGACTAGTAACTAGCTAGCTCGCAAACCGCTATGCATCATTCTAGCTAACTTGCTAACTGGAATCGTTGTTGTTTATCTTGCCACAAGAAATGTAGGATGGGTGCAGATGACAGATTTCAAATGCAAAGTAACATTAGCATATAAATTAATGTTAGCCACTTTAGCATTGTAGCTAAGCTAAAATACAGTAGCTTAGTGGATAATACATAGCTTGTGGTAATTGAGTAGGCATGTTGCAACCAACAGCCAGACATTTTACCAGTCAGTAATGACAAGTCAGATATGTGTGTTGCTAGCTAGCTTCATACGTCCAATTTGTTCATAAGTCCACACTTAAATTATTTTACCCAATTTAAACATTAGGGGAAAGGTTTACAAATTGTTAAAACCTTAAAATGTCTAATTGAGGTTTTAAATAAATGAACCTAAGAAGAATCTCCTACACACACGTAAGAAATGGAACAAGTTATCTCCACACTCCACCATGAAGACTTCACGGTTCTGATTGGACAGATGCAGGAATCTTAGTGTTAAATCCCAGGAACTGAAGATTCAACATATTTTCAACATTATTATTATTATTATTATTATTATTATTATTTTAAAATAAAAAACTACAGATTTTTTCTCTGAGAAGTAGCTTTAACTATTGTGTCAGTCTGGTTTAAGAGAAAAGAGCCTCTATGCACAGATTTGTTTTATAAACATTATCACACTGTTCAAATATTTATTGTATTATTTATATATGTACTGTACGCTTGTGCAATATTGATTTTCTCCCGCTTGTGATTTACCTTCGCCAAACACAGTGTTTTTTCTATATAATCCGTTTACAGGCCGTTCTCATGGTCGATAGTCTTCACTGTTGATCTGCTGCTAAAAACATCTCAATGCATCTGGATGCTGATTGATGCAGTGCAGTAAATATTATTGGTTAGATTTGACCCTTTGCTAGTGTTAAATTTATTCTATTTATTCTTTTTACTTATTTTTTTTTCTCTCAAAGATACAAAGATATACACACCAAAAGTGTGTATAACCAAAAGTATGCGCACCCCTAACCACCACACCCCAATGTGTCCGTGTTGAACATCCTGTTCCAGATTTATTCAGGTTTACTGTTATAATGCTCATAATGCGCTTCATTCTTCCAACACACTGACGGTACAAAAAGATAGAGGTCTGGGTGAGATGATGGGGTTGGGGAAGGGGAGGGGCTTCCAGGCATTGATCGAGTCAACTTAGTTAGTTTAAATAATTTAGTTGCATAGATAGATAGATAGATAGATTTTGGGAGAATATCCTTTTAACAAGCCAAACAACGGAATAACTCCAGCACTACAATAAAAAAGATGATGGTGGATAAATAAATAATGATAATTATTACAGAAGCCCTGGCTGTGTGAAAAACACAGTTCTAGACAACTGCATCTTTGGAAACATGTCAACTTTCCTTCAGACACTTGGGAACAGCGTGAATAACAAGATGTTCTGCTGTTTTCTACTCTATAATAACTCTCTCTCGCTCTCTAACACTTTTCTTATGTCTTTATTTCCCGCTTGCGTCCAGCATTCGGTGATTATAACCCAGCTGTGGCATTGCTGTCTTTCTCCCACAACAGGCTTCATTTAGTTTTTTAAAAAATTACATTAAAACATAAATAAAACACGTTTATAAAAATTCCACATGAAACGTGTTAATGGTGAAATATCCGTGGTTATTTAATGATTCTAGAGCCTGAAAGTTCTAAAGCTTATTTAGCCATTTTGAACGTGTCCCTGCTTCCTGTCTTTAAGCTGTTCCTTTACTGTTCCTTCAGCTCTTATTTAGTGTCTCCTCGTTCCCTCGTGTTCCATTACGCTTGGTAATGTGAGCCTTTACTCCCTTCTTTGTTAGCATGTCCCTGTTCTAGGTGAAGATTGTAATGTACGCTAGTCTGCTTGTTCTCTGAGAATACAAATGTCTGGACTAAAAGAAACCACATGCTGGTTTTACAAACTGCCTCCCTGCCTCATCTGCATGCTTTTCTTTCCAACGTTGAAGTAGAAAAGATCACGGCTGCCTCAGGTGAGCATAAACAGCTAGCGCATTTAGCTTGCTTTGCTAATCTCATGTAATGTAACATAGCTAAAATGGAGCGCAGCATGTAACGTGAATTATTGGCTGATTGTTTATATTTGAGTTGAACTTGTAGGCTTTAAACGCGCTTTCTTTTTGACTACCTCTGTTTTCTCGGCAGAAATAAAGACATGAACGCTAGACAGGCCACGAGTGACAACACGAGCAGTCGCTACACCCACAAGCAGGACAAGTGACTAATCTCTTGCTAATGTGAATGTAGTTAGAAAAACAGAGCCTTGAGCGAGGAAGTGTGCAGCTCAGAACTTCAGCCTGTGTGTGTGTGTGTGTGTGTGTGTGTGTGTGTGTGTGTGTGTTTGTGTGTGTGTAATGTCTGCAGAGTGGGTGTATATACGTCTGTGTGTGCACAATCTCTGGCTGTGTTTTGGCTAGAAGGTGTATTGAATTCCCATAGTTTCATTACTACCGAGGCTTCACTCCATCACTCCGTCCCTGGGCTGCAATATGCCATTAATTTCCCTCGTCAGTCATTTATCAATACTCAAGCTCTCCAGTCACACCCCAGCGACCTGATCGTATCATTAAGAAAGCAATGCAAAAGCGAAGGATCGTACTGTATAATGTCCCGTGTCCAAAGGGATCTGGCGTGTACCCAGATCTATAGGCAGCGCCGCTCTCCAAAATGTCTGGTCGGCCTTTATTAATAACTGAACACATGTTAGAGACGTACAGCGAAAATACCAGTCGATGGAATGGACAAATCGTTCGCCTACGCGTCTTCACCCTTCATACGCTAAAAAAACAGAACGCGACGAGCACGGAGGCGTATTTCTAACGTAGGCGTTTTTGCAACTTCAAGATCTAGGAACGTTATGTTTTGGCAATCTTCCCTAGTAGACGCGCCGCATATTTCCATTTCTTCTTGACTTTCTGCTAGCTCTATCTCCTCCTCTCCACCACCGCAATCTTCTCAGTTTTTACATTTTTACTTCACTATGGACTAAAAATGAAAGATTTCGCCAAAGACATCTACAGGAGCAAGGGAGAAATCCTCAGTCAGGCCCGAGGGGCGAACGAGTAGAGCCTCTCACCACCTCAGACTCAGCCCGCTTCTCCCGGGTGTGTCCTGTCACAACATCCGGATTCTCCTGAATGAATTAAGAGGAGCAGATGCAGAACCGTGAGAAATTAATAGCAGCCTTTCCCCTACAATTCTAAACAATGTGTGTGGATTTTGTATAGGATAAAAAACAATAAGTCCCCAACATACAAATAAGTTCTGTTTCAAGAGCTCTTTCGTGAGTCCAATTTGTTCATAAGTCCAATTTGTTCGTAAGTCAAGCAATCATTGGATACAATTGGCGATATGCAGTATAAAACTAACAAGTTCCATGATCTTGGCCTTGTTCTTTGGAATCATGCCGAAGAATCATGTTAAAAGAACGAGCGATGTCTGCCATCTTTTCACCTCGCTCCATTCTCTCAGTTATTTTAACTTTGGTCTTCATCTTTATATATGCTTGGCGCTTCTCAGCAGTACCAGCTTCATGGACGCTACTATTACGCTTGATGAAACATACGCGAACGCATGTTTGCATCTTTGAAAGTTTGTAACTCTAATGTTGGTATGTAGAGGAATCACTGTACATGACTTGATTAAAATGGATAAATAATCACCAATTACTGCAAAAGACGTTTTCCTTCCTTTGCATGGTCCTTATATCTCCCTTAACAATGCCAAGGGTCTACATGCGGACATGGGCGTCACTAGACCCCTTTTTATCTCAGCATTTATCTCTTGTGCCCAGAGGTGGGTAGTAACGAGTTACATTTACTCTGTTACATTTACTTAAGAAACTTTTGGAAAAAAATTGTTACTTAAGTTGTTTTACCGCACCATACTTTTTACTTTTACTTGAGTAGATCTGTGAAGACGAAACGCTACTCTTCCTCCGCTACATTCAGCTACACTCGACTCGTTACTTTTCTAACCATTTATTCGACACTTTAGATATTTTTGTGTTTGCCAGAGAAATGCAGCTGGTGGATCTACCATGTGACTATGTTTCACCAATCAGATGTAGCACAATAATCACATGACTCCGTTTGACCAATCAGCCTCAATGACAATAACCGCATGGAGTCACATGACCACACAGAAAGGGGGGGCGAGGTTTGAGTTGTCGAAGAACTGTGGTAGACAGTGAAGAAAACATGTCGCGGTTAGTTTAGCTGTTTTATTTAATGTTGCAATCTTAACATATATAATTAGCAAATATATAATTTTCTTACATTTGTTCTGGACACAGTTTATGGTTCAGTGAGACTCTTGTACACGTGTTCTAATGTTGTTTTCTATCTGCTGAGTCATTTGCAGGGCGACTGAATATACAGTACAGTAAATCTTACACAGGCAATAGTTACGCTGTTCAAACATACACATGTTACCTACAGGAGGGATTTATTTCAAAAGCTTTACATTGTGAAAAAGGGAGATTAGGAAATGTGTGTTTCTTATTCCTTAATTTGCTATTTTGTAAAGATATTTAGTTTTATTTATTTATTTTATTATTTGGAAATGCCACAATTTGTACATTATTTTATCATTTTCTCTGACTTCTTACATAATTAAAAAAAATAAAATAAAAAATCAGACACTATGATGGAACTCGGTTAATCGGAGTGTCTTTTCATCAAATTATTTTTACTCTTACTTGAGTAATATTTTGGATGACTACTTTTTACTTCTACTTGAGTAATATTATTTTCAAGTACAGCTACTCTTACTTGAGCAAAGTTTTTGGCTACTCTACCCACCTCTGCTTGTGCCTCAGTACGATCTCAACAAGCTCCTATTCGGCTGTGGTTTAATTTAGATTGATAATAATTAGCTCCAAAATGTCCAAGCTACGCAGTTTAGCCTAAAATACAAGCTGAGGCACATCATGCGGTCCGTGAGTGTGTATGAGCAGTAGCATAGGTTTTGTAGCCATTGAATCAAAAGCTCTAAATAATAATGGTGATCTTATTTTGACTTAAACATCATTATTGAATTTTGTAGAAATTCTTTGGACAACACAGAAATAGTAAGCAGGGAGAGACATATAAAAATATACACCTGGCTGTAAACTAGCTAGCAAGATAATCTAAATTCCCTGCAGGTCTGGCAAATGTAAAAGCTCTAAATGGTTCGATCAGATTCCATGGAGTTGTCGAAGAACAGCTTGGTAAGTTGAGTTACAGTCAGCAGACTGAGCACTTTGCCAAAAAAATAAGTAAATTGATTATAGAGTTTAATGCTCAAGAATTCTAACCCACCTCAGTTTGATATTGATTTTAGACACGTAGGAACAATAGGAACATTCATCAGCCAATCACGTGGCGGCAGCATGATGCATAAAACCATACAGACACAGGTCAAGAGCTCTAAAATGATGTCAAACATTTAAAATAGGGAAATTTATCATCTCTATAGATTTAAGCCTGAGCATTTCAGAAGCTGCTGATATCCTGCAGTTTTCACTCAGAGTAGTCTTCAGTAGAGTGGACTGTACGTCCGGGAGCCGTTCAAAACTTGTTTGCGTCAGTGGAAAGCCAAGCAATGCAAGTTTACATATTTTTGTGGGGTTTTTTTTCTTCTCCTTCTTCTTCTGGTGCTCCAGTGTACTCTCAATGCTGCTTCCTTTCAAGTGACTGTAACAATGCACATCTGGATAGTACACATCAAACGGGTGTATAAGAAGCTTGAATTCTGGTCGATGGGTGTCACTTTATTGGGGTGGTGGGTGGACAGTCTTCCATCTTTCACACTATTTTTGGGAGGTGGGTGTGGTTTCATGCTCCACCTCTGCCTTGGAAGGTCGTCTCATGGTTTGCTGTTCCTGTATTTCTGTCAGATTAAATAATTTATTTTTCATAGCATGTTTATATATTTGATTTATCCTCATGTTGCATTTTCTTCATGTTTAGAAGTATTTTCAACGTTGCAAACAATTCGCAGTTAAAACGAAGGTGTTGCTCTTTTACTCTGATATTCATTACATTCATTAAACGGTTGAGTTGAATGCATGATGAAGTCTTGTGTTACTATTTTATCTGGCTTCAGTAACTAATGGAGCTATAAAATTAATCAAATGCAAAATAACACACCGTGCTGGATCACGTGTTATTCCGTTCTATGCACTCCTGAATTGTAAGTCTGGAAGCCATTTTGGTCAGTTACATTGATGATAATTACAATTTTATAGCAATTTTTTTAAATATATAAATTAGGTTATGCACTCCATGACAGATTTTTCATTATGAATTTTGTGTCTTTCTTTTTCTCCGTCATTTTCCAGCATCTAGCACACTTAAAAAAAAAAAAAAAGCATGACGTCAAGACAGCTGCCATTTTTGTTATTTCTTCAAATTGCAGTTGAGTGGTACGATCCAATCATGTCTTAAACACGTAGTGATGCGGGCACTTACCCCAAAGCCAATCCCAGATCCAACAACTTCAATTCTCTAAATTGGTGCTTTTATCAAAGTTCCCAAAGAAAACTTTCTCATCTTTTTTTTTTCTCTTCAATGAAAATATCCCCCAGCCTGGACAGAAGTGTTTGTTTTGATACGCTTGTCCATGCTATTCCTTTTTTCTTTTTTTTTTTCTTTTTTTTTCTTTTTTGAAGTGGCATTCATTCTCTGTGGCTTTCCAACATCTTCAATACAGAGGAGTTTATACTTCTTCACGGTTTCATGGTTTTTACTTGTTTTTTGGTCTTATTAGCTTGAAGAGAGAGAGAGAAATAAAAGAAGGAATAAGAGGAAGCATCCATCTGTCCATCTAAGCATTCGTCTAAGAACAACTATTTTAACATTTGTAAGATTTATATGGAATATGAAATGCTTTTTCTTCCTTCTCTTCCCGTTGAAATTATATTTGAAGAGTATTTCAGGAATCCACAATATCTTCTCTTTCTTTCTCTCAACCATCCACCCTTGGATAGAACCTGACACACTCAAAACTGTAAATCTCCCCACAATTCCATGCCAGTCTTAATCTACCCCTCAAAATCGAGTTCCTGGGTTGTGTGACTTCCTCGCGTCACATTCTTCTTCTCACATCATAATTATTAGAGATTTTAATACACTGTACATGTTGAGATCCCTGCTTCCTTCCTACAGTAGCGTCTGTGTTTCTAAATCTTTTGGAATGCGTCAACCTGAAGCATCATGAGACTGTCGCTGCTCACACTACAGTAGATTTGGTCATCACAGACTCTGCTCCCAGTAACCCTCTTCAGGTTTACAACCTGGGCGTGTCTGATCACGGAGAGCTTTCGATGCAAGTCGGTTTTAGATCTTAACTCATGTGGATGCAAATGCAAAATCAATTGTAGGAACTGGAATAATCAATCACGCTGGCCTGGCTTTGGACTGACATCAGATTTCCCTAACGTCCCATACCTGAGTGGTTGCTTTAGTGGGATTCTACAACAAATCACTGAAAGATGCCCTTCACCATCACACCCTTGTGAACACCAGAGCAGCCTCTTTTGTTCTACTGTATTAACTAAGATCTTAAAAGAAGGAAAATGAAAGGTGCTGACTTCAGCAGCAGTATAGAACCTCCGGATGCACAGTAGACACAATTTATTTCGCATATCAGACTCACCAACAGGACTATTATAACTCACTCAAGGAATCTTGGCCTGCTTTCTACTCCAGCACTATTAGCAAGTAAGCAAGAAAAACAATGGTCCTTTGCCAGCGGCTTTTATTAACCACCTCTTGAAGGCTCCATCTGGTCAACACTGAAGAGCAGTGAACTGTGTCCTTGACCACTTTGATCCTTTAAGGTCAACAGCATAAGATTGCTCTTAAGCTCACCCTGTCTGTCACTTTGTTCTATCGACACTGTGGACATTGGACATGTCAATAGGATAAAACCTTTAACCTGCCTCCTTGACATAATTGACCTCAGATCCGGTCAAGGACTTCATCCCAGCAATCAGTCCCCTGACTATGAGAATTGTTAATCACTCTTTCAGTGCAGACAGTATCTCATTCATTCATTAATTAATTCATTCATCTATTCATTCATTCATTTATTTATTTATCTTCTTTACCGCTCATCCTCTACGGGATGCTGGGGGTCTATCCCAGGAGACTTTGGTCATGAGGCCAATTATCCTAATCTGCTTGACTTTGAACTATGGGAGGAAACTGGCACCAAGCACGGAGAGAACATGCAAACTCACGTACACAGACCCAAGGTGGGAACCCTGACCATGAGGTTGCAAGGCGACGATGTTAACCAGTACCACCGAGGCAGCAGCTTATTGGTTATAAAAATCAAATCAGTGATCTCTCTATGCTGACCTACAGGTCGATATCCAAGCTTCCCTTCCTTTCCAAAATTCTGGAATAGGTGGTCAGCTTTTGAAACATCTCACGTTTAACAACCCCTTTGATAAGTTGGTTTCTGTGTTGTTCGATCAGGTCTGGTTTCTGACACTGTTCTGGTACTGATCCCACTTGTGTGGTGGTCGCAACACCAAGCTTTTAAGATTCTGGAAGGTTAACAACCTGCTTGATAAGTTTCAGTCTGGTTTCTGATATGCAGACAGCACTGCAGCAGTGTTTCTCAGATTTACAAACGAGTTGCTGTTGAGCACGGGATCCAGTTGCCCCTCCATTCTAATCTTCCTTGATTTGACAGTTGCATTTTACACAGTTGATCACATCTGTCTTGACATCATCTGTGAACTATCTGGGTCTGCTGTTTGCTGGCTCCAACCCTCTTCGTTAGATGGATTACAGTATATATCTTTGAGAGACTTCAAGTTGGTTATACTACCTGTCACCTTTGGAGTCCCTCAAGGGTCGGTTTTTGGGCCTATCCACTTCACTGTCTACATCTCTTATCATTGCTATGCTCATGTCATCTGAATCTATAAATTAATTTCAACTTCATCCTCATGCCGTGTAACAACATTAATCGCTTCTGCAAAATGTCCTTCCTCATTTCAAAAACATACAGTAGCACAGCTTCATCCTATCCTCAGTCTTACAGACTCTAAGAAACTTGTCTATGTCTAAGATAATGCTCTTTTCATCTGGATTTCTAGCCAGATGCATCACAAACCCCGGTACGTCCAAACCAGTGCTGACAGAATTCTGAAGAGAGCAAAAAAAAAAAACATCATCTACAACAACATAACTCTTATTCGGCAGTGCCTTTACTGACTCTGTTTTCTCCAATGTTGACTGTAAAATCCAACCACTGACTCGTATACTCATGTATTCAGGGAACTGCCCCCTAATATCTTAAAGACCACCTTATTCCTTTAACCTGTAACCAAAAACACCTTCAAACCCACAAAAGTTGGCTCCTCTATCTTAAAAAGATCAGAAGCCTGAGGAGGGGGGAAAGAGCTTTTTGCTCTGTTGCACCCTGCATTTGTAACTCCCTCCCAAACTATTTACATTCTCTGCAGTCACTGACGGCTTTTAAAACTAGACCAAAAACATATCTGTTTATTCAGGCCTTTTGTTAGATGTCTTCATATGCCTTTTAAAAGCCCCCTATTGCTAAGCCTAAGCATCTTTTATCTTCTTGGTGTTTATGTTTATGTGAGCACTTTGTACTAATGAAAAGTGCTGTACACGTTGAAAATTCATCCATACATCTGTTATCTATAGCGCCTCTATGACCCTTGTGTGGAGTAATAGGGGTGGCTGGTGCCTTATTGAAGTCATTTAGAGAGTTTCACATAAGGCACGATTGATTTGTTGTGCTGGCCAGCATTCAATTTATGTTTGCGCTCTGTTCTTGGTCACACTTGCGTATTTACACTCACCGCCCCCTCCTGTATCGGAATCCTACTACTTGGTTTGTGAGGCACCATTAAACACGAGAAGAAAGGAACAAGTTAGTTAACATTCACACTATGCCTAACATTATTGATATTTCTGAAACAATGCCAAAAGGTTGCTCTTGCATGCCTTTCTACTGGCTGTGTAAGTCAAGGATAAGATTGAGTTTTCGGAGGAGAACGACGGCGCTGATGACGTCACGTCTAAACAGCGATCTATTTCTATTCTCAGGTATTATTGGTTCTATGTCTAATTTGATCTAGAGTGTGCTGTATCATTCTCAAGACCACCTTTTGCAGTGGACATGGTTCTCCAGCGCAGAATCATTGGGGTCAAGTATAGGGACCCTGATGTGAAAACACCCTTCGCACACAAGGGGAGGTTCACACTGAATGAGGTGCCAACCCATCGCAGAGCAGAAGCACCCCCTCAGCGGTCAGGCTACATCACGTCTTTTGGATTATTGGGGAACCCAACATGCAATGTGGAAAGAGACCCGAGCAGTGGTGCCTAAAATGGTTAAGGCTCCAGCTTACTGATCAGGAGGTCAGGGGTTCAAGCCCCTGCACCAGCAAGCTGGCATTGTTGGGCTCTTGGGGGCGCTCTAACATGGCTGTATCATGCCTGACCCATCTGACCACAGTTTCTTCACCAATATATGCAAAAAAGGAATTTCACTTTGATGTACATGTGATGAATAACAGGGTCATCATCACCATCATCGTCAGCATGCAAACTCAGCGTGCACACTGGAGGTGCGACATGACAGTGCTAACCACTAAGGCACGGTGCTGCCATGAACAGGATTCTTTTATTATTCGTTATTAGCAGCAGCAGGAAGCACTAATCCTGTTGGCAGTACTTGTGGATTTCACACCCCTTCTGAAGTAGCTCCATACAGCATTTTAGGGTAAATTTTTGCTTCGGTCTGAGGATGTGTGGATAGAGTCATGCTCTCTCTCTCTCTCTCTCTCTCTCCCCATCGTGATTGTTCTGAGTGTCAGTCAGCGCCGCCTTGCCTGAAGCGAATTGAAAATTAACCTCCTGCTTGTCGCTGGAAGGAGCCGCGGTATCTCCCCTCCACTCGACTCATTCCACTGGCTTCATATTAAATACAGAATTGATTTTTAGGTTTTGTTATTGGTTGATAAAGCGCTACATGACCTGGCACTGCGTTAGATTTCTGATCTCCTCAGTCACAAATCCAGCTGTTGGCCTCTTCAATCATTCCCTTTTTGCCCTCACAGTTTGGGTGAACGACTCCATGTGAGTGACCTTACTAACAAGAGTGTGGAATAGTTTATCCTTTTACATTAGCGCTTTGCCCTTGGTGACACTTTACACTCTTATTACAGAAAACTCTGGGTTGTGAGAAAACGCTACAGGACAGCAGTGGGTGGATGCCGTGTTCAGTTTGATTTGATCTTTTTTTTTTTGTTTGTTTGTTCATTTTATTTCGTAACTGAATAAAGTTATAAAATATTTTAAAAAAGTCAATAAACAACAAACCAATCAACAATAAACCCTTGCAGCTGAGATAAACCCACACAAACTGTTTTTTAACAGGTTTATTTTACTTAAACTTTTTGAAGCAACACTGTACTTAAGGTGCTACGTCAAACCTACAATGACAATCGACATAAATCAGTGTAAACATTTAAACCGGCTGATTCCAGGTGAGGTGTTAACGGTCATGAATGTTGAGGTTTATTACACCTATATGACCCCTTCAGGTTAAAGTTGAGTGTTCATAGGGCTACATTACATCTACATGACTCCTTATGACATCTGACATAAACCTACATTAACATATATAAAAGTGAAAGGGCAGTGTTTATTACACCTTATGAACTCTTTATAATAATAATAATAATAATAATAATAATAATAATAATAATAATATCTGAACTCTTTATGACAAATGTTATACATCTACTGCACAGAAAGTGTCGTATTCATTGGGTTACATTACACCTATATGAACTCTTTATGACAACTGTACATATAGTGTAGTAAAAGGGCTTTATTAAACCAATATGAACTCTTTATGACATTCTACATTACACCAACATATCTGCCCACTGACGATGTCGGCTTGACAGATGATGCTTCTTAAAACTAGAAATTGATTTGTTGTGAAGGTTTATGTCAGTTATTATGACGAGCTCATGTAGGTGTTATGTAGCAAAGTCACCCAATGACCTACAAAACATTTCAATGGCTAATTTTGAACTGGAATCCACTGTTGGAGTTTAAGCTAAAAACTGGGAAAGCTAATATTTCACTTAAGAGCAGTGTTCATAGAGCTACATTAGACCGACTTAAGGCATGTTCCAAAATAATAACACTGTACACAAGGGCAGTGTTCATAGGGCTACATTACACTACATTACAGTAGGCATCGAATGTCTAGATATAAACAATTTATAAATATTCATGCAGACGTTTGTCAGTTATTATAAAGGGCTTATGTAGGTGTTATGTAGTGAGTTCACTCATCAAAAGATATAATATAAAACCCTTAATGTCTTTGCACAACACACACACACACGCTGTCCTTGTCCAAGACCGATTGATGTAAAAGGTGTGTGATCATTAGCACTCGACTTGTGGCGGCGTTACAAGACATTTGTCTTCGTTGCTGTTCTAATGAGGAGCAGATCAGCTGGAGTTCCTCGTCTCAACCAGCAGCACTTCAGTTACACAAACATCCCCACATTACACACACACACACACACACACACACACACACAGACACACACACACACACACACACACACACACACACACACACAACATTATTGATAGGAAGTCAAGCACAAGTGTGAATGTAAGGATTTGTGAATCACAGCAGCCAGCAGTGTATTTTGTGTGTGTGTGTGTGTGTGTGTGTGTGTGTGTGTGTGTGTGTGTGTGTGTGTGTGTGTGTGTGTGTGTGTGTGTGTGTGTGTGTGTGTGTAGCTCAGGGATTGGGGCACTCGAGTTGGACTGCATGAGTCACACTCACTGAAGTCGAAGTCGCACTCGCTCCTGTGAACCACCGAACTGAGAGAAATCCAGTGCCATGTGTGTGTGTGTGTGTATGTGTGTGTGTGTGTTTGTATAGATTTAATGCTGAAGTGGGTGTGGCCTAAACCAGAGGGCTTTTTAAATTAAATATATTCTTTGTCAGAGAGATCCGAGCGTGTCAGGGGCGTCATCTTTTCCTTTTTTCTTTCCTTTTGTGTCTTTCTAAATATAGGAATGAATGACAAATCTGTAAAAACAAATATTCTGTGTGTTTCTTTCTTTCTTTCTTTCTTTTTTCATGAATGAATACAGCAATGCATAATCACAATATTGTGATATTTTTTTCCTTCCTTTAGTCCTTACTTTCTTTCTTTCAAAAAAATCTGACTGCAGGAAATAAATTAATCTCTTTCTTTCTTTCTTCATGAATGAATGAACGAATGTGACTGTGTGAAACAAACAAACATTCTATGTTTCTTTTTGCTTGCGTTCTTTCTTTCTTTCTTTCTTTAAGAATGAAGAATGTGACTATATGACTGTATGTTTTTCTTTAAATAATGATATATGTGATGCAGGAAGTAAAAGAAACACCTTCTCTTTCTTTCTTTCTTTCTTTCTTTTTTCTTTAGGAATGAAAGAATTAAGAAATAAATGAGAAATGTGACTGTGTGAATCTAAACATCCTGTGTTTGTTGTTTTCCTCCTTCATTTCTTTCTTCCTTTCTAAATGAATGAATGTGACTGTGTGTGTGACATAAACAACAAACTGTGTTTAATGAATGAATGAATGAAATAAAGACAGATGAAATAAAACAAGGCAGGAAACACTGTTTTCTTTCTTTCTGTATACAAGTGAATAAATAAATGAACAAATCAATGAACTGCGCTTGAGTCAAACTTAATTAAATTAAACCTCAGCAAAAAATTAAGCAAACATATGGTGTTTTCAATTTGGTTCAGTTCAAAGCATCCTGGGTTTGTTTATCCATCCATCCATCCATCCATCCATCTCTTGTCAGGGATAACCCCTAGAGGGCGCCAAAGCGCCCTGACTCTTTTGTGTGTGTAGTTTTAGTTTCACTTCAGTTCCCATTATGCACCTCGGTCAGGTGACGTGGGCGCTCACCTGAACCGAGTTGCTCATTAGTTTTATTATAAATAGGTTGTTTTAGTTCAGTTTCTTGTCTTGCTTCTGTTGATTTAACAGTCTGTAAGTTTAGTTCGTGTTTCCCGTAGTCATTATTCGTGTTTTGGTTTGTTTTATTAGTAAAGTATATTTGTTTGTTTAATTTCCCTATTTCCATCAATAAAAACATCGTTTCCTTTTAACCACCTGGACCTCTGCGTTTATGACTCGAACCTTCGTACATGACAGAATGCAAGACCCTTACAGAGGCATAGCAGAGGAGCCCCCCCGGGAGATTCTTTTGGGGGGGGCAACGATGTATGCGCATTGGGAAGACGACGCGGTGGGCGAGCGGATTCCCAAGCGGCGTGGAGGAAAGAAGGAAACCTGGCAGGAAAGAGCAGGAGGAGCTGAGACGGCAGCTGGGATGGCTGCTGACTGGCGATACGGCGCACGCGGTTCAGAGGTGGCGCAGCTCGAGGTGACATGAGTCCCCGCACCAACCGGAGGGCAGAGACCGTGAGGTCCAGATTCGCCGGTGACCAGGGTGGAGGGACATCCTACAGTGTGCGGCTACAAGGAACAGCGTGTGGGCAGTATGCACAGCCGGGAGCAGCCTCCCAGCTAGCAGGGAGCAGCGTATGGCAGTGCGCAAAGCAAAATGGCGAGCGCATGCGTAACCTGCAGGAGCAGGTTGGAATGCTCCAGAAACTGCTGTTGCAAATACGTCTCGAGGAAGGCCCAGACCTGCCAGCTTCTCTGCCCGAGCTCAGGAGCGACGAAGAGCTCCTTTCTCCGCCGAGCTGGAACGACGACGACGGCGAGCTGGAATACATCTGGTTCAGCGAAGACGACAGCGGGCTATACTATATGCTGTTTAGCGAGGACGACGAGGGCGAGTGCGGCAGCGACGACGACGAGGACGAGCTCCTTTTTCCGCCGCGCTGCAGCAGCGACGACAACGAGCTCTTTATTCTGCCGCGGAGCTGCTTCATAGTGCACAGCGAGCTCCCACCGCTGCACCATGCCGCCGAGCACAGCGAGCTGCCACCGTCTCCGCCAAGCTGCGGCGTCGATGACGGCAAGCTGCCTCCACCGAGCTGCTGCATCGAGGACGGCGAGCTGCCTCCACCGAGCTGCGACGTCGAGGAATGTGAGCATCCGCCGCCTCCGCCAAGCTGCTGCGTAGAGGACGACGAGCTTCCTCCGCCGCCGCCGTCATGCTTCGTTGAGGACATCGAGCTTCCTCTGCCACCGCCAACGACATGCATCGCCTAGAACAGCGAGCCTCCTCTTCCTCCACCGCCGCCGTCATGCGCCGTTGGGGACAGCGAGCTTCCTCTGCCACCGCCGCCGACATGCGTCGCCGACGACAGCGAGCCTCCTCTTCCTCCGCTGCCACCGTCACGCGCCGCAGAGGACAGCGAGCCTCCTCTTCCTCCGCCGCCGCCGCCGTCACGCGCCGCCGAGGACAGCCAGCCTCCTCTTCCTCCGCCGCCGCCGAGGACAGCGAGTCTCCTCTTCCTCCGCCGCCACCGTCATGCGCCGCCGAGGACAACGAGCTCTCTCTTCCTCCGCCGCCCTGCACTGGAGAGGACGCAGCAATTTCTTTGCCTTCGCCGCGCTGCACCGGAGAGGACGGCGCACTTTCTCTGCCTTCGCCGCCCTGCACCAGAGAGGACGGCGCACTTTCTCTGCCTTCGCCGCCCTGCACCGGAGAGGACGGTACACTTTCTCTGCCTCCACTGCCCGGGGTCAACAAGGACGGCGCTCTTTCTCTGCCTCCGCCGCCCTACTGCAACGGGGGCATCAGGCCATCGGGCCCGCCGGACATAAGAGCCAGCCTCTGGGTGAGAGGGGCAGACATTGGACCCTGGGGGAGATGCCCTGGACCTGTGGTGGCTCGGAGTTGCGCCCTTTGAGGGGGTGTTATGTCAGGGATAACCCCTAGAGGGCGCCAAAGCGCCCTGACTCTTTTGTGTGTGTAGTTTTAGTTTCACTTCAGTTCCCATTATGCACCTCGGTCAGGTGACGTTGGTGCTCACCTGAACCGAGTTGCTCATTAGTTTTATTATAAATAGGTTGTTTTAGTTCAGTTTCTTGTCTTGCATCTGTTGATTTAACGTGATATATGTCTGTAAGTTTAGTTTGTGTTTCCCGTTTTCGTTATTTGTGTTTTGGTTTGTTTTATTAGTAAAGTATATTTGTTTGTTTAATTTCCCTGTTTCCATCAATAAAAACATCGTTTCCTTTAAACCACCTGGACCTCTGTGTTTATGCCTCGAACCCTCGTACATGAAATCTCTATATGTTTGTTTGAATTTCTTAGTCCACATAAACCTCATAACATTCCAATCATTCTTTTTTTTTCAGCTCTGTTACTGTTTAATAAAGTTTTAAAGTGAGCAGGAATAACAGACGCGTTAATGAACTGAGCAGCGAGCAGGTATTTTCCCGACGTCAGACCAAACCTGTTAAAATAATGACATTTAACTGGAAGCTGATAAACGTGATGTTTTTATTAAATATTCTGTAGAGCAGCTAAAGTTCATTAAAGTGATCAGTTCTGATCTTTCATGAATAAAGTGACTTGTTTTTGATCCATTTAGCATCACATCATTCGCTGGTGTTTATTAAATCAGTGCTGATGGACGCTCAATTTTCTGTCTGTTTCTGGCACGCACACAACACACACACACACACACACACACACGGTCCACTCTGGCCTAAATAAATAAATTCCTAACCATGAATCAGTGAGTGTGAAACCTCAGGCTAACTCCGTTCGCGCGGACGCATGCCGGAGGCCCGGCGGAGCGGCGTGAGTTTCTTTTCATCTGGCTGATGACGCCAGGAGGCCGAGCGACGCCCCTGATGTCCTCGACACGGAATGTGGGTTCATTTAGGAAAGATAATGATGTGTCCCAGGAAAACCATCACCTGCTCGTCTCAGTGCCGCGGCTGACTGCGACGCGGATCGAATTTAGAAAAATCTCTATTTTTCCATCAGCATAACTTTTTTATTAATAAAACCTGGAGTTTTACCAGCTTGTCTAGTTTTATTATGCAAATGTACATTTCACTCTGGTTTTTAATCCTTCTGCAACAAAAAAGAGAGAATTCAGGAGCTCCTTATTAGCTCATCACACATTCGCTCTCTTTCTCTTCTTTTCTTTTCTTAGATTTGTTTTTTTTTTCTTCATATTCCTCCGTATGGATGAGACGTCTGCTCTCTCACCTCCGGCAATCAAATCCATAAACTGGTGGATTAGCTGCCAATTAGCACGAGGCAAATGTTTATTCATGTAAAGTTCCAGCAATTAGCGTTCCATATGAAACAGTTTTACGCTGGAACCACAAACCCCTAATAAGAAAAGAAAAAAAAAAGTTTGGGATCACTTGCAAATTATTTTTGTTTTTGTTTACTGATTTATTTTCTACGTTCTACAACAACACTGGGGAATTTCAAAACTATGAAATAACACACATGCAGTTAAATAATTATGTAACAGTATCAGTCAGTTGTTATTATAAGACACTGAGGTCGGCTGTTCTGGATCAGTTCTTGTAAGAACAGTATTGTGTCGAGTGCGTTTGTAAACCCCATCGAGCTCCATGATGAAACTGTCTCTCATGAAGACCTTCCCAGGAAAGTGAGACCAAAACTTACTGCTGCAGAGGAGAAGTTCATTTAGAGTCACCAGCCTCAGAAATCGCCAATTAACAACCAGCACCTCAGATTAGAGCCGTTATGAAGCTTTACAGAGCAGAAGGAGCAGATATACATCTCAATATCAACTGTTCAGAGGAGATTATTGTGTGTTTTATATAAACGCCTTCAGTGTTGTTTTACAGTGTAGAGAGAAATAAACATCAGGAACGACCATGGGGTCAGAATAAGGGGTGTACAAACTTTTGAGCAGCCATGTATAGAAAAGCAGGGAATTTAAGGAGGATCACAAAGTAGGAATTGACTTAACTGCAGGTAAACAAAACATCTGATGTGTTTTCATTTTCCTTCCTTTCTTTCTTTCTTTCTTTTTATTTTTCTTTGCATTTCTTTTATCAATGTCGTTTCTTTCCTTCCTTTCTTACAAATGATAAAATGAATAAAAAACTAAATGACCCAGATTGCAAAAACAGAACTAATCTTTCTTTCTTTTTTTCTTTCTCACTGAACATATGAGTGAATTGACCTCATCAGGAGGACAAAACTAAACATTTTCTCTTTCTTTCTGATCAAATGTGCAAATTTATTTTCCTTCTTTTATTCCTTTCTTTTTAAACAAATGAGTAAATTGACTAAACCGTACAGTATGCAGAATTGCAGGAACTGAACTACAGTTTTTTTCTGTCTCTCTTTCCTTTAGCTCTGCAGAAGCGCTGTGTGTTCTGGAGATTATTTAATGTTTGTAATATTCAGTTATATCTGAATAATTTCTATCTGATTATTAAAGTAATAATTTGGCGCCCCTCTGTGAGCTTCAGTCTCGGGGCCAGTTTGTCTCATTTTTACTCATTTCCATCGCTGTATTTCAAATGACAAATTAATAATAATCTTTTAAAAGTTTTAAAAGACGTTTCAGATTTACAGTTTTTTGCAGAGTTTAGCGAGTCTGCCTCCAGTTAGCCGCCTCGCGACTGGACTCTTGCTAGCGCTTGCTCTCACCTCAGACGACCTTCCAGGATGCGGCGGCGGCGGCGTGTCAGGTTCAGTAATAACTTCAGGATTCCCACAGAGATAAGTTTGTAACACTGAGAGGGAATTTGGCGATCTGGTCACAGCTGAGGAGAAGAAACTTCACGGTACTTTGCCGAACTTCTCTCTCCAGCTCCAGAGTTTCATATTTTAATCTCCAGAAACACTCGGCTCTCTGCAAAGCTCTTCTCGAAACGCACTCAGGCTAAACACCACAATTTGTCTGAAAAGCGTATCATTTACATTTCGTATGTAAAGCGTTCCCTCATGAAGGAACATGTACTTATCCACTTCCTGCCTCCATGCTTCCACCATTTCAGTTGCTATAATTTGCGTATTTAGAGTAAAGCGTGTGCTTCTCAGACTGACTGAAGCGCGGCTGTAATCACGAGGTGTTCTCTGAAACTCAGGATAATAACCCTGTGGGATCCAAATACATCAAACTTTTCTCTTGGTTTTGCTCCTGAGCTGCGCAAAACACATTTGTTTTATTTACTGCAAAGAACAAACTGTGAAATATAAAGCATGGACAAGCTACTCGAACTGGTTGGTTCTAGTTAAGTTGATGTTAAAATGTTTCCAATGTTAAGTAAACAGAACTATCAATTTTTTAGTTTGTTGATGCAAATCAAACAAATTGTTGCAGACAATCCGGCCCAGGAATCGAACCCAGGTCTTCCACATGGCAGGTGAAAAACCTTCCACTGAGCCACCGGTGCTCTATAGAGTTTACATTGGTGGAACTTTAAGGTGACAGTTACTGTTACTTAAGTACTTACGATTACTTAAAATATCAAATTTGTTCAGCTAACTTGAAAAGTGTCATTTCTACAAACTCATAAATACCAAAAAGTTCTGAATACACAAAAAGGTCGATTAATTTGACCTAATTGCAATTATTTAAGTTAACAGTACTAGGGTTAGGGTTAGGGTTAGTTTAATTACTTTGAGCATTAGGTTTTACAGTGTACAGAAAGATGTCACTGATCAAACTGGTCAAGAAACATGTTACTGGTTAAACTACTTCTAACTGGTCCAGGTACTTTTTACTATTCAGACTGGTTCTAACTGGTCAGGGTACATCATCCTGGTTAGACTAGTTCTAATTGACCAAGATATATTTTACTGGTCAGACTAGTTCCTACTGGTTCAGAACCTTAAATCTGGGCAGATTGGTTCTAACTGGTTAGGAGACCTTGTACTGCTCGGACCGGTTTGATGGCTGTAGAGGGGTTTCTAGCTGGGAGATAAACTAGCCAAATAACTCCTGCTGGAGAGAGCAGTCTGGTCTGAGCTGTAATTTGTACTCTTGAAAATATAAGTTGAGTTATCTTACTTAACCAGAAAATGCTACAGTAGAATCAAATAAGCCAACAAGCTACTGTAGACCATTAGTCTTAATCCTCATTAGCTAACTCGACACAAAAACACCTCTTAAAGACTAATTTGAAGGTGTTGTTCTGTGTTTATCACTGAAACACACATGACAGAATTCTACCTCCTGCTCTCCAGGGCTTCTGTATGAATTATTAATGTTTAGCTCAGTCCACAGTCGCACTCGGCCATTCTGAACGTTTTCATTTCCCTTAGTGACTCCCGAAACAAAGTCATAAGAGCCGTTCACTCTACAAACCTGACAGGAGCAGACCTGTAAACCTGTAAAAGCGATTAGTGTTGGAGCTTGCCATTTTAACATCCAAGTACAGCTGAACCTCGGCATACAAATTTAATCTGTTTCGGAGACGAGTTCTTAAGGTGAAATGTCATATTGTGAAATGCTTTGTACAGTACATGATGTAAATACATGATGTAAATGCAGACAATCCGTTCAAGCCACCCAAACATATTCTAATATTCCCAACACTGTAATGATAATTTTGTATAAACTGTAAAAACAATTAAAACATTTACAAAAGACATGAATATAATATTAAACACTGACACTAAGCCTCACTTAACCTTCATTTATGATTCCTCTCGGCACCGGCTGCTTTAAAAACCGAACCGAAAGCGGCTCCCTTTTCTTCTTGCTACCGTCCTTGCAGTGACTTTTATGGAACCCATGGTGCTGAGTCTTCACTTAAGCTTTCATAAAATGCAGAACAACCCACAAAACAATATGTAAACTCACTTCGCTTGGCTTTCCACTGACGCAAACAAATTTTGAACGGCTGCCGAAAGTTTTAACTCGATCGATTTGTCGTACTGTACTAGAATATCGGTCACAAAATAGCCCTTGTGTGTGATGTCATAGACGACGTAAAACCACTTCAGCCATTATTTAGTCTGGAAATCCGTCTGTGGTGTTACAATGCAACTGACAAAAGAAAAGGAGATGTGTGTTTATCAGGCATCCAGCATGCAAACGAGGCTGATCCTGGTCTAAGATGAGCTCCCGCTTAGCTCAGACAGCATCATCATGGAATACATTTAGATTGACAAATACCCAATAAACTGCACAGGATGTATTTGTGTTACATTTGCTAATTTAGGTTAGATGCCGAGGTTAATGGGCCGGAACTGTCGTTATGTTTTCATTAGCTTCCATTGGTATTCATTTAGCATATCTCCACCATCAGAGATGCTAGGGAAGTAAGTAATATCCAGTGAGTGAAGTTTCCGGAGACACACTGTGATCTGATCTCACGTTATGTGTTCAGTAAAATCCATGGAGGTTAAGTTTATCCAGCGATTCGTCATGATTCGATTCAGCGGTTGATCTCCGTGGCAGGCATGACCGCCAGCCAGAACATGTCTTTCACTGAGCTTGTAACTTCAAGAGCTCTATATACTCCATTTTTACCCCAGATGAGATTATGCATAATTGGTCTACAAGGTTGCCAGGTATGCACCAGAATTCCTTTTCAGCAAAGCAAATGAACAAGAGTGAAACAATTTTCTGTGAATTTAGAGGACATAAAATAGGTCAACATGACCACAGAGGACCTTCTCAAATGCTTCTTAATGGTACTTTAATGGTAAACGGTGAAGTGTTTGCTGAATCGTAACCCATAATAAAGGGATAAAAATCTCATTTCGAGAGAAATCACTTTTCAGATTGGAATTCATTATGTGTATTAGAGAGAGGGAGTGAGTGCATTAGGAAACCAGACACTTCCACTGCAACACATTCACTATACTGCATTTATATAAAGGACATATACAGTGACATATATATATATATATACACATTATATGGACATTATATGAAGTATTTGGTCAAGTCTGTAATGACATTGAATCCTAATACACATATAATAAGTCTCATAAATACAAACATTTGTCTAACGAACTTTAGAAGTAAAAGTTCAATCGCGGAAGTTAGATCACGCATCTGGCATACATTGTCTTGTCCGTGCAGAGAAAGGACGTTTGGAAGCAAGCGCAAAAAGAAGGTGGTATTGCTAGGTGGTAAGTGCCAGGCAATAACGGTGGAAACAAAAAGTGAAAAGAATGGAAAGAATGGAGCGAGGTGAAAAGATGGCGGATTAATCGGCACGAAAAAGGACAAGATCATGGGGCATGTTAGTTTTATACTGTGTATAGCCAATTGTGTTAGCATCCTAGTACCTAGACAATGTGTCTTGGACTTACAAACAAATTGGACTTACGAACAAGCTCTCGGAATGGAACGTGTTCGCATGTTGGGGACTTACTCTACTTACTGTACTCAATATGGAGTCCCCCCCCCCCCCCCCCCCCATTTGCAGCTACAACAGCTCCTGCTCTTCTTGGAAGGGTGTCCACATGAGTGTTTCTGGAGGTAAGGCACTGACGTTGGATGAGAAGTCCTGGCTCGCGATCTCCGTTCCAGTCCATCCCAAAGGTGCTTGATGTGGTTGAGGTCAGGGCTCTGTGCGGGCCAGTCAGCCCTTTCAAACCATGTCTATGTAGTCCTTGCTTTGTGCACTGGGGCGGAGTCATGTTGGAGCACAGAGTAAAGGGCCTTCAACAAACTGTTGCCACAATGTTGGAAGCGTAGCGTTGTCCAAGGTGCTTTGGTACGGTGAAGCACTAAGATCGTCCTTCACTGGGGATAAGGAGGTCTGATTGAAACACCTGGATTCAATAATGAACAGGCCAAATACTTTTATATATACAAACAAGCCTATATCTGTATTAACATAACAAACAAAAGCTGTCATATGTGTGAGAAAGAAAACAACCAGGGACCTTCTGCCTTCGATGTGATCATTTATTTGAACCTTTTACGGTCACCTCGAATATACAACACATCACACGGAGACGCTCTATAGAGTAAAGTGTCTGAATGAATCATGTCCCTCTATTGTACTGAATCTAATTCTGTCTGTGTGTGTGTGTGTGTGAGAGAGAGAGACTGAAGTAGGCCAGACCTCCCTGCATAATGCACCAAAGAAAAATTGCACTAAATAAGAAATGAAAAGAAAAATTATTATCAAATTTAAAGTGGCTCTGAGACAAGCGAATGGAAATCAGGTCTTTTCAAGGAACCTTGTTTCTGTTTCTTTAAGGTTTCAGTGATTCGCAGAAATTACAGAGCTGCTCATACTTACTTCTACTCCATATGAAATTCACATACACATTTTCTAATTACAAGGGGAAACCAGGACTTGCTGCAAAACGTCTGGTGACTGAAGGCGTAAGCAAGGCGATTGACGTTTACAGTACGGTGATGAGACTCTTAGCCGCAGTAAAACGTCTGAACGATACAAACATTTTAAAGAAAGTTGTCACTAACGACTACCTTGTCGCTAACTTACAGAAGAGACGCATCTGTCTGTGTGAACTGTACACACACTCATTCACCAGCACCACTTGCATGTTACAGGAACTCGGCTGGGAGTCGTTGCGACATTCCCCGTACAGTCCTGACCTCATGGAGTTCCTGGGAGGCCAGTGCGTAGCAGGCAGTCCGGTCACGGCTCCGGCTTTCTACCTCGATTGTGTCCAAGCACTAGTGACACACTGGGATAAGTGCATTAGTGTAGCATGGGATTATACAGAGACATAAAGGGAGGTGTTACTCTCAGAACTCAGTGCTGTTAATCTGGACAATCAAAAGACCCGCTTTGATTTGAACACACATTATAATGCCCATACTTCTTAAAATGTACCATTTTAGTTTCTATTTAAATGATCTATTGCTGCGCCACACCCCTCCAGACAACAGCAGAGCTGAGCAACAAGATGTGGGAGGGGCTTCTCTTATTTGAGCTCACATGCATATAGAGGGGAAAAGCCACCTGGGGGACACGCCGTTACAGGGAAATAATCAACAAGGAAACCCGCGTCGCTGTGTAACCAAGCACTTTACCAAACACAACACATCATAAACACGCTGCATTAACTGAGCTGCAGCAGGAGGAAATACAGAACGTACCGTTCTTCACAGGCATCCAGATGTGTACAGATGCTTTCATCCATCTCCACTACATCCTGAACACGGCACTAATGTCATCTGCTGAGTCGTTTAGCCGCTAGCGCTCAGCGCCGAACAGAAATCAGCTTTCAAATTAGCGTTGTAGGGTTGGGCGGGTTGATATGTACGTCATGCACGATGCTCACTTAGAATCACCGCCGGCTCAGACACACACACACACACACACACACACACACACACACATGCACACACACACAGACGGCGAAATTGCCATTTCTCTGTGTAGATCATCCTAGTTAATGACCCTCGCTTGTTTTAATTTGCCAAGTGGTTGTTATCTTTTTCGCCGTCTGACTGCGTGTTAATTGGGGAATCGCTAAATATTCCACACAGAGGCGCTTCGAGTATTTTACTGAGACGGATCGCTTACGAAAAGCCGCTGATAGGTCATTAAAGAACGGAGACGATGTAGACCTGCTTTATGACTCAGCAGGACAGAAGATCAGAGCTGAGCAGCACGCCGAGGGAGGGGCTTCTCTCATATGAGGTCACATTAGGGAGAAATGAAGCTCATTTAAGTGGAAAAAAGAATAAAAAAGCAAGGATTTTTTTTTTTATTGTCTAAACATAACTGTGGCATAATAGGTGCCGTTTAAATTATCGTTCGGCTGACAGGACACCGTCCGACTCCAAACTCTAAAAAAGACGGGAACTGATTCCATATTTCCTCTTTAAAGAATTACTTATGTTTTCTCCTTGTCTATGTGTGTGTGTGAGAGAGAGAGCACCAACAGAGCGGGAGTGATGATGCTAACGCTCAGCAGAAGCAGGTTTAGATGACGGTTTATGAGCGAAGAATAAAACTGATTAAAAATCAGCGAGATCGTTCTGATTCTGTTTCATGAAAAGCTTTGATTTGATTATCAGGGCGACTCCGATGTCGTTAGCGCAGGGTTCGCGCGACGCTCCGCCTCTCCTGATGACTAGCACCTGCTTCCCGTTCATCAGGAGCCGAGATCCGAGTCTGAGTCAGTGATCTGAGTGACGGTGATTATTGTACAATAACAGCACATCCTCAAGTCTTTCATCCCTGATTGGAAACTCCGTCTTCATTTCCTTTCTTTCTCTCTATTTTCATCCGTTCCTCTCCTTCTACCATGTCCATTCTTCCTCTCTTTTCCTTCCTTATGTTCATTCTTCTTCCCTTCCTTATTTCTTTTTCTTTCCTTCCATACTATACCTCCTTCTTCTTCTATCCTTCCTTCCATCCCCTATTCATTCCTTCATATCGTTATACTGTTCAATGTTCATTGCTTCCGTCCTTCCTCCTCCTTTTCCTTCCTTTTGTCCATTCTTCTTTCCTTCATTTCTTTTTCTTTCCTTCCATCCTTACCTGCTTCTTCTCTGTTCCTTCTTTCTTTTATTGCTTCTTCTTTTCTTTTTCTTCCTACATTTATCATTTTTTTCCTTCCTTCTTCTTTCCTTCATTTCTTTTCTCTTTGTTTCCTTCATACCTTCTTCGTCTGTTCATCTGCTGCGATGTTGAGCGGAGGATTAGATAAACGCTCTCGACAAGCTTGGCCTCCTGAGGAACACAGCGATGTAGAGCTCATGATGTAATGTTTAACACATCACACGTTTCATTAAAACACTAACGAACGCGCGTTTTAACGCGAGTGCAGGAGCTCGCGGGGTTCCTCACTGAGCGACGGCTCCTCGCTGGGAAATAATCTCAATCTCAAGCACAAACATGTCTTAAATATGACTGAATTCATTTCTCTTTTATAGAACCTTTCTCATTGTAATGACATTTCTTATTATAACACAGAACGATCTGACTGAATCTTAAAATAAGGTGAGAAATTGGTTTATTAATTATAATTTGGTTTATAAGTGAGTCCTGTGTCCAGATTAATCAGAAGGTTGTTGATTAATTCTCTGTAACAGCAGCTCTGACAATATTGCAGATTTATATTAATGTACATCAGGTTTCTATAGTAACGGCTTGTTCACGAGGAGAAGATGTTTATTATTCAGTGGATATGGAAGGAGTCTCCAGTGTCCTTTATTGCTTCTTCATTTGATTTCCTTCCTCCTTCAACTTTTACTTTTTCCTTCCTTCCTTCCCCTTTTCACTCCTTCATTACTTTCTACCATATTCATTGCTTTTCTTCCTTCCTTCTTTCTTTCCTTTCTTCCTTTCTTTCTAGCCCCCCTAACTGTAGCAGGACATCTGGGTGTGTATACAGGTAATGCCCAATTTAAGACTATTCGAGTTACAAACGGACCGCAGTTCACATCTAACATTTGTAGATGCGAGCAAATCACAGAAGTACATCACATGTATTGTACAAAAAATAGATACTGCAGTGCACAAGACACCAATATTCACAATTATATATAATATTTTCAGTGTGGTGGCGGCGGCACGGTGGTGTAGTGGTTAGCACTGTCGCCTTGCACCTCCAGGGTCCGGGTTCGATTCCCATCTCTGTGTGCATGGAGTTTGCATGTTCTCCCCGTGATTGGTGGGTTTCCTCCGGGTTCTCCGGTTTCCTTCCACAGTCCAAAGACATTAGGCTGATTGGCGTTCCCAAATTGACTGTAATGAGTGAGTGTGTGTATGTGTGTGTGCCCTGTGATGGATTGGCACCCTGTCCAGGGTCTATGTGTTCGTTTACGGTTTTTGTGTCAAAGGTGTATAAGACTCACTTTGTCCCTGATTTATGAACAAATCCAACTTACAGACATGCTCCTGGAATGGAACTCATTCGTAAGTAGGGGACTAGCTGTGGTTTAGCTCTTGTCTACCACAGATTTCCCAACATCTCATGCTCAGGTAATAAGGACTTTCACAAAAGATGTAGCTATAAATGGAATAAAAGTATGATGTCATACTTTGATGAATAGCAGTGGTGTGAGAGGAATAAAACACCTCGGGATGGTGATGTGGTGGAGCTGGAGTGACAGCAGTAATCAACACACAAGGTGAAAAAAGAATAAAACATAGAGAAATTTGACCAACAGTACAACACTCACTAATTCTCTGTAGCTCTTATCCTGTGACTCTCCCAGGCGGCTCAGGGAACAAATTGGGCCACACAAGACACACGCACACAACGGGCAGTCTGGGAACGCCAATCAGCCTAATCTGCATGTCTTCGGACTGTGGGAGGAAACCGGAGCACCCGGAGGAAACCCAGCAACCACGGGAGAACACGCAAACTTCACACACACAGACCCCGAGGCGGGAATCGAACCCTCGACCCTGTGCTAACCACTACACCGCCGCCGTGCCACCACAATACAACACACTTAACCAGAAAGAAAGATCTGGAATGTTCCGTGTGAGTATCTGTTTGCTCTGAAGATGAAAGACGGAGAGAGCAGAGAGATAAAGATCATGAGGTGATGAGAGAGGAAGAGACTTTGCAGCACGATGGAGGATGAGGACGATGGCTTTATTCTTTTTCCTTTCTTTCTCTTAATCTGAAGCTCACAGAACCTCTCCTGGGCATCTGGAGCTGAGAATGCCCCTCTCTCTCTCTCTCTCTCTCTCTCGGGATGACAGCCACTCACACTCTTTCTTTAACACTATGTGTGTGTGTGTGTGTGTCATGTTTCTCCAGTCAGCTTTGTACTTCATAAACCACACATGAAACATCTGCATTCTGCGAATCCTCACCGCGAGGATGAAATCGAGCTCTCATTAAATCGCAAAAAGAAACAAACAAAAAAAAAAAAAACACAAAAATCTCATCAGGATGAAACGTGAAACTTCATCCTCAAACTTTTTATGCAAATTAGATCCTAATGCGTCTCCGAGCAGCACCCGGAGGTGCAGCCTTCTCTGTTTGTGTAAAAAAAATCATAAATGTAAAAAATTAGATAAATAAATAAATAAATAAATAAATAATTATTTGTAGACCTCAGTTGGTACGTGGACATCTCATGTCACCATATAATAACAACAACAATCAAAAAACTGAAATAATATATATACTGTATATATTTGATTTAGTTCAATACAGCAAACAGATTAAATAATTTAAGATGAACATTAAAGCCATTTTATTTTTTTTAAATATAGAGAGAGATTTATTTATTTATTTTTTTGCAAATATACATTTTAAAACTGACGTGAATAAAGTCAGCAGAAAGGAAATGCGAGAGTTTAGTGCAAAACCCAAGCGCTTAAATAATTCCTAAAATTGAATTATTAATCTGACATAATTCGATTTCTTCTTTCTACTTCTTTTCTCTCCTCGCCGGTCAGATATCGGCGAGGCCCCGGCACGCCGGCGTTTATTAATGATTCATTGAGTAACGTCGTTCAAACGCTGAACCGCAGAGTTTGTTTCAGATCTCACTTTGTTTTTCTCGCTCAGATATCAGACCGGTTCCTCTATCGCAGCTCAAACGGGATGAAATCAGCGCCTGAGGAACCGGCAGCGCTCTTTTCGTGTAGAGCTTCGAAATTTCATCAGAGGCTCGGCGTCGAGTCTGAAGAGGTCGTGATCTCGAAATGATATCCGGTTACACGACTAGTAACGGCTCATTCACCGAGACCTGCACCCATACCACAACTCAACAACCTCAAACCTCAAAGCAACCTTCTGTTCCTTCAAAGTTACACAAATCTAGAGCTTTTGAAGTCACATGACTACAGTGACATCAGTCACAACAGCAGACAGCAGCACCGTTAACTGACATTCGGCTGCTGTATATTTCCATTAATAATTACATTCGAGGTGTATTTTAGAGCCAAGAACAATAAGAGTAAGATCAGCTGATGATCACATGATGGCCTACTGGATTTGCAGATGAACGAGTAACCGAGTAACTAATACTGACATTTCATGCTTTCTAATTTGATAACTAACTGTTTCAGGGTCGAATCCCAATTAGCATTAAATGGAAAGCTATGTAGGGTGTACAGTACACTCCTTTGTTCCTCACACAGAGTAGTGCCCTTGATCAGGGGTTAGAGAGGGATTTGGGATTCAGCCTCATGTTAGAAGCTAGTTAGCTTTGTAGCTAAGCGTTAGCCGTGAACAGAACGACGCGAACGGTTCAGAGGCGATTCAGAAGGACGTAGAAGTGATTAGTGCAGAGACGTGAGGCGTGTTGTGTAAGATGACATGACGTTATCAGATGTGTGTTGTTGCTGAAAGTGCTTCTGTGACTGGGTGTGAATGTGGGTGTGGTCACTGGAGCCCAGTAAGTAACGTCCGCTTTGCCATCCAGAAGTCATGACTTCAGGTCTTTTACTGATTTTTTCTTTGTCCTCTACATTATCTGAAAATTAAAGAAGCAACTTTGTGATGCAAGATTTAAGCTCCACCCACATCGCATCATTTTTCTTTTTTTTCTTTCAATTTCTTTTTCTTTCTTAAATCTATTCCAGAGATCTCATAAACTAACTAATTAGACACTTTCTACACAGGGATTTTCCTTAAATGTTCATTGTTGGATTTTCTGTATGATTTTATACCAAAAAATTAGCATGATGATGGTTAGCATGATATTTTCATAATTAAGCAATAAAACTTTTTATAGTATATATTTCAATATATAACTTCTTGTTATATTTTAATTCTGTACTCCAGATTTTATCTTATTGTTGTTTAATGAAATGTGAAAATGTATGCATGTTAATTCTTTCTTTGAAAAAAAGGGAATGTTAATTGTAAGTCTACTGTAGAGACTGTACCAAGCAATAGTACCAGTACCAGTACCAGTCTCAGTATCTTCATGAGTATCTGTATCACTGCCTGTATCAATACAAGTACCAGTACCAGTTTCAGTACAAATATCATCATCAGTTCCTCTCATTACCAGTTTCTGTGTGAGTATCAGTACCAGTTCCGGCACCAGTCCCAGTGTCTGTACCACTATCAGCTTCAGTGCCATTATCATATATATAACCAGTTCCATTACCAGTATTAGTCGCAGCATCTGTATCAGTACCAGTATCGACAACTGTACCACCAAAAGGATCAATACCAGTATCAGCATCAGTACCAGTATCTGTATTAATACTAGTATTTGTATCAGTCCCAGTATCCATATAAGTACCACTACCAAAATTAGTACTGGTATCAGTACCAGTATCAGTATGAATACCAGTACCAGTACTGTAGGATCAGTACCAGTATCTACATTTGCACCAGTGTTTGTACCAGTACCAGAATTAGTACCAAGGTCAGTACAAATATTGGTACCAATCAGTATTGGTACCAGTACCAATACCTAAAAAAAAATCATAAATGTGATAACATGGAAAACATCTTGAATCTTTGATAGAGAAAGCTTAAACAGGAAGTGGACCTGCGAGGGGTCTGCGATGCTCACATGCTGCGCTGGTGTTAGAGCTCAGGACAGATCTCTCCATCTGTCCACTTCCACCACCTCCTCCAGCTCCTCCAGTACGGCTGACCCTGAGGGGCCATGAACAAACGCTGAGCGCTTTACTGAGCGTTGATTTGTACAGAATGTTTAAATAAATCTGTCGGGAGCTCAAGCAGCACCGGAGACTCACAGTGACCCTTTCGGCTTTGGTTTATTTTAAAAGGTTTTAAAATCCATCAGAAAGCCTGGACTTCTCTGCTCTTCCTCCTCTTGCTTCACTCGACTGGTTTGGACGACAGCGTGTCGAACGCTGGATACACTCAATAAGCAAGATTCAGACAAACAACAACAAGACGGCAAATCAATGAAAAATAATAAAATATATATATACCAGGGAAACTGTGTGAGCTTTTAAGACAGCTCTGATTCTCATCATGGTATACGTGTGTGTGTGTGTGTGTGTGTGTGTGTGTGTGTGTGTGTGTGTGTGTGTGTGTGTGTGTGTGTGTGTGCATGTGTGTGTGCTTCTCCACTGTATTCTATCCAGATCCATTTCTCTGAAGTAGTGGACATTTCATTTCACCTGGAGTGAGGCTCGAATGGATCTGACCAGGACCCGGAGCTTTTAAAGCTCAAGAGGCCGCCGCTAGCCGAGTGAATAGAGCAGCCGGTGGTCTCCATTCTCTCAAACACATTATTATATTTCCATTTCCTCAAAAAAGTGCAGTTTGGGAAACCAGCAGGAAGTACGAGAGGAGAGAACTTCGTTCTTTTTTTTTTTTAATGGCTAAAGCAAGGACATGTTAAGATATGGATTCGCCGATTTAATTCCTGAAGTGTGATTTTTTTACAGCTGGAAAAAAAGATGTAATATTGCAAATTAACATGACTTTTGGACAAGTATTCAGTTCTAGTATCAGTATCAGGACCAATTCCAAACCCAGTATCAGTACCAGGACCAATTCTAGTACTAGTATCAGGACCAGTACCAGTATCAGAACCAGTACCAGTATTAGAACCAGTACCATCATCACCACCAGTTCTAGTACCAATATCAGAACCAATTCCAGTACCAGTATCATGACCAGTACCATCATCTCTACCAGTTCTAGTACCAGTATCAGGAAAGGTTCCAGTACCAGTATCAGTTCCAGGACCAATTCCAGTACCAGTATCATGATCAGTACCATCATCACTAACAGTTCTAGTACCAATATCAGAACCAATTCCAGTACCAGTATCATGACCAGTACCATCATCTCTACCAGTTCTAGTACCAGTATCAGGAAAAGTTCCAGTACCAGTACCAGGACCAATTCCAGTACCAGTATCATGACCAGTACCATCATCACTACCAGTTCTACTACCAGTATCAGGAAACATTCCAGTACCAGTATCAGTACCAGGACCAATTCTAGTACCAGTATCAGGACCGGTACAAGTATTAAGACCAGTACCATCATCACCACCAGTTCTAGTATCAATATCAGAACCAATTCCAGTACCGGTATTAGGACCAGTACCAATTCCAGTACCAGTATTAGGATCAGTACCATCATCACTATGTGTTCTAGTACCAGTACCAATTCCAGTACCAGTACCATCATCGCCACCAGTTCTAGTACCAATATCAAAACCAATTCCAGTACCAATACCATGACCAGTACCATCATCACTACTAGTTCTCGTACCAATATCAAAAAAATATGAGAACCAATTCCGGTATCAGTACCAGGACCAATTCTAGTACCAATATCAGAACCAATTTCAGTACCAGTATCATGACCAGTACCATCATCACTACTAGTTCTCGTACCAATATCAGAACCAATTCCGGTATCAGTACCAGGACCAATTCTAGTACCAATATCAGAACCAATTCCACTACCAGTATCATGACCAGTACCATCATCACTACCAGTTCTAGTACCAATATCAGAACCAATTCCAGTACCATCATCACTACCAGTTCTAGTACCAATATCAGAACCAATTCCAGTACCAGTATCATGACCAGTACCATCATCACTACCAGTTCTAGTACCAGTATCATTATTTCAACAGCTTGCGCACATACTGGCAAGAGCATACTGGCAAGAGCTGCTGGACCTAAGCATTCCTGGTGAACACCCTGAGGTCTCTGAGGTTTTGGCAAGCGCCTTCAAACGCCTGGACAATGACATCTCTTTGGAGGCACAGGTGGGGGATGCCAATGCCTTTCTGCACTATTCGGTGTTACGTGTAGCCTTCTCAGGTGCTACAGCATGTGTGGCTCACGTAGATGGTGTTGATTTACACGTGGCAAACGCGGGTGATGGCCGTGCTGTTCTGGGAGTGCAGGAGCCTGATGGTTCGTTCTCTGCAATGACCCTTTCCAATGACCACAGCGCACAGAATGAGGCAGAGGTTCGACGCGTCCGTGCTGAGCACCCACACACCGAGGCCAAGACGGTGGTGAGACAGGACAGGCTGCTAGGTCTCCTCATGCCGTTTCGTGCATTTGGTGACGTCAAGTTCAAGTGGAGCGTGGAACTGCAGCGGCGCGTGCTCGAGTCCGGCCCAGACCAGCTTCACGAGAACGAGCATGCCAAGTTTGTGCCGCCCAACTACCACACACCACCCTGTCTAACAGCTGAGCCTGAAGTGACATACAGTATCATCGGCTTCGGCCACAAGACCGTTTCCTAGTACTCGGTTCGGATGGACTATGGGAGACGCTGCACCAGCAAGAGGTTGTGCGTATTGTGGGTGCGCACTTGACTGGAGTGTGCCAGCAGCAACCCATCAGCGTGGGTGGCTACAAGGTCACGCTGGGCCAAATGCAGGGGCTTCTGCAGGAAAGGAAAGCGCGCGTCTCCTCTACGTTTCAAGACCAGAATGCAGCAACGCACCTGATCCGCCATGCTGTAGGGAGTAATGAATTCGGTATGGTGGATCACGAGAGGCTATCGAAGATGCTCAGCTTGCCAGAGAAGCTAGCACGCATGTACAGAGATGATATCACTATCATTATAGTGCAGTTTAACCCACACGTCATAGGAGCTCAGCAGAACTGAATGTACTCTATATTCCTTACTTCTGTTACGCTTCTTTTGTAAACAAATATGCATATTTAATGAGCCATATGGTCGGGGTGGAGGTTAACACATCATGCTGTAGTATCATATTTATGTATCCTAATCACATTTCCGTTTGCAGTTGTCTGAGATCAGTAGTAAAGTAAGAGAAAATGTGAAGTGAAAAGAAAACTTAAATGAAGTTGACTTGGTTTTTGTCATTCGTGCTGCTTCCCGATAACATTAAAGCCAAAAACAAATGAGAATATTGACATTTCCATATTACCTTATACTGCAAATGGAGCTCTGAAATAATTGTTAAAGATGCAGGTAATGATTGTAGTTATAAGTTTCTTAAAACACTGATGCAAAACTCAGAACTTTAAATAATACCAAATTATCAGCTAAAGTCAGGGATAGCTCAGTGGTTAAAGCATTCATTGGACTACGGTTTGGAAGGTCCCATGTTCAATTCACACGACTACCAACTTGTCCCTGTTGGGCCCTTGAGCGAGGCCCTTAACCCTCAACTGCTCAGATGTAGAACGAGATAAAAATGTAAGTCGCTCTGGATAAGGGCGTCTGCCAAATGCCTAGATGTAAAGTATCAGGAAAAGTTCCAGTATCAGTACCAGGACCAATTCTAGTACCAGTATCAGGACCAGTACCAGAACCAGTTCCAGTACCAGTATTAGGACCAGTACCATCATCACCACCAGTTCTAGTACCAATATCAGAACCAATTCCAGTACCGGTATCATGACCAGTACCATCATCACTACTAGTTCTAGTACCAGTATGAGGACCAATTCCAGAATCAAAACCAGTACCAGTATTAGGACCAGTACCAGTATCAGGACCAATTCTAGTACCAGTATCAGGAACAATTCCAGTACCAGTATTAGGACCAGTACCATCATCACTACCTGTTCTACTACTAGTTCTAGTTTTAAAAAAAAAAGAAAAGCAACATGTCCTAAATATACAGTAGTTAGCTGTAGTGATATTTTCCACACATTTACATTTACCTCATGATCAGACACACGCTCACATCTACACTCTCAATATTTCATGGTGCAACTGGTGAACCCGTGGCACTCAACAAGCCGTGAAGCGTTTTAATTCAGACGCCGACGCCGCTCTATGCTAAAGAAATGCTCTTATTGTTCCACTGAGGCTTTCTGCAGTAGCAAATGTCAAACTCCATCACTAGCTCGCTCCAGCTCGCAGCCGGCAAATAGTATTTGCCGCGGTGTAAATGAGCCGAGGTGAAGTCGCGGTAATGATAAAGTGACCAGGTGTTGTTGCATTTTTATAAGCAAAATTGCAGTGGGTTTTTGTGATGCATTTGCAGTCCATTTCGGCACACTGCAGATGTGTGCTCGCTAATGCGCTGAGTGCTGCGATGAATAGAAAGCACTGCCGGTTTTAAAAACACGAAGGAGCAAATAAACAGGAGCGTGCACGAAGTGAAGGTGTTAGCATTCCACCATCGTTAAGGTCCGGAGGATAGGGGTGTGTCCAGGGAGACGCTGAATCACAGGAATGTCTGTGAGTTACAGTTCAGTGTGTGAGCAAATACTCAATGGATACAGAAAAAACTCAGCTTGTTTAATCTGCATAACTTCAGCAAATATTCAGCATCTGTAATCTGGTTTACTAGCAGAATTTTGAAAGCATTTTGCTCACAAAGCTATCGTATGGCAACTTGAATTATTATTAAGTGCTACAAGTTGGCAAATTGACAAGGTAATTAGCATATTCATTAAATCATCATGGTCCTTTGTCTATTAAAACTGACCGTGCCCACTCATGTCCACGTCTATGTAAAAACACACCCAAGCAGGACTGACAAGAGTTTTGTTACGAGGTGAGCCAAAAATTATTCGCACTCTGGTTATATTGTCTCATCAGGTGCCAAAGCAACTCGGAAGATCATAAACAGAAGAGTTTAGACATCTGTGAACCAAACGTGGAGCGACACTCTGAGGAAGGTGAAAGTTTCTTACAGAGAATCATTAACGCCCTCGAATCACCAACCGAGGAAATGTTTAAAAGTCGACCATCAGCTGGAAAATTCGTCAATTTTCTGGGATTCTCAAGGCCAGAAGTATTGGAACATCATCAGGAAAAAGGTGCTCATTACAGTGAGGCGCTGAAGACTCACTGAACTTCAGATTAAACACAGAGGACTGATAGCTGAGGGCGTCGTGATCCCGCGCGACGCTTCACGTCCGCACACTTCTGCTCCACACTGTCGACACTCTGAGGTGTTAAAGCGTCCTCACTATAGTCCTGATCTCACTCCATCAGACTCTCACCTGTTCAGTCCCCTGAGAGCAGAACTACGAGGACGAAGGTTCACTTCTGAACTGAAGACAGCGGTGCATCCGTGGCTCGCAGCTCAGACTCAAACATTTTGTTAATGAGGGAATACGAAAGCTTGTTGACAGACAGACAATTCTGTATTTTTCTTTTCTAAAAGACGTTTAGTAAAATAAATTCTACAGCCAGAGTGCAGATTATTTTTCTCGCCCAGGCAAATTGCACAGTTTTGCATGTTTGGCATTTCTGTCTAAAACATGAGTGGAGTCAATACGACTAGATAAATTTATTACTTGCAGTGTGATTTGCTTCAGTCTAAAATCACCATAATAAACACTATTACCTTGTATATGCTCAGCAAACAATAATTTACAATTAAATGTATTACTATTATTAAAAGCATTCCATTATGCTACGGAACGGAAGGTCGGCAGTTCGAGTCCCAGCTCCACCAGTTTGCTGATGTTGGGCCCAAGCAAGGTGCAGTAAAATGGCCGACCCCTCGCTAACAAAACCCCTAATAACAAAAAGCTGAGATACATGAAGGATAAAGAATTGCACTGTGCAGTGATGTATATGTAATGAATAAAGGTTGAACTTTAGCCCTGTTTTTATTATTTATCATTAATCAGCTCTGAATAGAGCGGTCACTTGTACAGTAGAGCGACGAGGACAGATAGAAGTGCAGAAAGCATGTGGGGGATAAAGGAGCTGAGAGTGAGAGTGAGACAGAACTGCGAGATATGATGAGTGGAAGAAGATGAAAAGAGTGAAAGTGAAGAGACTTCCAGAGTCCGCAGGTGTCCAGTGCACTTTGCGCTTGCCGATCTGCCGGTCGCTGTGAGAGACACTCCACGCTAAAAGGTTACTGCACATCAAACAAGAACAGAATTAAACCCAGAACTCTGACTGCGGTCCATAAATGGCACCAAGGTAAAGCTTTGGAGAAAGATTCAGCTCGTGTGGTGTGTGTGTGATAATGTGACACTGGGATCTGATACAAGCCTGAAACGCCGGATCGCTAAGGGATTGGATCAGAAGTATCTTTCCAGATGTATTCCAGGCTGCCAGCTGTGTGTTTTACAGTGTTCGATGAGCGGAGTTCGACGTTTGACTCTATGAAGAGATGGTTCTCTGCAGCCCACAGATGGCTCCATACAGGAACTTAAGCTTCAAACAGGAACTACAGCTCTGTACATTGCTAGAGGTCCAGTGTTAAACATCTATTTATAGCTAGCCCTGCCCATTTGGAGATGCCACTCCTATTCAAATGTTTAGAGCTGGTCTCACATATTTAGAGGTAGATATCCCTATTTAGAGTGAGTGATTCTTACTATTAAGTTATTATAGCTATTCATAGCTAGTTGTTCCTATCTGTTGTCCCACTTTTCCACGAAGACGGCCCTGTCCTCGGCAGATGCACACAGCTGTTCTGAAGACTTGTGACGCTCGATAGTTCAGGACTGGAGTTTCCTACAGTCTACCTGAGTCTCCAATAACCAACTGGACTCCATATGAACTTAAACACGTCTCCTGTTATACTGAACTTCCAGCCTCCTAACACACAGTATGAGTGCAGATCAAATCCCTGCTCTCCGTTATCACCCAGATGAGGATGGGTTCCCTGTAGAGTCGGGTTCCTCTCAAGGTTTCTTCCTATCACCATCTCAGGGAGTTTTTCCTTGCCACTGTCGCCATCGTCCTCGGCTTGCTCATCAGGGACAATCTTAACATTTTGATTCACACATGCTCACTTCTCATACAAACTAGGTACGCCTGTTATACCCCATAATGACAACGTGAAATAAGTTTGATGGGATTTTTTTTCGAATGTATTACAAATTTTGCTAAATTAAGATAAATAAATAAATAAATAAATAAATCACATGAGTACGTAAGTATTCACACCCGTTGCGATGACACTCCAAACCAAGCCATGACGTCCAAGGCATTGTCTGTAGACCTCAGAGACAGGATTGTGTTGAGGCTCAGGTCTGGGGAAGGGAACAGAAACATTTCTGCAGCATTGAAGGTCCAGATGAGCACAGTGGCCTCCATAATCTGTAAATGGAAGACGTTTGGAACCACCAGGACTCGTCTTAGAGTGGACCGCCCGGCTAAACTGAGCGACCAGGGGAAAAGGTCTTCCTTAGTCAGGGAGGAGACCAAGAACTGGTCACTCTGAAAGAACCATCAGTGTTTCTCTGTGGACAGTGGAGAACCTTCCAGAAGAACAGCCCTCTCTTCAGCACTCCACCAATCAGGCCCGTATGGTAGAGCGGCCAGATGGAAGCCACTCCTTAGTAAAAAGCACATGACAGCTTTGTACTGTATATTTTATTTATTTATTTATTTATTTATTTATTTCCCTGAAGTTGCAAAGATTTCAAACAAACTTTCACAATGTCATTATGGGGTATTGTTTGTAGAATTGCAAAAATGTAGAATTGTTTGTAGTTTGGAAAATAATGAATTTGATCCATTCTGGAATAAAGCTGTAAGACTCTCCGGATGGCCGTACACACGTGTTTAACTAGTTACATAACTTGGAGCTAATTAGATACACAGAGTATTTTATGAATCCCAAAGGGAAAATGTAAAATAGATACCTTTATATGCAGCTAGTTACACAATTTAGTTTTACAATTGTTCTACATATACGAGTAGCAGAAGCTCATAGATCATCCGGTTGTTTATTAAATTAAGTTAATTTCGTAATGAAGATGATCTTAATTGAAATTGAAGATGATTGACTCAGGCAAAAGAAAGAAAGAAAGAAAGAAAAAGTTCTACCTTTTAACCAGTGTGGAAAAACTAACAAACTCATCCCGCATGCCCGGATCTCAACAAGCCACAAGGTCAAGATCAAGAAAGAAGAGAAGAAAATATCAGTTTCTTGATCTAAAAGTTTTTACCGATGCACAGTTCTGTCTTTCGGCTTGTGAGACGCTCTGCTCTGAACTGTTACAACACGTTAAAGAACAAGATATAAAACATCTACACATCATCACACACTCGTGCAAGAACACAATCCTGAACACAATCCTGTCAATCATTCATTTATAATGAAAAGAGTCGGGATTCACTTTATCGAGGCCGCTGTCTGAGTAACAGCACGAGGGGGGAAAGGCATAAAAAATGGAGTAGAGATTTGAAACAGGACGGGGCGAGAGCACGAGCACGAGCTTGGGGATCATCCTGGAAATGTAAACAGACTACAAGTGAACTGACAGCCTGTCCAAAATACAGCAGGTTTCTTTTGGCTTCTTGCAGATTCACATTTCAGACATTTGGTTTGTAAAAGGTTACTGCATGTCAAACAGAGAAATAAGCAAAGCCTAAAAACAGCTTGGACCTCGAGGCGGCTCTGGAGATTTTGTCAAGAATTTGTAAGTAAATGTAGACGTTTTAAAGGGCACGCTTTAACGCCGTTAAACAACAACGCAGCCATGTCTCGTGTCAATGGGTAATTTGCTAAAGAATCCCACGCTGCTGAAAAATTCATGCACCCTGGGGATATATTTATCCCGAGCCAGATGGGATGCGGGAGAGCATTACCATTCCTGGACCAATTCTGTACATCTCTCCATATAAACAATCTCTCTCTCTCCAACACTGTGTGAATTTTTATACTGGATATATAAATATATATATATACACGGTATGTTAAGCTGAAATTCAGGGATGAGCGCCATGACAGCTCTAAAAACGGAACAGATCCGATGTAAACTCTTATAGTGGAAACACAGCTGAATCAAACCTCACAAAATAACAAGATATTAAAAATCTGCTAAAGTTAAACAGGACTAAAATTCACTTTTTAACCCACTTGTTTTTATTTTGTTGTTTGTTTTTAAGTCGCTTTTTCTTGCGTTCCTCATTAGACTTTTAAATGTCTGGCTTTTAATCACAATATTCAGACAATCTTCATGAGAAACGCTCAGTGATAAGCCCCTCGTCCTGCTCAGCGGCCATCGCTAGTTTTTGGCGGAAATCCGTGACTATGTTGAAGCTATTGTTTGTTCAGCTTGTTTGTTGGATTTAGGCACACTATGAGGCTAAAGTTGCTAACTGCTAACGGCTTGTCTGGGCTTTTAGCATCCGCTGATCCACCATGTGTGGATACACAAGTGTTATTTTGTGTTGCTATCCTTAACTTGACCTGTTTAGAGCGATACGATTTAAAACAGGGCTGATATACAGTGTAGCTACATCTCCGGTCCTTCTGTTTCTGAAGAGCTATTTAGGTTAGCAACTAACTAAGTGCTAACAGCTAATGTAGGCTTAGTTGTGTTATAACTCAAATTTTGCTGAACACTTTTCCCAGTTCATCAGGTGGAAATGGCTGGGAAATGCCTTATAATGAATTACAAAAAAAAAAAGGTCAAGCCATTTTCAGTTTCTGCATACTGATTGGCTAGGACAGGGTCGGCCTCGCGCAGCTCCAGGGCTCTTTCATCCGGCTTTGGAAATTAAATAATGACCATTTAATTTCATTTTAGCTCGTTAGTTTTTTTCAAATGCAGTTCTAAATTCTAACATGTTATAAGATGATGATCATCATTCAAATAAAACGTGTTTAAACGCCCAAAATACGCATCACACCTGCCGGCTCGCGATTTATTAACCTTAATTATTCCATTCTCGAAGTGCACTTCACAGGGTGATCCCTACTCCCTACTGCTCCTTTTTCAGTGAATGTCAGTGAAGAGAACAAAACTCCACCATTCAGAAGTCACCAGTGCTGATGTCACTTCCTCTGTATTATTGACAATAATAATTGATTAAAGATGTACCAGATTACTAGCCTATATAACATTAAAAAAAAATTTATTTAATTAAAGTTTAAATTATTGTCTCATATTAATATTACGTCATTGTTGATAATAATGATAATAAATAAATAAATATATTTTTTCAAGATCCATTCTTTTTGAGTTGACCGCTGACTGCACGCTCCAGTACACGCGATAAAAGCATGACGGCACACTGAAGACAATTCTTGGTTTGCTGCAGGTTGATAATTTAAATTCGGCTTTTTATTTCATAAATACGAGGAGGACAAATAGACATTGAGTATTTTTTATTAATGTAACCTTCAGGCCAGTGGTTTTTTCGGAGTTCAAAATGTTTTTGCTGCATTCAGAAATAAGATTTTGTTTTCTCTGTAGTAGTTTATTGATTTCATAAATGTAACACAATGCAAAATGTTTTTTTTAAATATACATACAGTAGCATAAAGGCAAAAAACAATATATGCAGTGTTATCTTCATTTTAGATGTCAGAATGGTGTTGCGGCTCTCGGTGTTTTCTTTTCTGTGGGAAATGCGTCCAAATGGCTCTTTGAGCTTTTAATTTTGTAGTTTGTTTAAAGCTACAGACACTGAAACAGCGCATTTGAAAAAGGAGTGAAACTGAAAGGCAATCAGGCGGCCAGAATGCAGGCCTTGAGGTGTATTTCAGCTGGAACAGTAACACACACTCGGGAGAGAGCTCTCAGACTCATGTTAACTTGTTTAAACTGTAAAAGAATTGCTAAACTTTACGATTCCATCACATCTGAATAAAAATGTAGCTGTTGTTTCATGTTGTACGATTTCAGGCATGTTTGAAGATTCTCACTCATCGTGTGTTTGAATGAGAGATGATGCGTACTGTATCTCTGTGTCAGATCATACAATGACTCTAAATCATACTAAATGACTGTAAATGACTATGTTATGTTTACGTTATCAGTCCAGATGTCTAGACCCAAACACACACTTACAGTCTTCCACACCGCATTTCTTCCTCATCACCATTACATCTCCAGCTGTCCTGTACTGTATGCTGGCCATCTTCTCGTCGCTGGATTTTAGACGAGATTTGAATCTGAAATCTCTGACACTGACAGGAACGTAAACTCGCTGTTAACGTGAGTGTGACACGTACGTCATTTTTGGACCTGACAGCTGCATTTGACACAGTGGACCACAAGATCCTATTATCTATTCTCACAAGCCTTGATATTTGTGGAACAGTGTGGCAATGGTTTGCTTCTTACCTAGAAGATAGGTCGTATGAGGTGACATGGAGGGGATCTACATCTGCCCCATGAAGACTCTCTACTGGTGTTCCGCAGGGCTCAGTACTTGGTCCTCTTCTGTTCTCCGGTCTCTTGGTAAGGTCATATCATCGCATGGATTTTCATACCATTCTTATGCAGATGACACTCAACTTGTTTTCTCCTTTCCTCCCTCTGACACTCAGGTTTCCACGCGGATCTCAGCATGTCTGGCAGACATCTCATCCTGGATGGCAGCTCATCAGCTGAAACGCAATCTGAGTAAAACCGAACTGTTGTTCATTCCTGGTGACGCATCCCCAGGTCAAGATCTTGTGATCTCCCTGGACAACAATCAAATCACTCCTTCAGCCACTGCCCACAATCTTGGGGTAACCGTGGACAATCATCTGTCATGTTCCCCACACATCGCTAACCTTATTCGCTCTTGTAAATTTCTCCTTTACAATATCAGAAGAATCCGCCCATTTCTTTCTTCACAGGCTACTCAGGTGCTTGTTCAGTCCCTTGTTATTTCAAGACTGGACTACTGCAACTCACTCCTGGCTGGCCTGCCTCTGTCCACGACTCGTCCTCTGCAACTGATCCAGAATGCAGCAGCACGTCTCGTTTTCAACCTTCCCAAGTTCTCCCACACCACCCCACTCCTCCGCTCCCTGCACTGGCTTCCTGTAGCTGCCCGCATCAAATTCAAAACACTGATGCTTGCCTACAAAGCTAAAAATGGCCCAGCACCCACTGACCTCTCTGCTCTAATCACACCACACACTGCGCCGCGTTCCCTCCGGTCCTCCAGCACCGCTCGCCTTGTCCCACCATCTCTCAGGGATCGAGGGCGGCATTCATCCAGACTCTTTTCTGTTCTGGCACCGCGGCGACTCAAAACTTATCTATTTCTCCAGTACTTACAGGACTAAACCCCCCAACCCCCCCCCCCCCCCCCCCCCCCAAAAAAAAAAAAACCTTCTTCCCAGTTGTGTTAGACTAATCGCACTTAGTTATTGACCTAGTTAGCCCAGTGTAAGTATCTATTCAGTAATGTAAACTTTAAATCACTTTTTGTAAGTCGCTCTGGATAAGAGCGTCTGCCAAATGCTTAAATGTAAATGTAAATTTTTGTCAGCAACAGCAAAATTGGGCAGAAGTGGAATTTTCCATACGCTGGCTGGTTGACGCATCGTTCCCTGACTCGAGCTCTTCCCAAATTCCTCCTGTCGATGTCAACCCGTCATCATTATAACTCTCATCCTCACTCCCACCTGTTTTTCACAGCCTATATGCGCCCCGCTGCGCCATTCCTTATAGCATGAAATATGACTTCAGCTTAGAATGACAGAAACCAGCAAATCCAGATGCTCAGTGACAAGGGGGCTCATTGACCAATCTGTTAGCAAAAATGGGTGCCAGTGGTTTTGGATCCGTCCATTCATTAATCCATCAATCCATCCATCTGTCCATTATGTATAGCACTAATCCTGTGTTGGGTCATGGAGGGCCTGGGTGTTTGTTCCTCGGGAACTCGCATACACACACGCTCATACATAGAATCATACGCTACAGGTGATTTGGAAATACCAATCAACTTGCAGAAAACCAACCAAGTACAAGGAGAACATGCAACCTCCACACACACACACACACACACACACATACAAACACACACACGCAGAAACACAGAGGAGGTGGGTTTTAAAACCATGCAAATCTCTAGTCAGTGCTTCATAAATTTCATCAGTATTTGGACTTTGGCAAAGAGAGGGGGAAACATGCTGAACCTTGTTTACACAAACATCCCCAGCATATAACCATGAGATCCGTCCCACCTTGGCCTGAGACTCCAAAACCACCTCCTACACAGCAGTGTGGCATACAAACTCTAGACGCACTGCAGTTTGCGTATCGTCTTAACCGTTCCACGGACAACACCATCTCCACCACACTCTATCTGGCCCTCAAACAACAAGGACAACAAGCAAACCTATGTTCGAATGCTATTGATAGATTTCAGCTCAGCATTTAATACTATCATCCCCCAACACCTGACTGGGAAACTGAGGCTGTTGAGCCTGAACACCTCCCTCTCTCCCACCCAAAAGGCCTCAGCCAGTGTGGATCGGGGACAGTAGCTCCAGCACCAGCACACCACCCCCAGGGTACTGTATGTCCGCCTGGAGCAGAATCTCACCTCCACACCAAGTCTTTGCACAAGAAAACCCAACAATATCTCTTCTTCCTGAAAAGGTTCAGAAAGGCCCAGCTTCCAACGTCAATTCTCAGCATCTTCTATAGAGGGACTACGAGAGCATCCTGAGCAGCTGCATCACCGTCTGATTCGGGAAAATGTGCCATCTTGGACCGCAAGACCCTGCAGCGGATAGTGAGGACAGCCGAGAAGATCATCTCGATCTCTCTTTCCTCTATCGAAGACATCTACACCACACGCTGCATCCACAAATCCTCCAAGCATTGTAGGTGATCAGACACACACACACACACACCCCTCACACACACTCTTAACCCTCCTGCCATCCGGAGCGCATTCAGCACAAAGCATTCAGGCTCCACATCCAGACCTCCATGTCCTAAATAAAAAGGGACTGGACTGACACACACACACACACACACACAACTCTAATGGAGCTTAATTGATAAACATACATGTGCAACAATCATCCAGAAATTTCACATACCAGCCTGAAATTGCTTTTTTCACAATATTTATTACCAGAGGTGGAAAGTAACGAATGACATTTACTCGCGTTATTGTAATTGAGTAGTTGTTTTTGTGTACTTCTACTTTTTAAAGTAGTTTTTAAAATCTGTAATTTTACTTTTACTTAAGTATGTTTTGTTTGAAGTATTGTAATTCGCTACATTTTAAATCATATTCGCTACTGAGTGAAACAAATGAATGAAAATGCAAAAAATATTCTGCTTTATATACTGTAAATGCTTGGTTGCGCTCGCGCGCGCGTGTGTCTCGCGTCCTGGTCGCGCGCCGCTCCAGACTCCACTCCAGGTTTTCTGACTGTTTCCCCACATCGGCATCTACCTGACCTTCCACACGGTCGCTTCCTCCCTGAGAGTGACGTCATCAATCAGCGCCACCAGATATAAACCGGAGAGAGACGCGGGAAAGAGGAGAGAGATTGTGATTCTGGCGGTTTGATATTTGGTTGTGACTTTTTGCCTCCCATTGACTTTGATTATCGCTTTGCCCCTTTGCTTTGGTGGCTCTTTGTATATATTTGTAGATAATTTCACTGTATGTTTGTGCACTCAGCAGTAGTAGGGGGCGTGGCTGCCATTTATTTTGGGAAGAGGGAATTTATTCACTGTTTTTGGTTTAGGGAGTCGGGGAAGGGACCTGGATTTTTGTTTTTGTTTGTGTTTTTTTGTTTTTTGTTTTTTGCAGGTAATCTAGCTACTAAATATAAATACCATTTAGTTTATTATTTTGGCCTGGGTCCACCCTGAATCTCATCCTCCTGGATCTAGTTCTTTCTGCCATATACCACCATTTCCATACAGTTTATAACAGAACCCTGAACCGTTCTCTTGCTGTTCGGCCGACACTAGACTGGGACGTGACGCCATATTTAAGTGACCACTTTGATTTTCAAGCACAAGAAAGACAACAGCTTTATTATGCAAAGGTGTTCCTTCAGTTAAAAACAACTAGTTTGAGATTTATATCTGCTCATCTTTTTTGAACTACACTAGAATGCCTCATCCAAAAAGTTACTCAGTAACGTTTACTCTGAGTACATTTTTTATGAGCTACTTTTTACTTTTACTTGAGTGGATTTTTATAATGGTATCTTTACTTGTAATTCAGTAAAATTTCATTGAAGTGACAGCACTTTCACTTGAGTACAAAATTTTAGTCCACCTGCTATTTGCACTAGAACTGCTTTTATATCTTCGCTGCTAATTACAAGAAATGTTTCCTGTTCTCATATCACTACTAACTCATTACCCCATTACCAGATGATTGGATTGCGTCATGTTGTTTGTCGTGTTGTTGCTCTTGTTTGCACATTTGCATATGCTTAGTTTTTTGGTCAATTTATAGTGCTAACCTGTTTTGTCTCGCTAGTTAGTTATTGTTCATTTATGTCATTAATTTATGTTTGTATGGAGCAGCTTGGTCCAGGAGGAACGCAGTTTTGTTTCATTGTGTACTGCACTGTATCTGGTTGAAATGACAATAAAAGCCTACTTGACTTGAGAAAGGCCTTTCACCCTACCTGCTCCAGAGGGCGCTGTATCCTGGCTGACTCTGTGCTCTGGCTCCAGCTTCCTAACTGGGATATGCAAAAAAAAATCATTCCAGTTGTGACACCTGTGACAAATAATTGAATAGTATTTAATTATTTATTATCAAGGCTTTATGCATAAAATAACACAATAACTTTAATTAAACTGTCATTTATCGATGGAGCGAATGTGAAGCAGAAACATCTCAGAAATGCCACAAACGTCGCCCTATAAAAGCCTTCAGAGCCACATCAATCATCATCATCATCATCATCTCTGAGCTGGTCTGAATCTCAAGCTGCTGTGGAGCAACACGGACCAGACCAGCAAAGAACCAACGACTCGCTCACGTCTCACAGCGGGTTAACAGAGACAGAGCAGAAAGAACCAGCACGGAGAAAGGAGCATCAGACCTCCCACAGCTCGAGTGCTGGCGACGATGAGCGCTACCCAGATTAGCAGGAGAAAATCGCTCACTTGTAGATCTGTTTCTATGGTAACAGCTCAAACAGAGGGACATGGACTGTACGACAAAGGTGTTTGTCGCCTTATGACTGGGTTTAGGAAAGGTGTGTGTGATCTTTTCTTACTGTACATAGTGGCTGCTTCCTGTTGTAAGAAGACGTGTGTTTGAGGAAGGAGTCTCCAATGTCAGCGCCGAGAGCTCGATCTTCTTTGTGGTTTCTCAGTAGCCTGAGAACGAGATGTCAGCGATTCAAATCTGTAATTATCGTCACGTTGCTGCGGTGTAAGAGGAACAAAGTGTTTGCAGGTATCTTCTGTAGCAATGTGGTAACAGTAGCTGATCTATTTTCTTTTAACCGCCTCACATGCACTGGTTTATTCCTTCACGACTAGTACCGATTTTATTACGTAAGGACTGAGATGGAGAGATTTCCAGTGGATCATCTAAATCTCTCTCCGTGATACAGTGACAGCCATGTCTCTCACCCACACACACACACACACACACACACAGGATTCTGCCGTTGTTGCTCTTAGAGCAGAATTTGCTTCGACATGGTTTGAGTTTGGATCTCAAGTCAGCTCTGATCCATGAAAAAACAAACAAACAGATGAAATAAATTCACAGATCTTTATAAAGAGCAGCTTCCGGTTCCACGACCCAGTTCTACCGCTCCTCGCCGTCCTACTGCAATCTATCGTGGAGCTCATAGACCAGCGTTAATATTCATGCATGCTGATGCCGGAGATCCCGTGAGATTTCCTCGCCTGGCTTTTCCCGAGTACTTAATCTCCTCAGGATTTCCAAAGACACTGTTTCTAATTTGTTTATGAACTTGATGGAAGACACCGTCCTCCTTCTTGCTGTTGGAGTATTTGATTGATGGTGTTGATGTGGACCAATAGTTCTCTGACAGAATGGATGTATGAGGCCATGATTGCATGTCCCCAAAGAGAACAGGTGTAAACAGGCTCTGGAACGGTGTCCGTGTCTCCTTGGAATTGGTTTGGATAAAACACTTTATCCTGGTTATAGTGGGAACACTGGCCTGCCCTTTCTCAGTGCAGCATTCACACACTTTTGCATGGGGTTAGTTTTCTAAGTTTCTGAGTTTTCTCAGACGGGTGTGTCTTCACGATGTCCACCTGCTCATCACAATGACACATAGACCATTTACAGTTCATCTCAATAGAAGCTGATGGTAATGGTCTTAAGTGCTTGTTGTAATGGGTCACGTGAGCATCACATTCACGTTCAGTACGTCTACAGACGAGTCAAAAATTGGTAAAAAAAAAAAAAAAAAATCTATATTTCTAATATATCGAAACTAGTTTTTCATGCACTTTATTACACAGCAAAATAAAAGCAAATCTTTCATTTTCAACACTCGTGAAAGAACCCGTTTGGGATATCGCTGAAAACCTCCTGATTCCGTGCGTCCTCCAGCATCCAGGAGCCAGTGCGTCCTCTGGTGTGTCTCCCAGGACGTTGGCTGGGGCGGTGCAGACCTCATGAATCTCCTGAGGTCAGGATCGAGCCAGGAACCTTTAAGAGGTGTGAGGTGTCCACCCTACCCTCTGCATCACCAGTATACAAGCAGGTTCCTTATCAGACACCTTTATGTCCAGACCCAATGTCCAAGTAGAACCCTTGTAGAAACTGAAGAACCCTTAATTAGTCAAGGAAATCACTGAGAATATGTTTTGATATGTAAATGAGCAGGAGCTGAGAGCTTCATAGGAGAAGGCAGACACATAAGCTGGATAAATAGAATCATACAACACAGACTGTTACACACACGCACACACACACACACTTGATATGCATATTGGGAGAGCTGGTCTAATTGAAAGGTCACGTCTAATGTATGTTAATGCGAGAGAGGCAGCTCTTTTGTTCGGTTTGTACACACGAAAGAGATATCAAGACGTTCTCTGGGAATTAAATACAAAACGTCTGACACCTATTAAATGACTTTCTGGGGCTTTTATCATTATTTATGTTTTTGTCTTGTTTTTTGCACAGATGTACAGAACCAGGAATGACAAGAGATGTGCTGTAAAGTAATTGAAATAGAGAATTAAAACACTTCAGGTCAGGGTGTCCAAGAAAAACAAACGACGGATGTCCCCATTCTGATACAACCTGTGAATGACCAGGTTACCATAGAAACGCTAACAAGTTGTGTGTTAATTCAGCACAATAACCAACCAATCAGCATCCAGATTTCAAACGCACTGTAGTTCGGATTCAGCTCTGTCGCATATCTTTAGTATTCCTCTCTCTATTTTCGCTGCGCTACCTCGGCGCATTAGCATCTCCTCGAACGTCTGAAGAAGTCCCTGCTCATCACTTCCTCTCCCTCTGTCTTTTATTTTGCTCTTTTCTTTTTTCATCTATTTTCTCATTAATATTTCGACGTTCGAGTTCAAAGCCTGCCAGGAAGAAAAAAAGCCTTGTTAATCTTTCATTACACGTTCAAACAGAATATTTCAAAAACATAAAGAAAAACCAATAACCTTGGATCTGATTTAGCTAATTAGTAATTGTTCTCGTGTTCGATTTGCATGTCTGTGGAATAATTATAAACGAGCCCACGCTGTTGGAATGTAATAACAGACGTATCTAAACGGCCCACGCGTGCAGACGTATGCAGGTCTTTCAACGCCACCGCTGTCTTCAAAGCTTTGTTAAGAAACTGACCTTCTTTTTTTTTTTTTTCTTCACATGTTATTTATTTCATTATTTATACTTTTTTGTTTTTTTATTATTGTTATATTCTTTACCGATTGCACGTAGCAGAACTTGTAAAGCAAACACATTTTCTTTATTGACAATTAAAGCAGAAAACCGTGGCTTGTCTAAAACCGTGTTTAATTTGCATCGCCGGAACACTTTTCGCATGAATTAAACCCTGTAGCAGGTGTAGTGCTCCGGCTGCGAGTGGAAACGTAATGCTTGTCACGTTCAGTCTGGGACGGTGAGAAAAACAACAGGACAAAGATAACGCGAGACTTTCACCCTGCGAGGCGCCGATACAGCTGGCCTTCATGAGACGTTCAGTACAAACTAATCCCTCATGCAATGTAAGCGCTCCTGCAGATGCTACACCTCTAACCAACAATGTTGTGCACAGGAATTATAAAGTGGTTGCTACGAATCCCGCTAACCCTAAACCCTTTAAATAAAATTCAAAACTCTACTCAGTTTCTTACACAGTCTATTGTTTGTATTGTTTTCTGTGCGCCCTCCCGAGGCCACAACCGAAAAAACAACAATGCTGAACTTTTATGTAATTTTTTATGTAATTTTAGAATTAAATCTAACGTCAAGCTTTAGAAACGCAAATCAGCTCTAAGGACGATCCAAAGTGTTCTTGGTCTGTCATAATCTATACCTACACAAGCTACTATATTTACAATACACTCAGTAAGGTCAGAACATATGTGGGCGGAGCTAAATGTCTAATTTATATAAATATATATTTCGTGCTAGTTTAGCAAAGAGAATATTGAACTTTATGATTTCTGTGTGTTCGACTGACAGTTCATTCAGAACACTGCTCTATAGCCGAATCTCATCTTAACTAACGTTTAAGTACTTTTAAGACCTTTAAGTACCAATCATTTCCAGCTTATTATGGATAGAAGAAACATCCTGATGGAAATATTTCTGTCTACAAATGAAGCACATGAGCTAAGACATACTAGCTAAGCTGGTCGCTTAATGGTGAGCCCACACTATGCTAACATTAACCCACTCCTGTAGCTACCTTAGCTTTTACGATTTCCCTTTTGGGGTTAATAAAGTACTTAATCTACTGTATATATCTACAGGTATCTACCTCTCGCAAAGATTCACCTCTGATTGTTACAGAGCACTGACACTGGAGGCTCCTTCCACTCATGTTCAATAAACACCTCCATTACACTGCAAAAAAAGGCATCGTAGAAATATCTCGAATTTAGTCAAATTTATATACACTTTATTGTACAATAATCCCATATTACTGTATCATATTCATATTACATTAGTCAAATTTTACAAAGAATTTTAAGTGAAAATTAATGTCTTGTTCTATTGGAAGATAATTTTTCTTCTTTCAAGAAATACATTCCTAAATGCTTAAAAAAATGTTTTGGGATGAGCTTATTAATCTTGTATTTGATTTGTTGTAATCTTATGTAAGAAATTGTAAATATAAATCCCTCACTAAGATTTTTTTTGCAGTGTATTAAAACCTCAGTCGTTACTATAGAAGCCATTATGATAACCTAAAAGAAAATTCATTAACCAATCAGAGTGTAGAATTCAACAGCACTGGATTGGATTTTAACCGAGTTCAAGGCTTTTAACCCTAATAACTAGTAACTGTAGCAGTTATAACTTCAATATGGGATCTCACTAAATATTAAAATATTTATGAATATATAAATAAATCAAACCCACATTCTTTGATTTTACCTCATAGACCCGGAGCATCGAATAATCTAGCAAATTATACAGTCAATATTTTTCATTTTTCGTTTTCTGATCCGTTGTGTTTAACCTAAAGCACACCGCATGGTTCCGAAATGTTCCTGCTCCGACCTCCTGAAACTGATTATACGATGCGACTTGGTGTGATTCCTCTAATTCCCATGCAAATTAGCTGTGGCTCTTTCCATTTTGAAGTAAAATGTGTCTATATTTTTGGTGGCGTTATTGAAAGTAATGAGGCCACTGGGAGCTGCAGCGCTGCTTCGCGAAGGTCTTGTATTTCGGCGAGCATGAATAATTTAAGCATTTCAATTACGCGGTGTTGAGAGGCCGCGCCGTCAGAGCATCCAGACTGCGGCTCTGAACACAGCACTCCTGAAGAAACGCTCTAAATTATTTATGCTTACATTACCAAGAAAAATAGGAAAAAGAGGAGAATATATTTACAGTGGGAGAACGCATCTCGAGTCCCCGCACACAGCTGTTTGTGTCAGCTAACACGCCTCGCTGTGGGGCCAAAGCGGATGCTAAGTGCACGTTTAAAGCTTTGAGTTTTGGTAGCGGAAAAATAATAGCGGTGCGCGCCGGAGCTCAGGTGTTCCATTGACATGATAAAAACATCAGGGCTGCTCTTACGGAGCGGTGCGTGGGCTTCAATTTGTAATCGCTTTCAGTGGCACTGAGAGATTTATATCAATTCCGACAGTGTTACCTTAGTGGTACCAGAGAGCTGCTCAATTCTGTGTCCTGATTGGTCAGGAGGTGTTGATTAGTTCTCCATAACAGCAGCTCTGACAGTAGTGCAGGTTTCTACTAATGAACCGCTTTTAATTGATTTCCTACATCAAACCCTCTTAACTAATTACTAAATTTAGGAGGAAACGAAGGGGTCCAAGCAGCAGACAACCCCATCAGGTCAGTGCTGCCACTTCACTTACGCTTCTCACAGTGCTAATTCATGGAAAACAGGTTTGTGCATGAGCAACCTGGTTTAGCATTTTTAGAGCACTTAACTGGTTTGGATTTTTAGGACACTTCCTGGTGTAGTGTTTAAAGAGGACTTCCTGCTTTAGCGTGTCAGAAAAGGAAAATGGTTATGAGTCAGTTTCTTAAAAACTACCTGGTTTAACTTTTTTTAGAACACGTCATAATAATACATTTTTGGAGCACTTCATGAGTGTTTATAGGGGAGTTCCTGCATTAGCCTCTTCAGAGCACTTCCTGCTTTAGCCTTTTACAGCATTTCCTGTGTTACCATTTTTAGAGCACTTCCTGCTTTAGCCTTTTCAGAGCACTTCCTGCTTTAGCATTTTACAGTATTTCCTGATTTAGCATTTTTAGAGCACTTCCTGCTTTAGCATTTTTAGAGCACTTCCTGATTTAGCATTTTTAGAGCACTTCCTGCTTTAGCCTTTTCAGAGCACTTTCTGCTTTAGCCTTTTCAGAGCACTTCCTGCTTTAGCATTTTTAGAGCACTTCCTGCTTTAGCATTTTTAGAGCACTTTCTGCTTTAGCCTTTTCAGAGCACTTCCTGCTTTAGCATTTTACAGTATTTCCTGATTTAGCATTTTTAGAGCACTTCCTGGTTTAGCATTTTGCAGTATTTCCTGATTTAGCATTTTTAGAGCACTTCCTGCTTTAGCCTTTTCAGAGCACTTCCTGCTTTAGCATTTTACAGTATTTCCTGATTTAGCATTTTTAGAGCACTTCCTGATTTAGCATTTTTAGAGCACTTCCTGCTTTAGCCTTTTCAGAGCACTTTCTGCTTTAGCCTTTTCAGAGCACTTCCTGGTTTAGCATTTTTAGAGCACTTCCTGCTTTAGCATTTTTAGAGCACTTTCTGCTTTAGCCTTTTCAGAGCACTTCCTGCTTTAGCATTTTACAGTATTTCCTGATTTAGCATTTTTAGAGCACTTCCTGGTTTAGCATTTTGCAGTATTTCCTGATTTAGCATGTTTAGAGCACTTCCTGCTTTAGCCTTTTCAGAGCACTTCCTGCTTTAGCATTTTACAGTATTTCCTGATTTAGCATTTTTAGAGCACTTCCTGGTTAAGCATTTTTAGAGCACTTCCTGCTTTAGCATTTTTAGAGCACTTCCTGGTTTAGCATTTTTAGAGCACTTCCTGGTTTAGCATTTTTAGAGCACTTCCTGATTTAGCATTTTTAGAGCACTACCTGGTTTAGTGTTTAAAGAGGACTTTGTGCTTTAGCATTTCAGAACTCTTCCTACTGTATTTTAGTATTTTAGAGAATTTCATACTTTAACATTTTAAAGCAATTCCTGTGTTACTGTTTTAGAACACTTCCTGGTTTAGCTTTTTTAGAGCGTTAAACTTGTTTAGCATTTAAGAGCACTTGATGGTTTAGTGTTTGTAGAGCACCTCCTGGTGTAATGTTTAAGAGGACTAAAGCCTTTAGCATTTTTTCCCTTGTATCTGTTCCTTTTCTGGTTTAGTGGTTTACAGCACACCTGGTCATGCTGTGAGCAAATCCATTATCTTTCAGGTTTTGCGCTTAGACACTTTGAAAGAAAAATCCCGTCTTGAACAGTGATCTGAAGTCCAGTCACCGAGGCGATAATGCTTAAATTACATCACCGTATCTGATTTAAAAGACGTTTGAGGAAGAATGATATTTCACTTTAATTAATAACTGACTTTTATCTCCATGCAAATTAAATCAAAACCACATGTGTACGTGTAAGAGCATTCTGTGTGTGTGTGTGTGTGTGTGTGTGTGTGTCTGCTGGAGTGTATGAGGATCAGCGGAGGTTAATGAAAAGCTCTGCCGCAGTGTGTGATGATGAGGAGATGGAGGGAATGAGGTAGCGAGATACTCATCGGCTCTGGCAGGTGTCGCGTGGAATGAATCAAGATTGTTTGAATGTTTTCGTGTGTGTGTGTGTGTGTGTGTGTGTGTGTGTGTGTGTGTGTGTGTGTGTGTGTGTGTGTGTGTATACACATATATAACCCCTATGTACATGTGTTTGAAAGTTTTAAGAATGTGTGAATGTAAGTAGACATCTTCTGAGAGCTCTAATGGATCGAGAGAGGAAAATACTGACTAGATTTAAACAGTTCTTGAACAGGACAAAAATATTGGCGCCCTGTGTAGGCTCATATTCCTAGTGTCATAGCTCATCCTGTTAAATAGCTGAATGCAAGGTTATAAATTTTACATTTCTGTGATGCATCATTTTTCTTTTTAATATTAAACAGCACTGAGTCTGACACGTAGAAAGACTAGAGAGAACTTCCTGTAAGATTCTCAACTACTGTACGCACTGCAAACAGCAACAACAAAAAAAAAGCAATTCAGCAGCATGCAGTATATCACAGATTGTGCATAAGATTTATATGAAATTACTGACTGTGCATCTCGTAGCATGATCGCTAAACAATACGAAGTAAAACTCTGGAAACACAGCTTCATAAGGAGGAAACATGGCCCAGGATCGGCAACACGTGTCACAGAACTGTATTGCGTTTTTCGGGAATATAAATCCCGCTCTCCGAGGGCACAGATCAGGAGCTGAGATTGTACAGCACGATCTCACACCATGTGTGTGTGGGTGTATGTGCTCGAGTGTTATTGTATATTCTACGTGAAGATTTATGAATTTCTTCCGCTTCATATCGCTCACCCTTTCATCACACAATATTTTCAAAAGGCTGAAGCTGTAAGACTGAGGCAGTGTGATCCAGCAGATAATCATGCATTTCAAGGATGTTGTCATAAATATTTGAACATTTTTACTGCAAAATGAGACACATCCATACCCAACAATCAGTTTCTGCAAAGGAATCAAAAAGGATTACTAGCTGAATATTTTAGTGCATCTTTTCTTTTAGTGTTAAAAGGAACAAATGCCAAATTAGTATATTTAAATTGTTTTGAATATATCAGTGTATGATTATTAAAATGTTATAACTCCAGCTCCTGTAGGTTTGTCACGATGGATGAATAATTTTGCATTTGTGTTTGTCGTTATTTATGTATCCAATTTAATATCAGTAACATGGCTTACTGTAGGTTTTACTTTTTTTTTTTTTTAGTCACTGTTAGAAAATTGCAACAAAAAAAGAGAAAATACTTTTGTTGCACACAAAGACTTTTTAATTATAAAGTGTATTTAGAATCTTTAGAAACATTTAAAAACTGCAACTGCAACAACATTATCAGACCACTTTTTGAACCTCCTAGTTAGTTCATTAGTCTTTCGAAACTTCCCCAGAATTCCATCAAACACATTTAATTTGTTCACAGAAGCTATTATAGTTTTACTTTTCTGATCATGTGACAGAAAGAAGTGATGTGATTGCTCTTTATGGATGTCACACTCTGTGAAAACACATAATATAAAAAATGGATATTTAGCATTTTAAATAGACATATTTTTAATAGACAAGTGCTCAAGGAAATTAATTTGCCAGAATGACTTTAAGTGCAAAAATGGAGTTTATCTCATTTTGCAGTCAAACCATTTTGCAGTCTAACGTCTTTTCTTTGTAACTCGGAGACACACTTTATTATAAAACAATAGAAAACCTGACCTCAAAAATAAATAATAAAATATTTCATTAAAAAAAACTTTTTAAGGTAGAAATGTTTGATGAAATACTTGTCAGGCCAATTGCTAGAAACTTTACTGATTTTGACGGCTGTTTCATATCTGTCTATCTATTTATCTACTTTAAAAACACATACAAGCAAAAAAAATAAAATAACAGAATTTCATTAATTAACATTGTGAAATGTCCTTTAAATTAGTTCATTTCTTTACTCACATTATAGCAGCTAGAAACAGTCGTTGCCTCACCATGAGAACTTCTTTACTTTACTTTACTTTACTTTACTTTACTTTACTTTACTTATGTGCTGCTTTACTTTTGACTCCTTCGAAATGTTGACATTGGAGACTACTTCCATAAAATGTTAAATACACACCTCTCCTTCCCTTGGAGGTAACATCGGCTTATCAACAGTTATGTGTTGTTCTAAGTAGAGAATTGATAACATTTTCGAATGAGTGTATTAATATAAATATGCTGTATTGCCAGCAGATGAATAAACACTTTCTGACCAACCAGAATACAAAAATCATCAATCTTTATAGTGTCTTCAGACTTGAAATGTAAGGGTTTACAAAAATAAAATCCAATGTTTCTCTTCATCAATGTGCCTTTTTTTTTAAGGTGCATTCTTTCTTTCTTTCTTTCTTACATGGGAAATTAAATGCTCGTGCCATGGCAGACTGGCTCCACAATGGATTCTCTTTGATATGAAGCAATTTTCCATTCAATTCTCTCACCACACACACACACACACACACACACACACACACACACACACACACACCCAGAAGTGATCACCTGAAGACATAGCATTATTCGAGAAACCAATAGAATTCTGCACAGATACAGAAAAAAGTCACAATTACTTTAAAGCGCCACATTAAAGCGCCGCCGCATCAGCACCCCACACAGGTTTCAGTATTTTTTGTGTTCAGGGAACGTACGCGGCTAAATCACAGCCTCTAATCATCAGATTAACAATCATTCGATTAAGCCGCTTCCAGCTAACGATGCAGCAATTTATTCTGCTAGCGGTCACGGCTACGTGCAATTAGCCTGCCTAATAAAGCGTAGTGTTTGCCAATTGCGGCTCTTTACACACCGCAAGGTGCCGTTGTGAAGCGACCAGCACTAAGAGGAGATAATGAACAGGATCAGACTCGAACCTGCAGCACAGAGGGTTTAAAGCATGCTGATGTTTGCTCCATGCTCGGGAAGATGACGAGGTTCTCTAAAACAGGCTAGAATTAGGTAAAGAAATAAAACAGGCTGTAGAGCACTGAGAGAGAAAAATAAGGCAATTGCAAATATTTTCTAATAAAAAAAACATTCTTTGGTGTTATTTATTTATTTATTTATTAAATAATGATGCATCATTCTGTTTATCCATTTTTGTTCCATATTTAGCTGTGAAACATAATTATTACTAAAAGTCCATGCTCATGGTTATTATTACCTATTTAGACAGACAGACAGACAACTATTGGCACCCCAGATAGATAGATAGATAGATAGATAGATAGATAGATAGATAGATAGATAGATAACCATTTACAGTTTTCTGTAGAACAGTACAACACAATGTACTTTTTTAACAATCTGTAGTTAATTAGTTAGATATGCAAATATTGTAGATACTTTGTTGTATACATAGCTATTTTAGTTAGTTAGGTAGTTAGTTAGTTTAGTTAGTAGGTTACTTAGTTAAAGTAATCCCTGTATGTAAAAAAAAAAAAAAAGAAAAAAGAACTGCCCTAAATTCCCTCTATGTAGTACCTGACAACAAACAGGGTTCCTTTTAGAAATATTTCTAATTAGAAGACTTTCATTAGAAGCTAAGGATAAGGTTCATCTAGGGCTTCTTTGAGGGTACATTGCATCCTGTCAGGCTTTTTAGAAGCTGGAAAAAAAAAGTTATTCAAGGGTTTATTTGATGTTCACATGCTAAAAAGTTTTTTTGATTTCCCATATGTTGGATTCTACACATAACATTATAAGGTTCCCTAGAGGAACCACTAAAGAACCATCTATAGTACCGTTATACATAGAATCTTCCTAAAAGAAGGACAATCGCATGATCCTCGTGTATTTGTCCCCTGGTTTGTGTTTGGTGACTTATGCTGTATTTCAAGATTAACATTAACCTCAGGACTTCATTTCCCAGCATGCACCACTCTATCACATGGTTGTAACTGTATTCCCCTGAACTTTGTTTAGTCGATTAGTCTGTCTATATATATAAGCTGCGTTCCATTCCGAAGTGCACTTCACAGGGTGCTCACTACTTCCTGCTCTGTTTTCAGGGAATGTTGGTGAAGGGAAATTCCTTCGACAAAACGGCACCATTCGGACGTCACTTCCTCTGTGCGTTACCATGGTAACATAAGCACCTCAGATACCTGTCGCTACAGCTGTGGAAATTTCACACTACGGACATTAAATATTGAATATTTATTGAAACAAAAATTTCTACCATTATAAAATATACTATTGAAATGCTTATAACTTGTAAATAATTTATTGATTAATAATAATAATTGATTGAAGATGTAGAGATATTTCTTTTTACAGATTGCTAGCCTATACAGTAACACATCTTCTTGATTTCTTGATTAAATTAAAATGTAAATTATTGTGTCCTTTTAATATGATGTCATCCTTCATAATAATGATAATAAATATATAAATAATTTTTCAAGCAAATTTTTTAATGCTGCAGTGAGAGGCAATGACTTATGGGAAATTTTTCGTTCCCATTTCCGGTGAAGTGAAGACCTGCTGTTCACTCGTTCCCTACACCGTTTACAGTTCCCTTTGAACTGAACATTGTGGTTTTGAATCACACTTAAGATGGCTGAACACCCTGCGAAGTGTACTTCGCAGGGCACTTCAGACCGATCGGAGCGCACCTATAGTCCTTGTTGGAGTTCCTTTGTCTAATGTCTGTTTCATTTGAACCTGTGAAGAACCCCATTAGAAACTGTGTTGTAGTACCATGATAGTAGTGTTTTAATATATATCACGGGGGGCCTGGAGCCTATCCCAGGAGACTTAGGGCACAAGGCAGGGTACACCATGGACAGGGTGCCAATCCATCACAGGGCATACACACACACACACACACACACACACACACACACACACTCATTCACACACTATGCCCAATTTAGGAATGCCAATTAACCTAACCTACATGTGTTTGGACTGTGGGAGGAAACCGGAGAACCCGGAGGAAACCCACCAAGCACGGGGAGAACATGCAAACTCCATGCACACAGAGACGGGAATCGAACCTGGCCGGGACTCGAACCCAGACCCTGGAGGTGCAGTTTTTTTGTTATTGTTTTTTAATAATCATTCATCAATGATGGACTGCTCTATTTGGTTCGGTTTTAGCAATCTAAATCTCCACATGCAAAAATCACAGGAAGAGAGAAAAGGAGATAGACTGAGACAGAGACACAAGCGTAAGACAGGGGGAGAAGCAGAGTGATGTGAGGACTCAGTTTGACATTAATGTTAATGGACGAGCTGTCTGCAGTGAAGAGTCCCCGGCGATATCCAGAGCCAGCCAAAGGTAATGAAACACACAGCATTCGTGTGTATTTATTTTATTTATGCACAGCAGGACGAGTGAGGTGCAGCAGCAAAACAAGTGAAAATATGGTCCATAGAGAACCGGCGCTGTCGGGTTCGTATCCAAAATTACCAAAAAATCTATTTAAGGTGAGAGGGCATTCCTAGAGCTCATATCCTCTCAAGGTTCTCCGCCTGTACAGGATCCTTAAGAGATGGTTGAGGGTTTCGAGCTTCTTGTAACTATGTCTAACAAGGAAACTCTCTGTAATAAGTTCCTTTGTGTAATGCTTAATGAAAAGAACCCTTTTGTATTCGCTTTCTCTTAGAAGTGGTTAATTATTTATTTAAATATTGTTGTTGCTTTTGAAGAACTCCTCAATGTTCTACTTGGAATTTTCCAACAAAGTGTTTTTTTTTTTTTTAGTAGAACCTGCTTGTTGAAGAGCCCTTGAAAAACCCATATTTACCCTCATTAAGGATTCACTGGTTAATCAATTTCTTATGAGGTTCTACTCGAGACTGTTTCTCAGTTCACCAGCTAAACAAACTGCAGCGATGTTGATCAGATTTTCTCAGGAGGGTTCAGCTTCTTGGAAGTCTTACTGACTGTCTTAAAATGTCTCAGGTTCCATGAGAGGGTGAAATATAATTGCTAAAATCAGAACTGGAAGATTGGTTAAGGGGTTTTCAGAAGAAAAATCTACAGTAAGTAGAATCCTTGAATAGTGTTTTAAGTTAAAAATGTTCTTGTTTCAAAATCCACATTCTTATTCTTATTATCTTTAAAATATAGAACGTGTCAGGAGTTGAACAATTAGCCTTGCTGTACTTGGAACACTCTTAGAACAAGGTTCAAATGTTCTCGACTTCCAAAAAAAGTTGTTTTACATACAGCTGATCATGATAGGAAACCATCTTTATTGTAGGGTTCTACATTAGAAATGCTCTTATTTTTCTCTACAACTCCAAATGAATGCATACCTCTAATACCCTAAAATGACTAATTGATTTTTGCCTCCTGGGGAACCCTTAAAATGTATGTGTTTTTTATTTTTTATTTAAGTGTTTTCCTGACGATAATGTTTTTGGACACATTTGTGAGGAGAAAATTATTAAGAACCCCAAAGAACTCCTTCATTGCTCATAATGTTTTGCTAATATCTTGAACCTTTTAAGAGTTTAACAGTTTTTTTTTTAAGGTATCCCAATAAATTCTGACTGAAACCACTTCTCATAGGGAAACCATCTATTTTAGTGTTTTACACAGAATCCTAAATAGTTCCATCAGTGGAACAAACCAAGAACCCTCAATAATTCTTCAGTAGACAGCTGCAGGTTTGGGATTCCTGTGAGAATATCTGAACTGGAGGATAGAGCCAGAACATCAAATCTCAGCATTTACAAATTCAAAGAAGACAAAACACCAGGGCCCGTATTCACAAAGCGTCTTAAGCTTAAACGTTGGTCCTAGTGATGAAATTCTAAGAAAATCCTTAGAACTATGACATTTCCTTAGAATTTCCCCTTAAATTTAGAATTAAATCTTAGTAAAGATAAAAATGATCCACGGAAGATCTTAGCCCTAAAATCAGATCCTAAGGTAAAAAAAAAAAAAAAATTAAGAGTAGAGAGGAGGACTTTTCAGAGGCTTATGAGTTTCTATAGCAGAAGAAATATGGCGGAAAGAAGAAATATTCTCCGAACACTGAACATAAAGCTCAAATTAAACACTGCTCTTCTGTACAATTTGGTTTCCTTGTTGTTTTACTTCCTTCCAGAAGAATGTTGGCTACATACCATCCAAAAGTGCAATTTAAATAGATTGTCCTGCAATCATGTAAATTGGTAAAAGGTGAGCCATTTTGCTTCGATCAATCTGAAATGGTTCACAAGTAATAAAATCAGTGCGGTAAATAAATGTAAAAACTTAACTATGTTGAAATTGGTTGCTTCAAAATGAGACACATTTTCAACATTTGGCATTTGGTTTTTATTATCTTTAAGATATTTAGCCTATAACAGAAACTTTGCATGAAGTAGCCTGATTAAAGTCATGATGAAAATCAAAATGTTATTATATACAAACATTATGATTTCACTGTCTATCATATATTCTATTTTCACAAAGAGTGCATTTCAAGACTTTTACAGAGGATTATAGGTTATTTTTTATCAACCAATCACAGACCTTGAATTGCTGCATCATCCCTAGCAACGGGGTCGACCACACCCCCTCACTAAGATAAAACTTTCCTTACTCAGAGGTGCTCTAAAATTTTTCTAAATCACTTTTAGTCTAAGACTCCCAGCTCTTTTTAAACTAAGATACTGTAGGAGCTCTCTGAGACAATTCTAAGAAGGTTTGTGAATACCAGGTCCAGGTTCTGAGAACAATCGCTCAGCAAAATGAATATTTAAATGAGGGGGTGGGGCTGAAGCTGGAACTATTTCTCAGTTGTCTCTTTGTACAAAGTGAAAAAAGTTCTTTTTATAGTTAGTTTTCTCTGTGACAGGAAAACCTTAGGGATCCTTAATAGGAAATGGGATCCCTTTAAAGGATCAGGCAAACTGATCAGTTTGCACTGAAAAACTGCCAAACAGTTTCGGGTTATAGATTTACTGTTTTTTGTCTAAAAATGTAACTTACCAGCTTCACTGTGCCCTGAATGGTGAACCAAAAGCTGCTGGACTGGAATGAGTGGACAGGAAGGGTGCTGAGGGAATGCTCAGACCAGCTCTATGATGTCTTTACAAAGATCTTCAACTTGTCTCTGACCAATTCCATCATGCCAGCTTGCCTGAAGTCCATAGTCATTCCTCTGATGGAGCACATCAGAGCCAGTCTCCGACCCACCTTCCACCCACACCAGTTTGCCCACAGAGTGCATAAGGTCTACAGGAGATGCCACCATCACTGCTCTTCACACTGAATTGATCCACCCTCGGGCACATTGATCTTCAGCTTTACCTTCAACACTAGCAAACTGGTCACCAAACCTACGAAACCAGCACTTTCTCAACCACACAGCACGGTGGCTTAGTGGTTAACCCTACCGCTTGGCACCTCCAGGGTTCAGGTTTGATTCCTGGCGAGGTTCAATTCCCGCCCCTGTGTGCATGGAGTCTGCATATTCTCCCTTTTCTTGTTGGGTTTCCTCAGAGTACTCCGGTTTCCTCCCACAGTCCAAAGACATGCAGATTAGGTTAATTGGTGTATCTGTGTGTTTGTGCCCTGCGTTGGATTGGCACACTGCCTCGTGCCATAAGTTTCCTGGCATAGGCTCCAGCCCCCACAACCCTGTACACAGGATTAATTGGTATGTGAGGTGAGTGAGTGACTCTACCAACCCACCTGCCACTGGAGGCCACGTTGGGCAAATCTCTCCCAGACTATGCCCCACCTCTCCTTTACCCTTACATTCAGCACCACCCCCGTACACCCCCGTGTGTGTTGTGGCCCCTACAATCATGCCTGTGTTCCCACCCTTCCACCAACACCATCATTAAATTTGTGGTTGGACTTCGGACATCTAAGGAGGAGACGAGACAGCTTATAAGGATGATGTCCAAACACTGGCAGTGTGGTGTTCAGAGAAGTCTTCAAAAACAAAGGAATCTGTAATAGTCTTCCAGATGTGTAGTGCAGTGAGTGCATGCTGACGGATTGCATTTCTGCATACTGTACTCCATTGGACAGGAAAACCCTTCAGATGGTCCTTAAAAAAACCATAAAGAAAGCCATCACCTTATCACTACCCTCCCTGGAAGAGTTATGCAACTCTCACTGCCACAGCAGACCAAACATTCCATCCTGGACATCATCAGTTTGACCTGCTGCCCTCTGGGAGATGCTTCTGGTCCATCATCTCATAGACAAACAGACATAATGACAGCTTTTACCTTTCTACTTTTTATATTATCATATCATATTTTATATATCTTGTTGGTTATCCCTTCAGGACTGGTACTTAATTTTGTTGTACCCTGTACCATGACAATTAAAAAAAAAAATTAATAAAGCTTGAAGATTTTTTTTTTTTCTGAGAAGGTATTCCTTGGACATCTAGATTACTTTCTGCAGAAGGTTTGCTAAAAAAAAAAAAAAAAAAAAAAAAAACAAGATTCACAGAGATAAAAATAAAAACCAACTTTCATTCTTTTGGAAGTTGGCAGGGAAGAAAGGGTCTCAGTGCCAGCAGACACTCCTCTGAGAGCTTTCGGTTGTGATAAAAGACATTTTTATTTATTAAACTTTATTTAGAATTCTTTTCATTATAAATACCATGTATGAAGATGCTCCTGCAGTCTGGAGGTGAAAGGTACTTTTAGAGATAACTGACAAGGAACCACAGGAGATGTAAACACTTTATATAAAGGACATTCTTCTGTGTTGTGGTACGTCTGTATGACATCCTGCTGACTGTCACAGCCTGCTAGTTACACATTCAACCCGTCACGTCATGTTGGTCTAGCTTGCTAAATTTACCCACAAATGGAGAAGACCATGGCCGCCGTATGACCGCAGTGTACTGTATATGTATGAGATCTGTATATACAGTATATTCCTTTATAAATAAAACATTGTTGTCTGTTTCATCATGAAGAACTCATACTGAGGGCTTCTTTGCTTTTGCTTTTTTACATGTTCTCCCTGTGCTTCCTCCACATATACTGGTTTAGTCCCGTGTTCCATTGGCGTTCCCAAATTATCTGTAGTGTGTGAATGGGTCTGTGAGTGTGGTTGCTCATGTGGTCCCTGCAGTGGATTGGCACACTGTCCAGGGTACTGTATATCCCACCTCATGCACGAAGTCTCCTGGGATACGCTCCAGGCCCCCTGTCCCCCATGATGCAAAACTTGGATCATCTTGTATGTTCTCCATAGAACCTATAATGTTTCCTTCACTGCTATAACTAAAGAATTATAGATAAACAAACAAACAAACAAACAAATAAATAAATAAATGTACGAATAGTAAACCCTGGACCCTGCCTTTTTACAGTGATAGTTCTAGCGTATAGTATCCTGGGCAAACTCCCCTTCTGTGCCCTGGCCAAAATAAATAAATAAAATGAAGAAAGAAAGAAATGAAAAACCACAATTTGTTAAACATAAGTGTTGTACGAGCCTATTTTATCACATACATACTGTTTTACTCACACATGTGATGACATAGCTGCACACCTTTTTTGTCCTTTGCCTTTTTCTCCTTCTCGCTTCTGTTTCTTTCTTTTTTTTTCTTCTAAACCTTACACCTCATGGCTTTGACCTTAGTCTTATTTATTTATTTATTTGATTTGATGACATCAGGACATTACCCAGCCCCAATTAAAGTTCAAGACTAAACTATTTCACATCGTGGGTGTATAGACTGGTTATATCTTATTCTTAAATATTTCTCACAAAACAGTACAGTACTGTATACAGTACAGAGCAAAAGTTTGGCCACCCCTTCTCATTCAGCGAGTTTTCTTTCTTGCGTCCTTTATTGTGTTCTTTCTTGTGTTCTTTAGCCCAAACGCGTCTCTTCTGCTTGTTGTCTGTCCTTAGCAGTGGTTTCCTAGCAGATCTTCTAGCATGAAGGCCTGATTCACACAGTCTCCTCTTAACAGTTGTTCTAGAGATGTGTCTGCTGCTAGAACTCTGTGTGGCATTGACCTGCTCTCTGATCTGAGCTGCTGTTAACCTGCGATTTCTGAGGCCGGTGACTCGGATGAACTTCTCCTCCGCAGCAGAGGCGACTCTCGGTCTTCCTTTCCCGGGCCGGTCCGCATGTCAGCCGGTTTCTTTGTAGCGCTCGATGGTTTTCGTGACTGCACTCGGGGACACTTTCAAAGTTTTCCCAATTTTTCCAACTGACTGACCTTCATTTCTTAAAGTAATGACGGCCGCTCGTTTTTCTTAGCTGCTTTTTTCTTGCCATAATACAAATTCAACCTTTTTGACTCTCAGACTTTTGGTCTGTACTGTATATTCACAGGGTTATGAATGATCTGTGGTTTCCTGCGTCCTGCTTTTCATACAGTGAGTGAGTTTAATTGGTTCTTATTGCATTTGGGAGGACCTGAGGTGACGTCCATTTAGTCACCCCGCTCTCCATCTTGTATTCTGAGTAAGAGCTCTGCCCAGTCAGTGCCATGCTAGAATCGTTCACAGACTAGAATCAGGGCGCCAACAAGGTTAATTGATTCAAACAGTGACAAAAATTACCAAAAGAAATGACAGATTTCTCTGTGCACTCTGTGCCACTCCCTGGCAAGACGCCACCCTGGTCGGGTTCCCATGTCACCCATTTCTAAATCCACCACTGGTTTGTGCAAATAATGTACATTTATGTAGAACCGTACAACAACGTGTTCTTCTGTCATAACATGTTCCAAGTAGAACCCTTGATTATCATTAATTACCCGATGAAACCGTTCAAGGACCTTCCCTTTCTTACCCTTCATTTCCATGGAGATGCACAGTCTCTTTAATGGGTATCAACTTCATAATGACGGTGAAATCCCAATCTAATCTTAGGGGTTCCTTCAGAGTGTCAGCCAAAGAACGCTTAAACTCCAGTGATCGCTGGGTGTCGCACTTTGAGCTAGAACCAGGAAGTCATTTAAAAAAAAAATTTTCCCAACAGTTAGACTAATGATTCCCAGCACCTGTGACACAGCGAGAAAGCAGAGTGGACGCAGAACCTTCACTGCTCTAATTGCTTTCTGAGAGATAAAGAGCAGAACCGGCACTCGCCGTGCTACAGCCTCGCTAATACGGCTATCGATCGCTCCGACATGTCGCTTTTCTCATCCCTCCATCGTTCCAGTCGTTTCTTTTAGTACAAATGAACATTTTAACAACAACAACAACAACAACAAAAAAAGTATGAATATTTATAAAGGAAACACTATACACATACACTATGACGATTTACACAATATGCAGAAAAAATGATTAGCATGCATATTAATGAGCACAGGATTATGCACAAAAATACGAATATTAATGACTCCAGGCGTATACATTTTATAGAAATTTCATAATTACAATTATGAATATGTATGAACTAGGGATTTCATATAACATACAAAAATCAAAAAAGTTGATAAGTTATGATTGATTCACAAAATACAAATCTTTAACAACCTAAGGATTATACACTATAGACAAACATATCAGTGATTATGAGTATTAATGTGCTAATATGCATGATGGCAGAATGTCCATTGGTGTTAATTGTACATATCCAGCTCACCACATCGTTATTAATTCTAATTAGCTCCTGAATGCAGGGACATGGCTCTGCATTCTAATGACATCGAGTCTAATTATCATCATTAGCATATCCCTGCTAACGATGCGAATGACACTGCGGTGACTTTGCTTTACTTTTCCGGCCGCTGACCTTGCTTGTTTTTACGGAGGGGATTTTAATGGAAGGAAACCGATTAGCGGAGTGAGCTGATCTGTCACAGCTGGACACGTCGCCCCACGAATACGCAATGAGCAGAGTTGGAAAGAGAGGGGAAAAAAACAGAGACCTGAAAGTCTCGTCAGTTTGAAAGGAAATCAACAGAAAGCACGGTGAGGTGTTTCACCTGTTTCCTGAAGGCGTATCGACCCGATCCATCCCTCGAGATCCGAGGCGCTCAAACACCTCCTGCTCTCTTCTCGGGTTTTTCAAATCAAGTTGTTTTTCACTCATGCGTTTTGATTTTTACTTCACACCTCTATTCTAACAAAGTCTAATTACAGAACATCAGCCTTGGCTAGCGTTGTCATTCCTAACACTATCTACTGTATATAAATAAAAGGTTTTGTCTGTACATTGGGTCAGAACTCGCTCTTTCAATGATATATTTACGTTTCATCCATTGGAGGACCTGAAACCAGTCTCAGGTTTGTCTCAAATTTGTCTGTCTGTCTGTCCAGCCAGTTTAATCTGCATCATAAAATGAAATTAAAATGTGGAGTAAAAGTGACGTTATCAGCAGTTATGTGCTGGAATATAAACTGTAAGTTTAAACAGTGTACTGCGATTGCGTCAAACTGTGGGCGGGGCTTCAATCATGTCTGTCTGTCTGTATGTCTGTCCAGCAAAACTGTACAGAATTGACTGAATCTCCTGCAGCACTCAGATCTCTGGCTGAAGTTTAATCTGCACCATCAGTGAATCTAAATGTGGAGTAAAAGTGATGTCATGAACAGTTATGTGTGGGATTTAATAATCTACTTTAAAATAATCTACTAATGCGCTACTGTCTCAATGTAAACAAACACCTGCAGCAATAGATATTAATGAGAAAAGATAAAGTGAATATTTTGACTGGGATTAGTTCATATTCTCACTTTGGCTGAAATAACAGCGCTGAAGTGGTATAAGTGAATTTTAACACGCCGGAGTCGTTTTAAGACGAAACTTCATCTTTATCTGATCGACTTTTTCCATTTCTCATCTGTGATTCTCTCTCCGATTACCGAACAGCGAGTGTATTTGTCTGAGCACCAAAGAAGTACAACTTAGTGTAAACAAGGCGTCAGATACTCGACCTTACAGAATGTGATTTCTGTGTATTAATAAGTGAGACAGAGAGACACACAGACATGGACGTGGACTTCAACCTCAAATTATAATAATAATAATAATAATAATAATAATAATATCACTCATTACATTAAAGATCAGCAGATTATTATTCGATGTAACATTTTAACTGTTGATACACACTCTAACCGTCAGTGACGCGTACTAACACTGGTCCAGACTTTAACATGAGAAGAGTCCAGGAAGAAAGGAAGGTTATATTCATATGGATTTTTGGAAATAGTCAAGGCCGTATAGGAGAAAGAAGACACAGCAGGGATCTTTTAGAACTAAAATACATGAGGTCAAGTTTACAAGTGAAAGAATATTAGCCGTTTTAATGAACAGTTTGCAAATGAGAATTCTGCATTGATTCCTATGGAAACTGCTCCGGCGGTCTGGACTGAGGAGATTAAAATAGGGTCGTCTGAATGGAGGAAAATGTCAGGACGACAAGAACGCAGGATTTTGCAGAAACCATCTTGACACCACTTGATAAAAAACCTTCCTGATGGTCCTTCATTTAGTCTCAGAGCCGCGCTGGTTACATCACACCGCCTTCTCACTGTGTGACGTCGAATCCTACAGCTTATTCAAGGTCACGTTCACCTTGAGGAAACGACAGCCTATTTAAAGAAAAAAAGAAAAAAAAACACCCACATACACCTAATTTCCCGTCTCGTACCAGGCATCACCAAGACAAGCACAGCTCTGAGGAGAATCTCTACATGACTAACAAAATGCCACTTCAGACTCGGCCGTGTTCCGAGGCGTGATTGATGATTTCCATTCAGCGGTTCTCCTCGCCGCTCCTCCTGTTGTTTACTCTCGCAAATTGCATGAATTCTGGATCGGCGTCAGCTCGGCTCGCTCACAGCCATTCGTATCGGAAATGGGCTTCGGAGGCCAAAACACAAACTAATCAAGGTGCAATTTCGTAGCGTCTGATAACAGGTTAGTGTTTGGAAGCTCCGTTCTCATTACGCAGCGCAAACTCCCATTCCAGTCCACAAATAAATACCAGCGCGGCTCCCTGAGGAATTAAATATAAAGGACAAACAGACACTCAGGGTTCCATGTGTAACGTGCGTGTGCGCTTTAAAGATTAAGCGGGAAATATTTCCATATTTGGTGGAATGTAGCGTAGCAGAGGTTGAACACATCACACCTTTTCTTGATTTTAACTTTTATTTTTTCAGAGCAGCACGACAGACCGGGTCGGACGTTTCATCTCACGCACACACACACACACACACACACACACACACACACACACACACACACACACACCTCGGACGCTGTGCTCTCCAAACATCTCTCACTTTTTTATCTTTATTTTTCTATACACTGCAAATCAAACATTAATATCTTCAAATTGACTCCCATCGCACTGGCTCGCCCGATTGCTTCCATTGTACTTTTATATCTTGATGAAGACCATAATGTGTCCTCACAAGGACAGGAATATTTGACAGTTGTGACCTTGTAAGGACGTTTGTCTGGAAAACATTCTTCTTAACAAAAATTTTTTTTAGCGTCAGCACAGCATTAGAGGGGACCTTTAATCCAAAATCTAATGTTTAGATTTACATTCAGACTGTCTCCAGCGCAGCAATAAAAATGAAGGAAAACAAACATTTTCTGCTTTTTGTCCTTTTTTCACTTTTGTATCGGTAAGGGCTTATACAAACCAATTAGATTTTTCCCCCCCCTCAATGTGACCTCATATAAGAAAGCCCCTCCCCCTGCGTGTTGTTCAGCTCTGCTGATCTCTGGAGGGGCGTGGCTCAGCATAGCTCATTTACATAGACTCTGAAACGGCCCATTTGTAGGAGGAGTGAAATAATCTGTGTTTACTGATTAGTTTTAGCCTTGTCTCCGCCCCATTCTATGATTGACAACTGCGCTATTTGGTTCTAGCCTTGTATCCGCCCCATTCTGTAATTGGCGACTTTCCTATTTGGTTGTAGCGTCGTCTCCGCCCCAGTCTGTGATTGCCCAGTTTCCTCAATTAGGTTCTAGCCTTGTCTCCGCCCCTTTTTTGTGGGTGTGTGATTGCAGAGGTTCCTGATTTGGTTCTAGCCTTGTCCCCGCCCCTGTCGTGTCATTGCTGAGTTTCCTGATCATGTCATGAGGTCCTCACAAGTACACTACAATGTGTGTGTGTGTGTGTGTGTGTGTGTGTGTGTGTGTGTGTGTGTTTAAGAGAGAGAACGTGTTTTGCTTTTTTTTTTTTTATCCTCCCATTTGAGCCGTTACTGTAGAAATGCTAATGTAGTAAAATGCGTGCAATAACATAAACCTGCTATTTGAACGTCTACTGTTACTGAAGATTAATCACCTTCTGGCCAATCAGATTACAGGATTTAACCGGCACTATTAAATATATATGTTTAATGTTGTTAAAAGTTTAAAAATTTTCAAAAGTTTGACAATATTTTGATTCAGATTCAACTTTATTGTCACTGCACATAGTTACAAGGCGCTGATTTAAAACCATATCTTATTAAAATGGCCTCTTTAAGTCTGAAGGGTTTTTTTTAGCGCTTCGATGCCTCACATTTAAACACACGCTGGGTGAAAAACAAGTCGCGAACGGCCCAGTGTGTGTGTTAGAACAAAGAGGTTTAGTAAATAGTTTTAGTTCAGGAACCCAACGGAAAGGCTGATTATGAAGTCGTGATGGAATCTGAGGAATGGATCGTTTTTATTCTGTTAACTCTTAATATGTATGAAAAAGCTCAAGTCTCATAGAAATAAATTAAAACATAAATAAACAGCTACAATGATTTCACCAGCTGCTCCACGTCCACGTCTGCTGGTGGAGACGATGGTGGAGACGATGGTGGAGACGGTGGTGGTGACGGTGGTGGAGACAATGGTGGAGACGATGGTGGAGACGATGATGGAGACAATGATGGAGACAATGGTGGAGATGGTGGAGAAGGTGATGGAGATGATGGTGGAGACGGTGATGGAGACGATGGTGGAGACGATGCCGGAACGTGGTGGTGGTGTGACGACTGGAGAAAAGTCTTCTGGAGAGGCTCTTTGAACTGATATGTTACACTGAGTGACTGTGTTTAAACTGCGTCCTGGGGAGAAGAGCTGCTGACCTAAAATCACACATCCACGCATAAGCCTCAGAGTTTCTTGGCCACAGCCGTAGAGCCAATTATCTCAGTGTGTGTGTGTGTGTGTGTGTGTGTGTGTGTGTGTGTGTGTGTGTGTGTGTGTGTGTGTGTGTGTGTGTGTGTGGTCTGGCCTCAGGGGGCACTTCGGAGTGACAGCTACTTCATAAACTCTTATCAGCGACTTGAAGACACCAAACTGCTTCCTGTCTGTCTTTCTGCTCTCTTATCACTCACACCCAATACCTAACCAGGAGTGTGTGTGCGTGCGTGTGTGTGTGTGTGTGTGTGTGTGTGTGTGTTCAAACCAATTAAAATTGCGCCTTTAACTTTCATATTATTTTCATATTATTCTATACTCTTATTTTTAAAAGACACCTGGGTACAGTTGGGTTTTGGTCTAGCGGTCAAAGTAAAATATTAAAATCTCAGAATGATTGACGTTCTTGCTGTCTCAAACTGCAAGAACGCCTCTCAGAGCCAATGCTAGCTACATTACTTTTGCTGTATAGATTTGTTTAAACAGTATCACACTCGAGGTGGTGCTGTTGTACTGAATATCAGCGCTGCCGTGATGCCGAGTGCTGAAGATATCAGAGCCATGCTGATATTCAGCACAACAGCACGACCTCCAGTGTGATATCGCTTTAATACATTACACATGCATTATCTGGAGGAGCAGTGTTTTTATTATTGATTTGATTGTGTGTTAAATGCAAAATGCAGTATAATGAACGAATGAATGAATGAATGAATGAATGAATGAATGAATGACAGAATCCAGCACTTTTATTATGATTTGTTTTTCCTATCTGAGAGAATGTGAAAGTAAAACTGGTGATTTTTAAGCGACAGGCACAAATGGAATGAAAAATGATTTCGTGGTGTCAGCAGTGCTGCCGTTTACACATGTTATTATTAACGGTGGCAGATTATTTATCTCACATACCCAGTCCATCTATTCACACACAGACAGAAATGTAAGAAGTTTTTATGGAACAGTTTTATATTTAATATAATCCATATTTGAGCGATCCTGTTTAGAGTGTTTAATCATTTGCGGTCTCGCTGCGTCTCTACACTGCGAAACGACGACGTGAGGTTTGCGAGGACGGGGTCGCAAAAGTCTTAAATACTATTTCATTAAAGCATGTTTTTTTATGTTTTACTGCGAGATATTAAATATTAAAATATAAATGAATCATACCGTGACGGCTCAGTGATGGAGCAGTGTGATGAAGTGGAGTCACTGTCACGTCCCACTTATACGTCAGCTACATTCCAAGGATTAGAAGTTTTTATTTATTAATAGTTAGAATATTTATCCATTTATAGTTTTCTTTAATGTTCTGTGAAACAAGTCAATTTTATCATTTATGTTATAGCAGCTATAAACAGTCTTTCCCTCAACAGCCTCGTCTTTCTCTGTAAAAATCAATAAGATGAAAAAATTCAATATACATTCTACAGAGGCGCCGTGAATCAGGAGGAACGACGCTTCCAAACTTTCTTTATTAATCTTGGGCTGCTAATGTAAGGGCAGCTCACGTACGCGGGAGGAGCGGAGAGCGGACACGTGATGGCGCTGTCCGCCGAGTGTCTTACTCCGCCCCCAATGGTGCGTGTGCGAGCATTTCGAAAAGAGTCGGTCGGCTGGCGTCACGTGGTTCGGAGAAAACACGTGATAGTTTTCGCCCTCGCGGCTAAGTGATAGTAGTAGCCTTAATGTGGAGCCCCCTAGGGAGAAAATCGGGGAAAATTCCCAAAAAAATAATAATAATTTGAAATCCGTTTTGCCGTCATTTTAAGTATATCGATCTATCTTTGATATCGCCACTGAACGTTCACTGTATTTTGCTCCGTCCTATACAGAGGACGCTTTCGCAGTACGGTTTAAACGCGGTGTTTTGTTATACGACCTTTACATTGACAATATCTTTGGCTCATTTGAACAACTTGTACAAACGTCGGATACAGCTGAAGAACTTAATTTGTAAAATAATAGTGTACCATGTATGTATGTAACTTGTTTATATTTCCAATAAACAGACTTTTGATAACTAAAATAAATGAATAAATAAATGAATAAATAAATAAATAAATAAATACACACCTTACCTCTGGCCGAGACTGGAGACTCCGTCCTTAAACATAGAAGTAAGCAACAGATTAGAAGTTTGTTTTTTTTATACTTACAGTGTTAATTCACAGACTCAGAAACATTGTCAAGCGCTGCCTAAGAGTGAATAACGAAGGTTTTTACCCTTTGCAAAGGAAACGCAGTGTTGCCTGCGTGTATTATTTTTTCCATGTTTGTGTGTTGCACATGACTCAGTTCTCCTCCTGATAAATGCAGATTATTCACATAACACATGATGTGTCTGATAAAACAGAGTCATAAAAGAAAATGAAAAGCATGTTCCCAGCCGAGCACTGGCTTTATGGTGTATTTAAAATGCTTATGCATTTTAATACTCACAACCACTTAATTGCATCTCTGTAGAAGAAGTTCATCGCATTTCTACATGCAGCTCTAATCAAATCGGCCGCACGGTGCCACGGCTAATTCTCCGGCTCGGGAGAAAAGGGCAGAGCGCAGCACGACTTTTCTTAGAAAAGGAGCAAATGTGACTGCTTGGAACGTTATTTCTCCTGTTCGAGAGGTCAGAAAACACCACATCCACTTACCCACAATGCAATGCTTATTATAACTGCATCTAGCACATGGCATTTTGAAATATACAGCACTTTCTCAAAATAACGATGAACAAAATTAGTCATATTCCTGACTTACACCACTGGAGAAATGATTCATCTTTGTGCCAAAATGAGCGATCCGAATAATGAATGCAATAAATCAGATTCAACTTTACTTTAAATTGTGCAAAGTACAAATATAAAAGCAAGGAAATGTAGGGAGTAACTAACCACGAGTGCATAAGTGACTTTATTTGGGATGAATAAAATACAGATGTGCAGTGACGACTGAAATTGTGTGCGTGTGGTCAGATGAGACAAGTAAAGGCGAGCACCTACAGTACGAACAGTGGCCGCTGATATACCCAGGGTAAAATACCAGCTTTTATCGGTCTTTGATGTCTCAGACATTATCGGTCTCAGAAGGCTGAAACTGGGCCATGGTTGGGTCTTTCTAAAAAAAAAAAAACAATGATCTGAAACACTTTGTAAGGAAATGGTTGCTGTGACACAAAATCAAGGTTTTACAACAGTTCCCTCAAGTCCCCAGACACGAACCCAGCTGAACAGCTCTGCTCTCAGTTGAAGAGGTCATGAGAAACCCCAAGAATTTTAATGAGTTGGAAATCTTCTGCATGAAAGAGTGTTCCAAGACCTTCCACAAGTGTCCTCCAAACTTGTTAAAAACTCTAGAGAAAGAGGCCAAGTGATGAAATTTCTCCAAATATGAGGCTTCAGCAAATGAACTTTGAGGTGCCTGCTCTTTTTTTTATTATTTATTTCAGAATCGTGATTCTTTTCAATAAGTGTCCCATTAATTATAGATGTAACTATATACATTACAGTAGAGTGTACTGTATAAAGCATCTTTGCACTGCCCCTCATTTCAAATGATACTTCTGCACTGCATATATATATATATATATATATATATATATATATATATATATATATATACACTACAGTATATATACATACAGTATATACAGTACAGACCAAAAGTTTGGACACACCTTCTCATTCACAGAGGTTGAATTTGTATTATGGCAATTTATATATATATATATATATATATATATATGATATTTCTGCACTGCATACACATTGGTATATATAGTAAATACATATAGTATATGAAATATAAATATATATATAGTAAAGCACAGATGGGTGGAGTAGAAATTATTGAATCATGTTCAACTGTCCAATATGAAAACAGTCACAGAAGAAGCAGAACAGTTAGATTTCAGGAAAATCTGTCCACATGATTATGGCTCAGTTTCTCCTGCTTTGGTGCAAATGAAAGTGACAAGGCAAAAGCAGGACAAACCCCAAAAGTAAATGGTTTTGCATGTGCTTTCCTCAGCCAAATGGTCTCTCCTTATCCTTCCTGAATTATTCCTCTCAAGTTTTGTGTTTTGCTGTTGTTCTTGTCACCGCTAGCATGGGCAGTACCTGCAGCATAATCAGGTTGGTCCAGTTACTCCAAGATGGCACATGCATACAGTATGTGAAGTCACAAGAAGGTTTGTTGTGCCTCCCAGTGCAGTATGGAGGAGATACGACTTATAAAGACTCCACAGTACTCTGACTGCTGTAAGGTACTGGGATGTAATTTACTCAGAACTTATTTCAGTGTGGGCCCTTCTGGTGCAGGACAATGCTTGGCCTCATTTGGCCAGAGTTCCTGGATGATGGTGGCTTTGATGCGATTGACTGACCCTCATGTTCCCCTGCCATAAATCCAGTTGAACACCTATGGGACATTATGCATCTGTGCCTCCAACCACCCCAAGTACCACCACACACGGTCCAGGAGTTCACTGATGATCTGATCCGGGTCTGGGAGAAGATGCCCCAGGACACCATCCGCTGACTTGTCAGGAGCTTAGACAGATGGAGCTAACATCAGGAGAGCATACAGACGACAGGCCTTATACCGTGGATGAGCCAGTGTTTTTAATTTCTCACTTTGATTTTCAGTGTGATTTTCAATACAGCTCTCTAAGGGTTGATGATTTTGGTTTCCACTGACTGTTATAATGTGATTTTGTTCTGAACAAATTATACAATGTTCATTTATTAAAGATTTTCAACTTGAATAATTCGTTCATCAAGAGGCGATGTGTGACTTAAGTGGTCCTTTCATTTTTTGAGCTGTGTAAATGCATTTAAAATGGAAGAAAATCACACTAATTCATTCGCTCTCATACTCATTATCTGAAACGGTCTGGGAAGAGAAAAATCTTTGCTCGGGATAAAAAAAGACACAATGTAGTAGAAACACCTGCTGTAACTTCTGACCATGTTAATTACAGTTTCTTCTGAATTAATGTATGTGCTAATGGCTTTGGTGTTCTCTGGAGGGGTGTGGCTTAGCAGCAGCTCATTTACATAAACACTGACATGGTGTGGTGGGAAGAGGAGTGAAACAGAGGGAGTCTGGAAATGTCATAAAGTGTAAAGTATAAACAGAACGATGAAGAACAGCTACTCAGACTTTTCTAACGAGAGCGTGTCTAAGTCTGTAGCCGACCACACCCCTTAGATGATGATGTCATGCAAATAAATTCCTGTTAAGTTCATCAGACAGTTCTACATCCTGTCTTTCACTTTGTCCATTTCATTAGTGTAGTATGTAACGCTGCACATAGCATGTTTCTGTCTGTGTTCGCGTCGCACTCTTTTAATTAGCATCTTGCAGAAATAATCACTTATTTACTTCACGTTGGTGGAAATAAACACGGCTTCAGAAGTCTGAGAGCTCTGAGACCGTTCCGACTCCGTTCCGCATCACTTTGAAGCGTCGTCTCGAGAGTTGTCAGGATGGAAAATAACCACCATAGAACATTTTTTTCCCCTTTCGTTCTTTTTTTTTTTTTTTTAACTTGTCACGCTGTCAAGAAGGAGACGTCTGGAATCTCACTCGCTGCCTAATTTCATACCTGATGTCTCTCACCTCGAGCGACCCGCCCGTGTTAGCAGCGATCCGGAGGCTTTATTAAAGGAAACGCTTCAAAGAGCTTTCAGAGATTTGTGACGTCTCCGGCCAGTCTGAACGCCGGCTCTTACTGTGTGTGTGTGTGTGTGTGTGTGTGTGTGTGTGTGTGTGTGTGTGTGTGTGTGTGTGTGTGTGTGTGTGTTAGAGACACTGCGCATCATGTGAATAAAACGTCCTGATTTCATTCGAATTGTAAAGTCATCTGTAAAGTCAATGCAAGACTCCGATGACTAAACACAATCGTCATCAACCCTAATAACCATGAAACTGCTACGCAGTGCCAACATTTCCTGAGAGATTTCCTAGACGGCCGTTTCTCTCCAATAAAGCTGAATGCCTGATGCAGCGTCTCATGCTCCTGTCTATTAAAAGATAAAGATGAAAGTTCTGATTGTTGTGACTATCCACATTCTCGTGCTGTCATATTATTAATCATTTGACATTTTGTGGAATGCTTTATCTTGTGTGTGTGTGTGTGTGTGTGTGTGTGTGTGTGTGTGTGTGTGTGTGTGTGTGTGTGTGTGTGTGTGTGTGAAACCATGTCGCTCCTTAGTGTTAATTGCTGTCACTTAAATAAAAACACTTTAAACATGATTCCCATGATGACTTGAAGATGAAGTTTCATTTATTTTAATTATATACGCACGACACTGCGCGGCACGACATTGCGCGGCGTAGGTAGTGGTTAGCACCGTCTCTTCGTGCCTGCAAGGTCGAGGGTTCGATTCCCTCCTGGGGGTCTGTGTGCATGGAGTTTGCGTGTTCTCCCTGTGTTTGGTGGGTTTCCTCCCACACGGTGTCCCCGGCCCGATGCACTAATTCTCCTGGGTGATTTAAAAAGAACAACAGTATGTAACGTATCCAGGATTCCTTATTTATTTATAAGTAAAACTACAGTATGAAATATGAACTGGGTTAAGACATTAACATCTAATGTTTTAATTTTCTACTTTTTTCTTAGCAAGTTAATATTAATCATAGCTTAATAAGCTAGAACGTCACGGGTCACTTAGCTGTAACCCTGTTCCCTGATAAAGCGGGAACGAGATGCTGCGTGAAAACGCTATGGGAACATCTCTTTGTTTCCGGTTGTGAAGCCTGTGTATGTCAAAACCGCCGAATACCTCGGCTTATAACCTCTGCCAGGCATGACGTCACCGAATAAGGTGCACCTGCAGGTTATAAATAGGAGTGAACCGGAAACATCCTCAGATCAATTTTGTCTGAAGGACATCCAGGCACGCCAGCAGTGCGGCACTGGAACGCGGCATCTCGTTCCCGCTTTATCAGGGAACAGGGTTACAGCTAAGTAACCCGAGACGTTCCCTTTCAAAAGCTACACTCGATGCTGCGTGAAAACGCTATGGGAACAAGAATACCAACGCCGCCGCACTGCAAGTTTCTGGACCCCCAGGTTGTGTAGCGTGTGCGCACAAGCCGAGGAGGTCTCAGACGTGGCTCTGGGATGCTGACTCAAGGATCCACGAGTCCGGAGTAGCATTGACTATCCAGACTATAAAATCTAACAAACGTGTGTGGAGAGGACCAGCCTGCCGCATCACACACCTGCTGCAGGGGGACGCCTCTTGCCAGAGCAATTGATGAGGCAATCCACCTGGTTGAATGAGCCCTGATTCCCAGAGGCGAAGTGTGACCACGCGCCTCATAGGTTAGGGCAATGGCATCTCTCACCCAGTGTGACAGAGTCTGTCTAGTGGCAGCCGCCCCCCGGTTGCGACCCCCATGGCAAATAAAGAGCTGCTCTGACTTACGCCACTGGCTAGTGCGGTGGATGTAAATCCGAAGAGCACATACTGGACACAGTAAGTGAAGTCTTTCCTGCTCCGGAGCTGTGAAAGGCGGAGGACAGAAGGCTTCGAAAACGACTGGGTGCCTGCTCAAGAATGGAACCTGGGAAAATAGTTCGGGTGAGGATGCAGAATAGCTTTGACTAGCCCCAGGGGCAAAGTCTAGGCAGAATGGGGAGACTGACAGAGCCTGCAGATAACCAATCCTCTTCAAAGAAGTAATAGCCATTAGAAAAAACATCTTAAGAGACAGAAGCCTGACAGGCGCTGACTCTAGTCGTTCGAAAGGGGTGTCAGCCAGGCCTTCGAGTACGATAGCTAAGTCCCATGAAGGGGAAGCTCTAGTGGGCGGCCTCAACCATTTAGCTCCACGAATAAAACGGGCAACTAAATGGTGCTTTTCCACAGAAACCCCATCGGTCAGAGCATGCCGAAATAGCGGCTACGTATGTTCTGAGAGTACTAGGGCATAAGCCAGAGGACAACTTTTCTTGCAGAAACTCCAGCACTGAAACAATCTGGCAGTGGACTGAGTATACATGTCTTACCATGCACCAACTTTCAAATACACTCTATTTGAGGGCATAAGTCCTTCTAGTGAAGGGAGCCCTGGCACTTAAAATGGTTTCAATTACGCTGGCTGGAAGACCAGCATGTCTTAGTTGGTCCCCTTCAGGGGCCAACCGTGAAGGTCCCAGAGCTCGGGCCGGGGATGAAATATTGTCCCCTGAGCCTGAGACAGAAGATCCCACCTCACTGGAATCACCCAGGGTGAGCCGTCGAGGAGATATATTAGATCGGAGAACCACACTCTGGTCGGCCACTGGGGCGCTATCGATAAGAGGCGCAAACCCTGTTGACGGACCCTCGAAACACCAGTGGTGGCGGAGATTAGACAACGGCTCCCCAGGCGGAGACACCCCCGTGGTCCTGGGCACGTCAACCTCAGGACTTCCTTTTTGGTGGAGATAATGCTCCTCAGGTCCGGTGCTTTTTTTTTTCTTTGCTTTGAGGCGGATTGCGAAGCGAGACGAGTCCCTCCCCTGTCTCTACGAGAGGGTAGCTGGCTCAGCACACTCTCCTTCTGCGCATCACGCCTCGTGGGGACCAGACCTGGTCGGGACTGGGTGGCCGACAGTCCCACTCCTGAGCACGGCAGGGGATAAACCTCACAGAGGTCTGCTTGTAGAGCTTTGCCTCCCGAACCTATTGGCGGCAGTGTTTACAAAGAAGCCGGAAGGCGAGAGGGGGGGCATCAAGGAGGAAAACGCGATCCCTGACCTCGATGCCCGTGAGGTTTAATCACAGAAGTCTCTCCGTGGCGACCGCGGCAGCCATAGAACGACCGATAGCACGGGCCGTCTGCTTGGTGGCACGGAGAAATAAATCTGTGGCTCGGCGCCATCAATAGACCCGCCAGTGCTCAAAACTCTTAGCAGGTGAGCTTGGTATGCCTGCAAAACCGCCATGGTGTGCAGGGAAGCACCAGCCTGACCCGCTGCCTGAAAAGCTTTCCCCACCAACGAAGATGTTAGTCTACACGGCTTGGTGGGCAGTGTGGGCTTTTTCAGGGAGGATGAGCTCCCAGGAGAGAGATAGCTCGCAAGCGTCTCTTCAATCTGGGGTATCATCATAAAACAGGGGATGAATAAGGCTTATTCCATGAAAGAGTTAACTCGTCATGGAGGTCGCCAAAAAATGGGAGGAACCCTCGTTGAGGCCCCTCCCCTGGCTAACTTAGAGCGCTTGAGGATTTTTTTCTTTTTTATTTATTTATTTATTTATTTTGCAGCGAAAGAGGAAATCTATTCGCCCCCTTCACAAAAAGCGCCGGTACGCGCTTGAGAAGCGGACGCTAAAACTTCCTGATCCGGGAAGAGCGCGAGAGAAAGGGGAATTCCGTCTCATGCGCGTCTCCCAGATCGGCCGCTTTCTCCATGGAAGCACGTGAGGAAGTCTCTTTGTCTGCTCACAAGAAGCGCCGGAGCGTGCTTGAGAAGCAGACTCTAAAAACTTCCTGATCCGGGGAGAGCGCAAGAGAAAGGGGGAAATACCGTCTCATACGCACGCGAGCCCCAGGAATGCGCCGCGGCTCGCGGTTTCTCTTTAAAGAAAGCGAGCCGCACGCGAAGTGTCTTAATAGGGAGATCACAAGATGCTTGCACTTTCCTTGAAACTCAAGCACTCAAGAAAAAGTCGTGGAGATCGCCCTCCGAAAGAAATCACACGGAGGCACGCATCTCTCAACCAACTCTTGCCATTATCGGTAAGTAAAGTTTTTTTCTTTCCTACCATTGATTCTGTTGCACACACACACACGCAAACACAAAGCGGTCCTGAAGACAAAAAGATCTGAGGATGTTTCCGGTTCACTCCTATTTATAACCCGCAGGTGCACCTTATTCGGTGACGTCATGCCTGGCAGAGGTTATAAGCCGAGGTATTCGGCGGTTTTGACATACACAGGCTTCACAACCGGAAACAAAGAGATGTTCCCATAGCGTTTTCACGCAGCATCGAGTGTAGCTTTTGAAGGGGAACTACAGTATATCAAAATAACTAAAAGTTTCTGCTTTTAACAGTTCATATGATAATATACTTTTACTGTGTTTGTACATTCTTATCTGTAAAATTATAACATAGTGTCTATGTAAAAAAAAAAAAAAAGTACAATCTTTGTTTTTAAATATGAATTTGTAAAATGTAACCTGGTTTCTTTCTAAATCAAAAAATCAAAAATATACATTATTTCAGCAAAGGTATGTTGTAATATGAACTGTATGCTATTTGTTTTAAAGTTTTTCTTTAAAAACTACCGTAAGCTGTACACTGGAAAATAAAAAAATTAAAAAACAGGCCGCCTCAACGTAAAAAACTTTAATAACAAGTTGCACAGCTTTTTGAAGTGAACTCAATTTTTATAGAAATTTATAGAAAATACACAGTTCAAAATCTTAAGTTGAATCAACTTATAATTCAAATATATAAGTCAGCTCAAGTCGTATTGGTTGTGGGCGCAATTAATGATATTTCTCTAGGGTTTCTGACTTGGGCCAACTTTTCATCCACTCAAAGCGATAAGACGTCTCCCATTGATGTAGTTTGTGAACGTTTTCCTATAAAAACATGTTGATCCAACAATTAAAACACGCAAACATTACTTACAAAAAAACTTTATTCTTCCAAAACTAGTCAAAGTTTTTAAAACAGTGATCTGCATAAAACAGGAGAATACTCGTTCTATTTTACTTAAAGGTCAATAAAATGCCTGGAGAACACCAGATGCTTATCGGTATTTTACTGATTTTTTAAAACATCATAACCATTTTTGAAAACTAGCAAAGATTTGACTTTTGAAGACAATTTTTCCCAAAGTCTCAGACACAAAAAAAAGCGTCTCTATGGCAACAAGAGTTTGTTTCTCGGCATGTGAATCTGAGGGAAGCGTCTCTCCAAGTCCAATAGTAATCGTTCGGATGGCTTCATAGGTGGACGTCCAGTCAACGTCCAGTCAACGTCCAGTCGTTTTGGAATTCAATGTTTAGAGGACAGACCTGACCATCAGAGACTTCAGTTCCCTCCAACAGCATGTTTAAAGAGAACAAGAGGAGTCTTGTAAAGACAAAGATGATAAATTGAACTGAATATCTAGTCATGATAAATATATCTAGTAAAATATATTAATGAGGCTTTTATACCAGCAGAGTGTAGAACACGGTTTCTGGAAGTCTAATGATGTTTTAAAGTGATGCATTAAGATATTCATCTTCAAAAGGGTTTTACTTTGTCATTCTCAGGAGTTGCTACATGTTTGAAGTGATGTTGTAAATGTAAAACTCATTCAGTTTTCATACAGATAAGTGAAGCGATATAACACTCGTAGATGAGCATTAGCGACGCCGAAGCCAAACTAACACCGATGTTTTTATATCCCTTATTGTATCTCACCGAGTACTGAAGCGCTGTCATTCCTTAACTGTTAAACACTCCGGGTTAAACGCTGTTAAACTGTTAAACGCACCGGCCTCACGTATACAACGTTATTCAATCTGGGTCTCCAAAGTTTTCATATTTTACTACATATTATTATGGGTAATTAAATGTTTAGTTTTTTTATTATGTTTTTCTATTCTCTATAACATTTTGATGCCGTGATTTTACACTTAACTCTTAATTTCATGGTCGGTAATTAATTTTACAATTATAACATACATTTGATCACCTATAACATTAAAGAAAATAATCATTATAACCACTGGACATGATAACCATTATCTCTAAAGCCACCAAGGTTTTTGGTTTCCCTTGTGGCACAGGGGCGTAAAGATCCACAGGGCCTTTGTGTTGTCTGGCATCAGGACGTTGGCAGTAGATCCTGTGGGTGCTGTGGGGGCGGGGCGGGGCGGGGCGGGGCGGGGCGGGGCCTCAGTTCATCTGGACGCGTTTGTCCGGTGCATCTCATGGGGGTTGGTTGGGGGCCTGGGGTTCTTTGCCTGCTGGGCCCCGTGCGTGGTGCGCTCTGGTGCACTGGATGTTCTGGTGTCTTTTTATTGCAGTCAGTTTTGTCTTTTTTGCCGATTGGCTTTTTCCTATGGCTTCAGACTGGACGGACGGGTCTTTGGCCCCCATGGTGCTCGTGATTCTGCCCCCAATTTACTGGTACATAACCGTGATCAGTGTTATTCACTTCACCTAGCGGTGGTCATAATGTCACGACTGATCGGAGTTCACTTGTATAGTGCAAAAGCCCTGAGATTTACAGACGCTGTATCAGCACGAGTGATTTAAAAAAAAAAAAAAAACAGATATTGATGTTACACAGAAGAGAAAATGTCAACAAGTCGATAGAATAATTCAAACAGACTGAAAGCAATTAGAATGCAGTTATTGGACTAAACCTCCCGAGTCCTGACCTTTGACCTTGCTGGATGTACGTGGTGTTGTGTGGCAGATAAACAAGCACGGAATAAAATACGAAACATAATCCGAGAGTCCATAGTCTACACGAGCATTGTATTTTATTTTTTTTGGTACAAGAAATCAAGACACACGCACACACACACACACACACACACACGCACACACACACTCAAAATCCTATTAAAGTGACTTCATGTTCTCCAAAATCAACAAACAAAACAAAATGTAATCGGCTCAGTGTGTAAGAGCGCGCCTCCAGGGACTCGTCGAAACAGAAAGCAGCAGATCGTTGTGAGGAAACCGAGCGCCTGTGGGGAAGAACACAGCGAGAAAACACACCGCTGTCAAACTTCCAGAGAGTTTATTCAGGGACTTTCACTGCAGAGGCAAAACCTGCTCTCTCAATTACGCGTTCTTCACTGTGGTGAGTCTGAGAGGTGTGTGAGAGCGGGACGATCGTCTGTGGCGCTGAGGAATGGGGTACGGCACGTCGAGAGAAAGACAATTATCCGATGAAGCCGCGGCGCGCGTTAATGATTTGTGGGAAATTTATCCGGTCGATTAAATAATAATGAAGAGAATTTAAGAGAAAATGTTTTCCCCTGTTTGATTTGAGACTGACCTTCACCACAGCTCGGATTTCATTTTTAATATAAAAAAAATAAATTAAAAAAAGTCTGATATTCCAATATAATCATACTTTTATTTTATTTTTTTATTTTCACTTTTCAATTACACGCATAAAGACTTGAAGCCCTGGATGTTAATTACATTTGCAGTTTGTTAGCATCAAGTAAAGGATTTTGTGACTGCAATCCTGCGTGTTTTAAAAGTCAACTAAAGATATATATACTGTGTAAATGTGTGTGTGTGTCTGTGTGTGTCTGTGTGTGTGTGTGTGTGTGTGTGTGTGTGTGTGTGTGTGTCTTGATTTCTTGTACCAAAAAAACACACAGACATGGACGTGGACTTCAACCTCAAATAATAATCATAATAATAATAATAATAATAATAATAATAATAATAATAATAATAATAATAATAATAATAGTATCACTCATTACATTAAAGATCAGCAGATTATTATTAGATTTACCTTTTTAACTCTTTCTACAAACTCTTTAACAGTCAGTGATGAGTACTTACACTGGTCCACTATATGAGTGTTACAATATGGCTTCCTTGAACTGCATTTCCCATCAGCCACCAGCGCCTGGCTCTCGTCACCTGACCTGTGTTGAGTTTCCTCCTCATGGGTTCAGTGATTATATCCTGGTGTTTTTGCTCTTGGCTGCTGAGTCTCTGTGGTTTAAGCACAAAGTGCTTGTTTTTCTCATTTTGTGATTCAGACTTTGTTTCATTTCGCTTTGTTCACTTGGTTCCACTGTTACAGTATCTGAGACACCATCAGGTTATTAAAGAAAGTGTGTGTGTTCTCCAGACTGCGACTGTAAAGTTACGTCACTCATCCATTTGTCTAATATAAAGCCTTTTTTTTCCCCAACCAAACATCTTTAGTGCCATAAACGTGTGTGATCGGTGATATTGGGGTTTTTCTTTCGTATTAGGAGACTAACAAAAAATTGTAATATCTTAAGAACAGAGGAGTTTATGGTTCCTCAGTAACATGACAACTTTTTAGTCATTTCATGGAAATTATAAAAAAAAATTTCACTTACTAAATAATGAACTAGACTTATGTAATAGTGCAATAGCGTAATAGTAATTATTAGAAGTTCACAGAAAGCAGCTCTGGGTGGCGAGTCAGACGAGAGCGAGCGTTAGATTTTAGAAGCAGGTCCGCTTTGTTAATCAGCGCTGAGCCTGAGACGTTTGGACACGTTCTCGCCCCTGGGGCTCGATTTAAATTACCTCCTCTGTCGCTCTTAAGCACACTTGGCCCCTGGTGACGCCGGCTGTGGCGCGGTCCGCGGCTGTCTGAAAATGTAACGTTCGAACCTTTCAACTTTTCCCTGCTTCCTCTGCGGCAGCGCGGGAACACGCAGGGCCGCGTCTGATCGCTGTTTATTTGTTTTATGTGTGACTCGGTCTGTAGACACATTTGCTCCATAAAGCCTGGAGAAGATTCATCACGCACTCACAACACGTCCTGGACACACGCACCTCCTCACACCGCCATAGGGGTCACAGGGGTAAGAGACGCTTCAGGACAGGATGGACAGATCATAAATGTTGTTTAGAGAGGGTGTGTGAGAGGGAGAGGGGAAATAAAGAGGGCTTAAGAAAGAAAAGGAGAAATTTAAGGTCTTAGACAAATTGAAGGACAGTGAGAAAGGAAAAGAGTGGGTGAGAGAGAGACAGAGACATTAACATCAAGAGAGAAATCTATCAATCTAAAGCGAAAAAAGAGAAATAAACAGACACAAAGAAAGCATGAAAGAGAGATGGGGGGGGGAGAGAGAGAGCTGAATGAAGATAAATTCAGAAAGAGAGAGCGAGAAGCCTGAATGGTAATAAAGAGGGAAAGCAATGGAAAAGGAAAGAAAGAAAATACGATGTCAAGATTGAGCGGAGAGAGAGAGAGAGAGAGAGAGAGAGAGAGAGAGAGAGAGAGAGATGTAGACGGAGAAAGAAGTGACTAAAGCAAATTGAAGAAAAAGGGAGATCAATAAAGAGAAAGAGACAGACATGGAAAGAGAGAGAGGGCAAGAAAGATCCATCAAGAACAAAAAATCCATCAATCTAGACTGAGGAGTCGAGAAAGAAATAGAGAAAGAGAATGAGACCGAGAGAAAATAGAGAGAAAAAGATGATGCTGAGAAAAGATAGAAGGAGAAATGAAGATCAATAAAGACAGAAGGATGGATAAAAGGGATGAAGACAAAATAGGAGAGATACACAGAGATTAAAAACAGAGTGAGACATGCAAGAGGAAAGAGAGAGCGAGAGAGAGAGAGACAGAGAGAGAGACAGAGAGAGACAGAGAGAGACAGAGAGAGACAGAGAGAGAGAGATCCAAGGAGATGCAGATGGAGAGCAGAAGAGAAAAGTCAATAGAGATAAACAGAGGGAGATAAATGGACAGAGAGAGAGAGAATAAAACTATACTTCAGTTGTTATTGTTTATATGTAAAAATAATGTAAATATAATGTAAATAAACCCCAAAAACATTTCAAAAGGTAAATATCATGTTGAATGAAAACAATATTGTTAAAGGATCTTTAATTTTTTTTTAAAAATCCATTTTAAAAAATGTGATTGTTTCATGAACAAATCTTTGTAAAGTAATTGGGGTCTTGGCATTTTTATACAATTTTAAATTAATGTTAAATTAAAGTTTTCTTCAGCATGTGCACAGACATGGCTAACTCTGCACTAGTGATTTTACAGAATCTTTAACATGACTCAGAAGAACGAGTCGTCTCGGAACAGATCCGAGATGTATGTCCAGGAAACAGAACTGAGTCGTTCCCTTTGAGGCTTTTGGTCCGAATCATTTGTTCCTTTGTCACGTGACTCCCATAAACACTATGCAGTGCAATAGATTCAAAAGAACGAACGACTCGGACCAGAAGATATGACGGTGAGCTGCACATTCTGTTTATAATAATATGTCCTTAACTGCATTGTAATATGTTCATTACTGGAACTAGAGCCTAAATGTGTGTATGTAGACGTGTTGGGGGTCTGTTTATTGAACATGTAACATTTTATTTTATTTCTGATCAAAAAAAAAGATCATCACTACTATACACAACTCACCAAACACACACACTCTATACACACCACTCACTATAGACACGGCTAAGCATAGACACTGTTCACTATGGACACACCGACACAGCTACACACAGCTACACACCGAGTCAGTTACACAGAGTTTTCAGTTCACTGGAGTTGGATTTTATGGCCATACAGGTGGCGCTGCAGCAGACTGAATAATGAGAATAGTGTTCGGTCAGTGTGTAGCTGAAGGAGACAAAACTCGAAAGACCTGTGAGAGCTGTACAGCACACAGCATTACTCTCCTCATCTCTCTTTCCTCCATCTCCCGCACGTTTTCATCTTTTGTCTCTTTGTTCTTTGTGGATGTGTGTGAGAGAAATCTGCTCTCAGGTCAGGTGATGATTCTGCCCTAACACATGTAGAAATGTCCTGATTAGAGAAACCTGAAGATATCTATATCTAAGAGTCCTGTTCTTCTTTACTTCTTTTCTTTTCTCCCCAGTTGGCAGACGTTCCATAATTATAGTGTAAACTCGACTCGAGCGTGAAAGATAATACGTGATGTTATGTCACAATACGATGCCCACTCGGGCTGTTTATAGACCGAGATCACACCTCGTCTCCAACACACTGGCAGCGTCGGATAAACTCGTGCCGTCTGTGTGTGTGTGTGTGTGTGTGTGTGTGTGTGTGTGTGTGTGTGTGTGTGTGTGTGTGTGTGTGTGTGTGTCTCATCTCACAATTAGCTCACAGACATTAAATCTAACTATAAAGAGATCAATAGCACAATTAGTTATTCTTTATGTATTTTGTGAAGATGGTGTAAGAGTGGAAAAAACAGTTCAGGGAAAGAAAAAAAAAGGTTGAAACAGAAACTCTGGTGCCCTGGAGTGGATTAATTTCCTATAACAGCACACCCCGTTGTGTGTTATTCTTTACATACAGTAGCTATTTTACTAATTCAACTTCTTTTTACTTCTTCTTCTTATTATTATTATTATTATTATTATTATTATTATTATTATTAATGATAAAGCTGAAATTGCACAGAAATTGTATTTGCTTTCAAATGTCCTGACGCAGCGAGTGACCAGGATGTCCCCTGTCCACTACGCGGTTCTGCTAACAGCGCACGAGGGTTTCTCGGCGTGAGTAATGGATGCAGACAGCAGCATATGGGTCTGGCTTTGATTTGCTTAGCTCAGGGCAGGAAGTCAGCGAGGGGAAGATGAGACGAGCCGGGCTTGTTGCGACGAGGCTCGGGGGCTAAAGCGAATCGCAGGAGCTGACACGCATGTAATGTAATGCTGAAAAGGAATCGCTCTAGTGCTGTGATTAACGGACGCGGAGGAGGTGAGGAGGAATAAATTCAACTATCCTAAGATCTAACCAAAGCCGTAATGCGCCGAGATTTCACATCAAAGCGATGCAATTTGGGGGATCGAATTGAAAATTGTGGAGAATAATCCGTAACATCTTGACGGATTTGAAGTGGAAAGTCGATACGCAATCTGAAGCGAATCCAAAGAGTGCGCCTGGGTTAGTAAAATACGATGCGTGCTGTGGAGTTGGGGGGGGGGGGGGGGGGGGGGGCCAGCCAGGCAGGGGTAAAGCTAGCAGCTAAATTTACTTCATTTAACCGGAACAAATATTACTCTAACAATCATACACCTCTGTTTTATGGTTAAACTAGCAAGCGAGCTAATCACAGTCACGGTTAATCACGGACAGGGCACACCCTAGGCATGGCTCACTACAGACATCATGGACACACGTATAACATCTCACAATGCACACGGCTAATCACGGACAGGGCTTACTACTCATAGAGTGCAAAAAATCATGCATCTGTTCGTTTTTGGTGTGTGTAATTATTCATTTTTTGTCTTAAACTGAGTTTGCTTATTACATGTAGTTCCTGACTTATAAATGAGTTGGTAAGTCCAATTTGTTCTCAAGTCCGTCAAAGTGACTCTTATACGCCTTTGACATGAATATACAATGTAAAACATACCGATCCACTTGACTAAATCTCTGTTCCCTTTCTCCACACTGCCATCATGTGGCCAAAACTGTAACCGCGCCTAAGGAAACCAATCTGACAGTGTGACGTAACAGTGTTGTCTCTGCGCCTTTAAATGGTGAGGGGAATCCCGGATGCCATTGTGTCTCAGAGCTGTTTAACACTGTACTGGACTCTGAGGATTTTCCAAAATTAGGGTTATTCACCATCTGGGCAGCTTTACAGAACGAACATTTTCTATCATCGTGCTCCCGGACTGATTCACTGAAACCGGTGAGAGCGACTCATTTCCCCCCCACCACACACACACACTCACACACACACACATTCAATATACCAGACTTTAGACATTTTATACATTCACTTACAGACTGAAAATATTGTATAATATAATATTGTATAATATAATTGTAAATATTGGTATCTGGTGCACTGCAGTGTCTACAGCATTTTTTATACAATACACGTGAGCCACTTCTGTGATTTGTTCACATTTATAAATGTTTGTAGAACCGAGGTCCGATCGTATCTGCGGAAAATTCTTAACTCGAATGTTCGTAATTCGGAGACTACCTGTATTTTATTACCTGAACTGAGTTTTGTGTATTGTCTTACCAATTTTTTTTTTGTTGTAGCTAATACTTTAGCATTAGCTGGCTAGTTGGCTCCAAATGTCTCTATTTTAAATCAGAATCGATGAATTTAAATGTGAAAATACAATTAAAGACTCAAAACCAGAGAACACGTCTTCTGCGCTTCACGTGTCCAACAGGTTCGCTCTCCTCAGTGATGCACCCACTGACAAACCTGAAAGAGCTCTGGTTATAGGAGACTCTATACTGAGGCACATAAAATTAGCGAGGCCTTTAGGGGGCGCCAGAGGCAGTGGTCAGGTGTATCCCGGGAGCCAGAGCACCGGACATAGCGGGTAATCTTATGGCTCTAGGACAGCATAGGTTCCGATGAATATGCTTTGGTCCCATCCCAATGAGACGTGGCGACATAGCTTACAGCAGGTTATGGTCGCTGAACCGCTGGATGTCCAGGTGGTGCTCCAAAAACAACGTGGGCTACATAGACAACTGGAAGACCTTTGAGGGCAAAACTGGCCTGTTAGGGCGGGACGGTGTCCATCCCACTCGGGAAGGTGCTGCTCTCATTTCTTGCAGTATAGCACATAGTCTCAGAAGAGGCCTAGTTAATCGGTGACAATCCAGAGCCCAGGCCAGGGAGCAGACAGACAGGCTAAACCAACCGTCTGCTAGCTGCAGAGAGTCGTCACTTCATCATATTGAGGGTTCATCATATTGAGACTGTGTCTGTTCCCCGAGCTAAACATAAACATAAATTTAGAATTTATAAATTTATAAATTACATAAATTTAAAAATGTAGTTTTAGTAATTTAATTAACATAGATACCACAAACTCAGATCACACTGAATGCGCAGCCGGCACCTCTGATCTGAAGCTAGGACTGTTAAATATTAGATCTCTCGCATCTAAAGCAGTTATTGTTAATGAAATTATCACAGATCAGGAGTTTGATATATTATGTTTAACAGAAACCTGGATTAAACAGGACGAGTATGTAGCTCTAAATGCAGCTAGCCCTCCTGGATACAGCTACATACACCAGCCTCGGCTAACTGGTAGAGGAGGAGGAGTCGCAGTTATTTATAACCATAATCTGTCTCTCGTACAAAAACACAGTTTTAAATCTAATGCATTTGAAGTTCTCTATAGTAACATAAAGTCAGCTCAGTCGATCCCGCTAATCATCATTTACAGACTCTGAGTTTCTTTGTGAATTTGCAGATTTCCTCTCAAACCTTGTTGTTTCTGTAGACAAAGCGTTAATTGCTGGAGACTTTAATATTCATTTTGAGAATCCAGAAGACCCTCTGAGAACAGCATTCTTGTCCATACTGGACTCAGTAGGAGTAAATCAGTGTGTAGTAGGACCCACTCATAAAGCAGGTCACACTTTAGATTTAATATTATCCTTCGGATTAAGTATAAGAAATATAACCACAATTCCACAGTCTGAAGTTATCTCAGATCACTACCTTGTCTCGATTAAAGCGTGTTATAGTAATAATGTATGCAGCACAGCACCGCGCTTCCACCTTAAACGTACATTTACATCAAATACCGCACAGAGCTTTATCAATAATCTTCCAGAATTATCAACTTTGATTGGATCGCCATCTAACTTCACAGAACTCGAACAGGCGAATGAATATCTAGAGTCAGCACTTCGTTATAGCTTAGATAATGTAGCTCCAGTTAAAAGGAAAATGATTAGAGATAAGAAACTCGCTCCTTGGTATAATGACCACACACGTGCTTTAAAACAAACCGCTTAAAAAGTAGAATGACGCAAATGGGGTTAAACTAAATTGTTAGTATGTCAAATAGCTTGGAAGGAGAGCATCCTGAACTATAAAAAAGCTCTCAGTGATGCTAGATCAACGTATCTCTCCACTCTTATAGAAAATAACAAAAATAATTCTAGATTTCTATTTAATACCGTCGCTAAATTAACTAGAAACAAGACAACTGCAACAACATCATACAACAACTTTTTTAATAACAAAATAATAAATATTAGGCAAAAACCTTCAGGTTCTGAAACCAGACAATTTAAGTTATACAGATGATAAACTAACCACACCATATCAGAACTTAGAACACTTTACTCCCCTTCAAGCAAGAAAACAAATTTCACTCATCTCTTCTGCAAATTCATCGACCTGTATACTAGATTCTATACCAACACATTTTCTCAATCAGATAGTGCCAGAAATAACAGAACCTCTGTTGAAAATGATTAATTCTTCACTCAGTAGTGGGTATGTTCCAAAATCCTTTCAATTAGCAGTTATTAAACCGATAATTAAGAAACCTGACCTCGACCCTTATCAGCTGTCAAATTCCAGGCCGATATCAAACCTTCCCTTTATCTCCAAGATTCTGGAAAAGATAGTAGCGGAGCAGCTCTGTTCATATCTACATAGAAATAACATAAACTAACTGTATCAGTCAGGATTTAGGCCTCATCACAGCACAGCGACAGCACTTGTTAAGGTAGTAAACGACCTCCTATTGGCCTCTGATCAGGGTTGCGTCACTATACTTGTGTTACTGGACCTCAGTGCAGCTTTTGACACCATTGATCATAGTATTCTCCTTCACAGATTAGAAAAGGTAGTAGGAATTAAGGGAACTGCCCTCTTGTGGCTCAGATCCTATTTGACTGATCGTTATCAGTTTGTAGATTTAGATGGTGACCATTCCTCATGTTCTCAAGTGGAGTTTGGTGTTCCACAGGGTTCAGTTTTAGGCCCACTGCTTTTTTCCCTTTACATGCTTCCTCTGGGCAACATAATTCGTAAACATGGTATTAGTTTTCATTGTTATGCTGATGACACACAATTATATGTCTCAGCAAAACCAGATGAGAAAAACCAGTTTGCTAAAATCGAGCAGTGTGTGCAGGACATAAGAGATTGGATGTTAATTAACTTCCTTCTGCTTAATCCTGATAAGACAGAAGTTCTGGTCATAGGACCACAAGTAGCTAGAAGTAAGCTTTCTGATCACACTGTAACTTTAGATGGCCTTTCTGTTCCATCAAGTGCAACAGTAAAAGACCTCGGTGTGATTATAGATTCCAGCCTTTCGTTTGAAGCTCATGTAGATAATATCACCAGGATAGCTTTCTTTCACCTTAGAAATATTGCCAAGATTAGAAACATATTGTCACTAAATGATGCAGAAAAACTAGTTCATGCTTTTATCACCTCTAGGTTGGACTATTGTAACGCCTTACTGTCTGGTTGTTCAATTAGGTGTATAAACAAGCTTCAGTTAGTACAGAATGCAGCAGCGAGAGTCCTCACTAGAACCAGAAGATACGAGCACATCACCCCTATCTTATCTACACTGCATTGGCTCCCTGTGAAATTTCGCATTGATTTTAAAATACTACTATTGACATATAAAGCATTAAATAGGTTAAAAACCTATTTATTTAGCGCAGCATGTTTGTAAATAGATGAACCTTAGGTAAAGGAGCAGATCTGGGGGACTCATGGACGTAGAGTATTCTGGTGAACTGGTATGTTTAGATGCTGTCCTCCCCACTCTCATTGATCACTCAGGTTTGTTGACGGTGAGGTGATTGGTCGCTTTACATCTCAGTTCCCCCTCATGTCTGCGTTTCCTTCTGGCTACCTCCCTTTTAGTGATGATGTCATAGTTAGTCCTGCCGAAGTCCCTGCTTGCACTCTGCACCAAATATACATTCACCTTATACATTACGTGACTGTGACCAGACCTAACTGCCATCTCTTCTTCTCTTCTGCTTTCTCCTTGTCTCTCTGTCGAGCTACACATGTTGCTCCTGAGCTGTCAGTGATCCCCGCTATCCCTCTGCCCCCTGGACCTGTCTGACTCGTCCTGGTGTCCCCCTTCTGACTGGAGATCATCGCATGGATGCCCCGTTTGGTCTGTCTGATGCTAACAGCTGTTCACTGAGAATTCATGACTGCAGTCACTCGATAGTTCAGGACTGGAGTTTCCTACAGTCTACCTGAGCCTCCAATAACCAACTGGAATCCATATGAACTTAAACACGTCTCCTGTTATACTGAACTTACTCTCATACAGTATGAGTGCAGATCAATCCCTGCTATCCGTTTCACCCAAATGAGGATGGGTTCCCTGTTGAGTCGGGTTCCTCTCAAGGATTCTTCTAACTGCCATTTCAGGGAGATCGCCGCCGTCGTCCTCGGTTTGCTCATCGGGGGCAATCTTATCATTTTGATTCATGCACATGCACATTTCATACAAACAAAAATTCTTTTGATTGTGTAAAGCTGCTTTGCGACAATGTCAATTTTTAAAAGCGCTATAGAAATTAAATTGAATTGAATTGAATTGAATTGAAACACTCACTCACTCATCGTCTATTCCACTTTAACCTGGATTCCGGGTCGCGGGGGGGCCTGGAGCCTACAGTATCCCAGGAGACATGGGGCATTAAGTCATGATCCCAGAGCTCATCTTCTACTCTCCTCTCTACCCTGCATGGACGTCTGATAAAATACCTCATGACCGCGGTGCACAGCGTGAGGGAGGGGAAGGACATGAGCGCACAGCCTTAACCTGGGACTTACCTGGACTGTTCCACTATCCCCGAGGGATGAAGTGTGTGAGACGTTATTCACTTAATACAACAGCGACTTAAAGAGTTAAAGGCAGTTATAGAAAATGAATCAACAGCTTCTGACCAATCAGAATGCAGAATTCAGCAGCACTGTACAATACGAGTAAATAAATTGATGTAACAGGATCTAAGTGTGTGTGTGTGTGTGTGTGTGTGTGTGTGTGTGTGTGTGTGTGTGTGTGTGTGTGTGTGTGTGTGTGTGTGTGTGCATTACTCATTTGTGTATTTACTGAAGCCAAATCCATGTAATCTTCCTAGCTGCTATTTCACAGTGACATTGCGTTCATGCTGTGGTTAGCAGGAGTGTGATGGCTCTGGCAGTCAGCAGACGGAGGATTTGGAGGAGGATACGGGGGATTTTTATCTCTCTCTCTCAAACACAAACACAAACACACGCAGAGTAAAGCTACATGGGGGAATTGCGGTTCACATAGACTGAAGGTTAATCTTGTTTTCCGCAGAATGTTAGACTTATACGAAATGCTGAGATTTGATTCGTTATTTTGTGGTCATAATATTGGATTATTGATATTCTTTAAGCTCAGGAAGCAAATAAATCTGACTGGTGGGATTGGGAGCCAATACACAATGCCCGAGTGTTAGTTGTTGGTTACCATTTTTGATTAAAGATCTGTTTTGGAAGTGATAGGATGATCGCTTGCTATACAGCAGCTCTGGTAGCAGCACAGGTTCATAGCGGTCTATCGTTCCTATAGTAGCACTTCATTCACACGGTTGATTCGATTCCATGTCCATCTTTAGGACAGAGGAGTTTTCTCTTCTTGGTGGTTTCTCAGTAACATGACAAGCCATATTTTTTGTGTTCCTTCATGAATAAAATTGTCATCTTTGGTAGGTTGCTCTGACATAGAAATAAAGAAATTAAACACCTGATAATAATCAGCCTCAGAGCGGTACCAGTAGCTCCACTTCATGGAGCTTTGTCATTGTTGGGAACTTTGCGAGACCAGCAGATGAATTCTGGGTAAATAATATACAAGAACTGTAGGAAGACAGCAGGAGAACAACAGCAGAATTCTTGGTAATTGAACAGGAGGAAAACCCTGGTAGAACAAAAGCAGGATTCTTGGTAAAGCCGGTGAATAATGAGAGGACTCTGGAGAAGATCAGGAAAACAACAGGAGAACTCTGGAAGAACAACTGAAAGTCTTTAGCAGAACAACAGAAGAACTTTCAAAGCACTAAAGGAGAACCCTGGGAGAACAACACTCTTGTCAACACTCTTACCTCTCTTGGTAAATAATGAAATATATCTGGATGAACAGTAAGAGTAATTATAGGAGAACAGAAGGGAAACTTGGTGAAAATATCAGAAGAACTTTAAAAGAAATATAGAAAGACAGAAAGAGAAGCCTTTGAGGAAAACATCAGAACTCTTGGCGGGTAACAAAAGAACACTGCATGAACAGGAAGAAAATCTGGTAACAACAACAGAGCTCAACATGAAGAACAACATGAGAACTTTGGGAGAGCAGACGAAGGAACCAAAATGAAAAGTCTTCTGTTTCTGCTCCATGCGTTCCCTCCTCCTGCATGCGTATTTAACATTTCAGAATCAGCTTCAGGGAGGTAACAGTAGCTCGGTTTCCTCGCGCCGTCACGTTTCCTCCAGCAGCACGTCACACACAGTGATGGCAGTATGAAATATCTAGAAGATGTTCTTCCTGACATTTATCTCCGCGGACTTTTGCTCCTCACTGTGTGACACCGATCCAGATCAGAGCGTGTTCCAGGCAGCGGCACTGCAGCGTGTCGTTTTACTGAACCGGTGAAATCCGTCTGGTTTTTGAGCGTCAGTCGTTACAGCAGGTGAAGCTGCTCTGCGTCCTACACGCTATTAGAGAGATTAGGACGGAGCCGCTTATCTGTTCACACCACGCTCATGGACGCGCAGCTGCAGAATTTCAATCGCTGACCTGAAAGCACGATTCTCTCTTCCATTCTTTTCTTTAACCCACACACATAGACACCCACCCACACCCACACCCACACACACACACACACACACACACACACACACACACGTCTACTTGTTTGCTTTGTCGGTTTCTCCCCTATTAGGACTAAAGCAGGACCGGAGCACACTGCAGTCTTTTATAGTTTGCGAGAGTTTCGCCGTCACTGGACACAACAAGGTCAGAGTGAGATCTAAAGGAAAGTGAAACTCTTCAGCCATTAAAGTTCTCTTCGATCCGCCTGGTCACGCTCTTCCGTTCCAATCTTATTTTATTTGCGCCTTTAACAATGGACGTCAATAGAGACCATTACAGAGCAGCATTACAGAAAGCCGGATTTAGATTTAGATCTGGAATGAACGAGCCGAGCCGAGCCGAGCCGAGCCTCCTGACGATGCCGCGCGCCGCCCCTGTGTGTGAGTGTCCAGGTGCAGAGCGGTGAAGACAGAACTGTGTGTTCTGGGGGAAAAAAAGTTTAGCATGAGCAGGTTCAAAAGTTTCTACTCAGGGAAAGTTCCTCATATTAGAGTCAGAGTCACACACACACACACACACAAACACAAACACGCACTAAAGTGGACTTTATGAGCTCTAGGTGCAGATTATTAAAATCACCTGTGAACATAATAAGAAATTTAGGACTACAACAGGAGAACTTTGGGGGGAGAAAAGCAAGAACTGTTAGGAAAAAAGCTCCTGTAGTTGGAGACGGTGCCAATTACAAACTAGTTCTTTGTTTTCAGACATGATGTGACCAACACTATGGGGGGCTGGGGGCGGGATTATCACAACCAACTAAAAGCCTGTCACTGCCATCTTTAAAAAAAAAAAAGTGCTGAATATACAACGGGCAGCTCAAATGCTGTCCTGTAGCGATAAAGCCAGGAGAACTGCTCTCCAAGCCATGGTGAAGTTCGCCATTGTTGTTGTCCTTGTTGAAAGCTTTTTTTTTTTTTTTTGCAGCTAGGAAAGTAGAGATGTGTGTACTGCACATGGATGTATGAGGTGACGTAATGACGTGACTCTGTCTCCCATGGAAAAACAAAAGTCAGTTCTTAGGAGGTTCGCCACTGGAACAGCTCTGAACTGGCACTGGCACCAGATACAAACTAGCACCTGGTTCACTTTGGTGGAAAGAGTTCAAGGAGAAGAGCAGTTGAATTCTAGGAGAACTCTGGGAGAACAAAATGAAACCTCTGTGGAAATAACATGAAAAAAGCTGAGAGAGATATATTCGAAGAACTCTGAGAGAACTGAAGGAGCATTCTAGGTCAGTAGCGGGAGAACTGTGGGAGAACGGCAAATGAATTATATAGGAACAGCTCTGGAAGTCTGGGAGAACAGCAGGAGAACTCTGAAAGAACTGAAGAAATGAGAACTCTGTTGAGAACAAAATGGAATTTTATGAGAACAGCAGGAGAATTTTGGGAAAATGAGAACTCTGAACCAATGGTGAACCATGGGTTCCTTCATTCAGTGAAAACAGATTAATCTTGATTAGATCTTAATATGGAGCTTCGTAATAATGTCGCACCCAGAGAGAGAGAGAGAGAGAGAGAGAGAGAGCTCAGGTGACTTATTAGTGCTGTATCCCACCAGGATACGAAATAACATCACTACTGAAATAAACACCGAGACTAATCTCTAGCTGTCTTGGCTGCGGCTCATGTAAAGATCTTTTAATCGATTCCCTGCACAGTGTTACATCATGTCTCACGCAGACACGTTTCACACACTCTGAATGATCATAAATCGCCATGAAGAGCCCTTTGTATTTAGAATTTGGCCGAATAGCGTTTCAAACTGGTCACCTTTCAGTTTAGTGCCCCCTAGTGGAGGTTAGAATTATATATAAATGCAGTATTTTTCTGGACATTTAAGTGTTTTGCTGATGGTTCTGTAGACGAGTGCATTGTGAGTGTGAGAAATGTGTTATTTAATGTGAGCGTGTGTAATTATTTTGGAACTGAACGTTTCATAGTCCGGCATTTTGGAAAACTTATACGGTTATAATCCGGTAGGGGGCGCCAAACTGGAACTTCTATTTCCACTCAACTGCTTAACTAATGAGCTGAACGACGGCGGCCATGTTGGATTTCCGCCGGAGGCTCGATCATTTCTAAAGATCCTGTAGTTAAGGAATAAAACAGCGTGTGGTGAAATAACGGTAGTGAGATAATGACCTGCTGATTCCGATAACTCAAAACTGTCGATTCGTTTTCTATAACGGCACGACACGCGGAGTGTAAAACAAGAAAATGGCATTTCCTTTAAACTCAGAAGCTGTGTTAAATCTAAATCCTCGGGTTTGGTTTCTTATTAAAATGACAAAACTCCGCTCAAACCTCGTGTTTGTGTGAAACCTCCGGAATCGGCGACACGGCGTGATTCACAAGCTAATGAACTCTAACAAAAGTCTTAACAGAAAAGTCTAACAGCCTCACCACATACCTGGCTTAAAATGTGCCAGCGTTTCCTGTCTCTCAGATTTATACAGTAGTTGATGTTTTTATGACACACACACACACACACACACACACACACACACACACACACACACACACACATCCAAATTATACATCTGTCAATATATCCACTAATCTTCCAGACTGAGAAGTTTACTTATAAAAGACCATTAGCTGTCTGTCTCTCTCTCTCTCTCTCTCACACACACACACACACACACACACACAGTGCAGTAAGATAAGACAGCAGCACACAGGAGTAAACATTATTTCAGAGACGCCTCTGAAGTCGTGTTTCTCACACCGGCAGGAAGTCTCCTCTTCATCTTTCTCCTGTTCACGAACGTCTTCATGCCGAAAGAAATAAAAGCACCGATTCACCCGAGACCCCGAGACCTCGAGCAGCTCTACAGAAATGGCTGAGCTTGTTCTAAGCTTTAATCCAAGCCTTCATTACGGTCCTCGCAGAACAGCAATTGGAACAATAATTTGGTCGTGTATTTTTTTTTCAAGCCTCGATTTTCCTCGAGTTTCAGAAACGAAGGCGTGCCGAGTCTGAGCTTCGTGCTCAGAAATGATCGAGAAGCAGAAAAAAGGCGTACAATGTATAACGTGTCACTTTTTAATACAAGTTGAATACAAGTTCCTGTGGGGTAAGAGGAATAAAGCACTCAGGGACGTGCAGTTCGAGAAAAATCATCAACATCACCGTACAATCAGGATGGTAGCAATAACTCCGCCCCCCACCGTATCCGGTTCTGATATCATTTATTTTAGAGTTTGAAAAAACATCATTTTCATTTGGGAATGAGATAAAAAAAAATGGTGGGAAACAAGAGAAAAGCAAATTTCATCTCTGCACTTCAGTTGTATTACAGTTACAATTCCACTGCAGGTGATAAATAAACAGTGTATTCATTAAATATTATTAATGGCTCTTAATAAATGATCATTCAAAGTAAAACTGTGTTACAATGTAAAATATATTATCATTCTAAAATGAAAAATCAAAACAATGCTGACTTAATAAAAAATCACTACAAATAAATGGCAAGAATTTACTGCTGCAGTCCTTTTATTTGATCTGATTGTTTGACGGCTGTCTGAACGCACAAATCTGATGTTTTTCGGATCGGACCTGAGTCCTTTTTTTTATGTGGTCCCACAGTGGATGAGATACATATGCGATACGCGGTCATGTGAGACGGCATGACATGCAAAACCCATCCGTCCAAAAAAAATCCCGATTGATCGACGTGGCTTGTAATGTGAACGCGGTCGAAATGAGCGAATAGGTCAGAATAATTAATGAGGGTGGCCCCGCCCTGCACATTGCCCCCCAACTGCATATTCATGAACACAAATGCACAAAAGTGTAGTGTTATTTTGTTTATTCGAGTGTTTCGCTCCTCCGTAAATTCTGTCAGTCATCTCCACAAGAGAGTTTTTTTCCTCACCCGTCCCTCGAGCTGAGTTAATGGGGCGTTATCAGAGAGCAGCATGTACTCTTTCATTTTCGTTTCCACTCCAGGCTGCTCAGATTTTTATTATATATATATATATATATATATATATATATATATAATATCTATCCTGAGCAGCAGGACGGCAAAAGATCAGCGGCGTGAAGAAATAACTCTGAAAACAACAGCAGCATGGTCGATGCTCACAGCGAGACGGTGAACGACTTCAGCGTGGGTTCGACTTCCTGCTCTCCGTTTGAGCTCCAGCATTCTCTTTCATCCTCTACTTACTCTGTTCATCTCTCTCTCTCTCTCTCTCTCTCTCACTCACTCCTCCCCCATTCTGTCTGCCCACACTCATTTTCTTTATCTGTCTTTTCATCTCAGCTCTCAAAGCGACTCCCGAGTCAACAGTCTCGCGCCGTTATTTGCTGTTCTCTCAGCCGGTGCGAAAGAAATAACATCAGGACCATCGAGACAGACATCTGCCGCTCGCGTCACTTTTCTCTTTTGGAGGGGGCGTGTAGCGACTGTTTCTCCCGTCGCTGGTGGGCGTGGCCTGTCCAGCCATGACAAACAGTAGTAGCTGTATATTCAAGCTAATTAATTAGACACGTATTAAATAAAGTGGCGGTGTAGCGGTTAGCACTGTCGCCTCGCACCTCTAGGTTATGGGTTCGATTCACGCATCGGGGTCTGTGTCGGGGGGGTTTGCATGTTCTCCCCGTGCTTGGTGAGTTTCCTACAGGCACTCAGGTTTCCTCCCACAGTCCAAAGACATGCTGACTAGGCTAATTGGCGTCCCAAATTGACCCCTAGTGTGTGTGTGTGTGTGTGCCATTTCTGATGATTTGGCACCCTGTCCAGGTCGAACCCCACCTCCTGGGATATGATCCAGCCCAGCCGCCCCCCCCCTCCCCCCCCCCCCGCTGCCCTATACGCAGGTGAAAGTGGTACAGGCGGTGAGTGAGCGATTAAATAAAGTGTGAAGATCACCTTCAGATTAGATCGAGCTGCATGAACATTGAACAGGAGTTGTGTTAATTAGACCGCTGCACTGACGTGTGAATTATTATTCGAAGCTGCACGTCAGTCAGAATGAAACATTAATCAACACTTTTTGATCAATACCTGCTAATCGTACAAGCGGGTTTTGATTAGCGAGCTATTTAAGGGCTTGGTCATGTGACTCCCGAAGTGTTTTGTATTCAACACTTCTCTGAAAAAAAAAAAAAAAAGGACGTTTTGCTTGAATTGAGTTAATTGAATTTTAAATGAAGTAATTTGTTACACCGAACAAGAAAAACATCTGCATGACAATTAAGGACAAACTGCACAAGGGGTTTGTTCTCCTTTTCTTTTCTTTTTTTTCATTTTTCGACGAGGGAAAAAAACGGATCATCTCGGCGCTCGCGCTGGACACCGGAGCTGTTTGTGAATCTTAAAAACATGACAGCGCAGCTAAAATCCAGGGCCGCTTCCCCAGGGAGGCATCGTGCTCAGCTGGCTAGCAGACAGTATCGCTAGTGACACGAGCGCCTGTTTGCCCATTAGCTCGTGGCAGCTGTGTCTCTCGGCACCCCGGGGCAGGACGCGCCTTTATGCAGCCGAGCGCTTTGTTTTGTCACCGAGCTTCACCGTCATCTCTCATCACACTGTGACATTTCTGACATTCACCCATCGGCTGTTACAACACGAGATGCCGCCCTGCCTGCTTTTCCCTTCCATCTACACTCAATGTGACAGAGACGGAGGGTAGGGAAAGTATTGGCACCCCTCCCCCTTTCTTATTCTTCTCCGGTGGGCTAATTTTCCACGCGCCCCATCCTCGTGTCCTTGACGTAGGTCGTTAAGGAAAAGTCTCAGAACTGCACTTAAATCGGCGCTAAAGCGCACTATTTCTGCTCGAGGTGCTCACAGGGGCCGTGATGAACGGCTCTGGGTTCTCCAGGTTGGTCGTAACAATCGCCACTAAATGAAAGAGACATCACAGAGTGCTGAGTGATCACAGCAGGGACCGCGTCGCTGGATCTGGGAGTCCGCCAAACAGTAAAAATCCTTGAATCTTTGCCACGGGAGAAAGAAATCAGAAAACAAGCTTTAGATATTTTTTTCTTTTCTAGGAACAAATGATGATGTAGCGCTGGCAGAACTGTGTTACTCTAGAAATGTGTCAAATATATAGGACATTAGCATCAGTTTATACAGTGCCGGAAACTATATGAATCCCATCTATTGACTAAACAGATACAATCCTCTGACAGAGTGAACCATCGTTCCAGGTTTTTTTCTGTTGTTGTTGTTGTTTTTTTCTGGATTTCTTACTTTTTTAGAGAAATAATAATTATATTAAGTTACTGTGTATGTTGTTTTCTTTTGATTTATGCATCACTGTTGTTTCCACAGTAACACTTTGCTCTCACACACTCTTATTCACATCAAGGAGCTGCTGAGTTCTGGGTCCTGATTGGTCAGATGGTGTTGATTAGTTTTCTCTAACAGGAGTTCTGAGAGAAGTGCAGCTGCAAATCGCAGGTTTAATTAATGCGAACAAAATACATAAGGGGCGTGCCGTTAGCGGAAAATAATAATCGTGGGACTGATAACGCCGCTTCAGTATTGCATTAAAGCATAACGAGACAGAGCTTTTTTATTGTACAGATGTTTTGAGGAACGTTCACACAGTTTGTCCGAAGACTAAAAACGCAAAGATCAACTAGACCAGAGGGTAAAGGTTTGCGTTATCATTCTCTTTAAATTCCCGTTCATTTCCTTAATGAGATAGAAATGTCTATGTTTGGATTGAAAAAGAACTGGACACACCCTTCCATGACATCTAGGCATTTTGGCAGATGCCCTTATCCAGAGCGACTTACATTTTTATCTCATTACATCTGAGCAATTGAGGGTTAAGGGCCTTGCTCAAGGGCCCAACAGTGGCAACTTGGTGTTTGTGAGGTTTGAACCTGGGATCTTCTGAACCGTAGTCCAATGCCTTAACCACTGAGCTTCCCCTGCCCCTATGACGTCACTCCTACAGTGGGTTTTCTGAAGAGCGGTTCCGAAGCTCAACTGTGGGAGCTCTTGTCATCTTCATCTTAGCAAGAGCTGACTCCGCCCAAACCCTGGTTAATCCACAAATGTGCAAATGGGTGGAGCAAACAGAGTCTGGCTGTTGGAGAGAACACGCCTACTTACTGAAATAAATGAAGCAGAGGTGAATTAACGACCTCAGCAGGCCATATAACCAAATCATACATCGGGTCAGAACTCGTCTTTACATTTCATATATTAGAGGACCTGAAACCAGTCTCAGAAGAATTTCTGTCTGTCCACATTTTGTCACAGCATTTGGACAGAATTGACTGAATCCTCTGCAGTCCTCAGATCTCTGGCTGAGGTTTAATCTGCACCATCAGTGAATCTACATGTGGAGTAAAAGTGATGTTATGAACAGTTATGTGTGGGATTTAATCATCTACTTTACAATAATCTACTAATGCGCTACTGTCTCAATGTAAACAAACACCTGCACCGATAGATATTAATGAGAAAAGATAAAGTGAATATTTTGACTGGGATTAGTTCATATTCTCACTTTGGCTGAAATAACAGCGCTGACGTGGTATAAGTCAATTTTAACACGCCGGAGTCGTTTAACCTTTTTACTATTTCTACAAACTCTTTAACAGTCAGCGATGCGTACTGACGCTAAGATTTCAGTAAGAATAAAAATGCTCTAACGCTTTTAAGCTGCTAACGATTTGACAGCTGTCACAATGCAGCTGTCACTCACATTGGCTAAGCCCACCGTTATGCATAATGTCATGTCTTAATATCATTTTAACTAATGAGTTGCATTAAAAATGTACCCCATGTATATCGAGCTATGGAGACCAAAAGTGTTTTTGTACCGGCTGTAAATCTGTTGGACATTTTCACGTGGCTCTCTATAGGAATTGACTAACTTCTGCTTACTCAAGGAACTGTACAGTATCTTTTTGGCATCTCCATGTTGGATGTTTGTCCTGTTCCATGGTAAACAGAAGTCCAGAACTCTGACTCCTGCAGGCGCCGGGACATTTCGGGATTTGTCGATCGAATAAACCGAAGCTGCACCAGGCACTTACTGGACAAAACGTGGACAAAATTGTTGGTACCCTTCGGTCAATGAAAGAAAAACTCACAATGGTCACAGAAATAACTTTAATCTGACAAAAGTAATAATAAAAAAAAAACAATTCTATGAATGTTAACCAATGAAAGTCAGACATTGCTTTTCAACCATGCTTCAACAGAATTATTTAAAAAAATAAACTCATGGAACAGGCCTGGACAAAAATGATGGTACCCCTAGAAAATACTGAAAATAATGTGACCAAAGGGACATGTTAATTCAAGGTGTGTCCACTAATTAGCATCACAGGTGTCTACAATCTTGTAATCAGTCAGTGGGCCTATATATAGGGCTCCAGGTAGTCACTGTGTTGTTCGGTGACATGGTATGTCACGTGTGTATATAAGCCGATAGTCAGGATTTTCAATTTCAGATTAGAGCTGGTGATGGAGGACGAGTTTGTGATGCGAGCAGGGCACACGGTGATCCGCCTGAAATGCATTTGCATAAGAAAACATTAGTCAGGAGGAGTGTGTGGAAGGAGTCGCACCTCTGAGCTCTTCCAGAATGTTCTCTGACTGCAAGGAGGGGGGAAAGAAAATGACTTGCCACAGCTGTGAAAGCTTCATCAAAGAAGACGAGCACTGCCGTGCGCTCCTAGTCAGCGTGTGACGAGCCGCCATGACGCTTTTACTAGTTCCTTTGGCAATCTTATTTTATTTTTTATTATTATTCACCCTCCTTTATGTTTGTTAGCAAGCTGCATGCTAGTTAGAAGGCTTCCGTTTTGTGTGTTTGGGAAGAAGAAAGACGAGCGTAACATTCACGGCACGGAGATAGTTTATAAACTGAGGAGTGAGTGTAATTGAGTGGCACTTCATCGTACAGTGCAGAGCTCGAGAGAGTCCAGACTGATGATAAACCTTTAACACCTGACATGGCCTCACTCGTCTAATATCTCGACTCGTAAATGTTGTAGATCAATTTTCCGATACAAATTGGTCATTAATTATGATCACTTTTTTGAGTCCCGTAGCTGAACTATCATGCAATATGATCATTTTAGGCTTACAGGCGATAACTGCGTGAATGGCATCGCTTGCAAATCCATGCGAAAATACTAACGTCTGATTGGCTGATCTGAAATCAAAGCCATTGTAATATCCTACATAAACATGTACGTTAGGTTGCTTAGCAACCGAAGCTTGTAGGTGCCAGCACTCCCTTTATGTACATAATCATTAGCGGATTGCTGTCACGTAAGAGCAATAAAACATGAGAAGACGCTGTTACAGTAACGTATGTATGCTGTACAGTACATGGCCCTGACAGACTGGTCGATGTTAAAGAACGACTTTACTCTCTTTTCACTGAAGATTCCATATAATATTTCATTCTCTAGCAACATTGCATATGACACAGGATCGAGCGCTGTCTTGCTGTTTCGTGCCATGGAACCTTTTTTGGGGAAATTTATTGTCCTTTATGTCACAGCTCGTTAATGAGCGTCTGAATTAGCACCTAATTGTGCCACAATTAAAGGCTGATTGTGTGTCAGGGGAACAATCCATTACAAGAAGTGTGTGTTTAGTCATCATTCTAATTCTCACACAGACAGGATTATCCCCATGATGCAGCCGTCTAGCCTCGTTTTCGTTCAGCCACGGGAACTCCTCGTACCTGCGTACGTTTTAAAATATTGGGAAGTCATTTGCTGAAATGTGCTCAGAGGCCTGTGTCACGTCCGGCGCTGTGCTTCCTGTTTTTGAGATTTAAAAGTGAATGAATTGTTGCAATCTGGATTTGAAGAAGGATTTTTTTTTTTACTTTGAATAAGATAAACCCTTTTATTTCAGGAACTGAAAGATGAAAAAAAAAAAAAAACGGTTATGAAATATTGAAGTACTCTCAGACTCAGTTCAAAAACTAATAGAAATGTTTCATAAACAAAGCGCTGCATTTAGAGATCATCAGACTCCAGGTTGAATGCAACACGGGCCACAAATGAAATGTAATCAGTAATTAGTATTATTATTATTTTGTGTCTAAAATGACTGACATTCGATCTGTTATCCTGGCTGAAAGTGCGCCTGCATAATGAAGGCAATTACGATCCATTATCATCCGTGCGCGCGCGTCTCCTAAATGCCCTGGACTCATTTTGTTAACGGAGTTCAGCGATGCTCGGCCTCACATTAGCGCTGAATAAAGTGGGCTTAAAAGCGCTACCTGTGCTTCATTAACGAGGTCCGTGTGCTCGAGAGTGATTTCCAGAGAAGATGCACTCGCATCCAAGAAAGCAAATACCTTAATGTTATCTTGTTAAAAAAAAAGAATAATAAAAGAAATGACATCATACCAAGTCGTCCATTTGGACTCGCCAGATGCTTTAAGGTTCGCTGACTCAACACTGATTCGAATCTTGGTCTTGACAACAATAAGGATTCAGTCAGGTACGATGGAGCAGAGCTTGGGCACAATGAAATGATTTGTTGACTCAACAGTGATTTACTAAATGAGGAAGAAGCAAATTGCAGTCATGACCAAATGATTCACAGACTTAAATAGCAATCCATTAAATGAGAGAAAAAAAAGTCTGCTATGAAGAAAGCGATTCGCTGACTCACTGACAGCAAAAAACGCTGAACACTAAAATAGACGATGACTCAAACAGTGACCCACTATGAGACGCTGACTTGCTGAATGACCAAAGGCAGGATTTTGTTCTTGACCAAATGATTCCCTGATTCAAACACTGATTTGATTTGAAATTCCCATCCATTAAACAAGAAAGAGAAGATAATCTCTGCTGTGACTAAACAACTCACTAAAAGATTCACCAATTCGAACGCTGCTCCAGTTCCAGATCACTGATGCGGTCATGACCAAATCATCCCCTGACGTAAAATTTGATTTGCTGAGCAAGAAGAAGTAAATGTCTCCTATGAATAAAGTGATGGCATGACTCAAACCGTCATTTGATACATTAGAGTTAAAATAAATAAATAAATAAAAATAAGCGCTAAAAGAGTCAATAACTTAAACACTGACTCACTATGAGAAATCATTTGCAGTCAGGACCAAAATGATTCCCCGACTCAAACACCGATTTAAATCTTGTTCTTAAAGGACTCGAATGATGATTCAGTGAATGACTCAATCAACTGATTTGTAGACTTGAACACTGATTCACTAAATGAGATAGGAGCAAATTACAGTCATGACAAAATGATTCACTGATTCAAAGGCTGATTTGATTTGAAACACCTATTCAGAAAGAGAAGGGACGCTCTGCTATGACCAAATGATTCACTGACTCAAACACTAAAAGATCTATTAACTCAAACCCTGATCCACTACGAGACAGTGCATTGATTTGCAGTCATGACCAAAATGAATCATTGACTCCAACATGACTGATTCACTGATTTGAGAAAGAAGAAAATTCTCTGAAACGGCCAAATGACTCACTGAGTCAAGCTCACTTATTCACTTTCTCAACGTCTATATCGATTTATCGTGTATTCAGGGTCGCGGGGAGCCTGGAGCCTATCCCAGGGGACAGGGTAGACTCTGGACAGGGTGCCAATCCATCATAGGGCACGCATACACACTCACACACTCATTCACACATTACGGGCAATTTGGGAATGTCAGTTAGGCTAATCTGCATGACTTTGGGCTGTGGGAGAAAACTGGACAAACACAGGGAGAACATGCAAACTCTATGCACACAGAGACGGGAATCGAACCCGGACCCTGGAGGTGCTCTGGGAGCGTCCTAGGCTCTACTACACCGATGGACTGCACCCTAGCAGAGCTGGAGCAGCAGTCCTCTCAGACAACATCTCCAGGACACTACGAACCATCTGACTGGCGGTAAGTCGTGTCTTAGATTCCAAACATAATAGCCACATTGCAACTCACCATACTGATAGATGCACACACATAGCTTGTCCTATAGAAACTGTGTCTGTTCCCCGAATAGTGAGAAAAAAGAATAAATTTGTTAAAATCGCTCAAAACAATCTAATAACTATAAAACCAGAAAAAGGCCAAATAAGTAATCAAAATATACCTCTAAAGTTTGGGCTTCTCAACATCAGATCCCTTGCGCCTAAAGCACTGATTGTTAATGAAATTATCTCAGATTGCTGTCTTGACGCACTCTGCCTTACTGAAACCTGGCTCAGACCAAATGAATATATTGGTTTAAATGAGTCTACTCCGTCAGGATATTTCTATAAGCACGAACCCCGTCAAACTGGTCGTGGTGGTGGTGTCGCAACTATCTACAGTGATGTTCTCACCGTTACTCAGAAAACAAGGCCCAAGTTCAACTCGTTTGAAGTGCTTATCATAAATGTTGCACTCAGCGAAATACATACTAAACCCTTGCTACATTTTGTTCTGGCCACCGTGTACAGACCCCCGGGGCCATATGTCGATTTTCTTAAAGAGTTTGGACATCTGCTATCAGACCTATTGGTTAACTCTGACAAAGTGCTGATAGTAGGAGACTTTAACATTCATGTAGACGATGCTAACAACGCTTCAGCACTCGCATTTATAGATTTGCTAAATTCCTTTGGGGTTAAACAAAATATAAATAGACCAACTCACCGCTTTAATCATACGCTGGATTTAATTATATCCCATGGTATAGATGTCTCTAATATAGACATTCTACCTCAAAGTGATGATATCACAGATCATCATCTCTTAGTATATACTCTAGCTGTAGAACAGCGTAGCTGCGCCTCCCCACGTTATCAATTCAGTAGAAATATTAATCCGACTACTAAAGACAAATTCCCAAGTAATCTGCCGGATCTGTGCCAATTTCTTATCAGACCCCTAAGTGCAGACGATCTAGATGAAGTGACTAGCAGCATGGGCACTATTTTTACCAGTACATTAGACACTGTTGCTCCCATCAGATTAAAAAAAGTCAGAGATAAAACACTTGCACCATGGTACAACAGTCATACTCGCGCCCTAAAGAGAGCAACCCGTAACCTCGAACGAAAATGGAGAAAAACTAAATTAGTTTTTAAAACTAAGTTTTTAGAATCGCGTATAAAGGTAGTATGTGCAGCTATAGACGGGCTCTAAAAGCGGCTCGGGCCGAGCATCTGAGCTAACTCATAGCAAGAAACCAAAACAATCCCAGGTTCCTATTTAGTACAGTGGCTAGCCTAACAAACCCTAAGATGCCTGCAGGGAGTATCCCATCACAGCTTAGAAGTGAAGACTTCATGGACTTCTTCAATGAAAAGATTGATAGTATCAGGAAGAAAATAATGGAAATTCAATTCCATTCTAACAACATCTCATGATCCAGTTCAGTCTAAAGCTTCACAATTAGATTTTCAGTGCTTTACAGGTGTAGGACAGGAAGAGCTGTATAAACTCATCACCTCGGCTAAATCAACAACATGCTTGCTGGATCCAATCCCAACTAGACTTTTAAAAGAAGTGATAAATATAACTGGAGCGCCCCTTCTAAACATTATCAACTCTTCATTATATCTAGGTCATGTCCCTAAACCTTTCAAGTTGGCAGTTATTAAGCCTCTTCTTTAAAAATCTAATTTAGACCCAAATGATATAATAAACAGTCTGGTGTAATGCCAGTGAAATATGGGGTGCCACAAGGGTCAGTTTTAGGACCTCTGCTGTTCTCAATATACATGCTTCCCTTGGATAACATCATTAGAAGACATGGGATTAGTTTCCATTGTTATGCTGATGATACTCAGTTATACATCTCCACAAAACCAGACGAAATACCCAAATTGTCTAGACTAACTGAGTGTATTCAAGATATAAAAGATTGGATGACCGATAATTTTCTTTTACTAAATTCTTATATGATATTACTTATTGGCCCAAAAACCAGTTCACACCAGCTCTCACAATTCAGCCTGTGTTTAGAAGGATGTACTGTTACCACCAGCTCGACAGTGAAAGACCTGGGTGTAATATTAGACAGTAACCTATCCTCTGAAAATCATATCTCCAACATCACAAAAACAGCCTTTTTCCACCTTAGAAATATTGCCAAGCTTAGGAACATTTGATCTGTATCTGATGCAGAAAAGCTGGTTCATACATTCATGACCTCCAGACTGGACTACTGTAATGCATTACTGGGTGGCTGTCCTGCATCCTCAATTAACAAGCTACAGTTAGTCCAAAATGCAGCCGCCAGGGTTCTCACTAGATCCAGAAAATATGATCATATAACCCCAATATTATCATCCCTGCACTGGCTACCTGTTCAGTTTAGAATTAATTACAAAATAGCATTACTACTGGTAGTTCCTAGAATATCAAAATCTACAAAAGGAGGTAGGGCATTTTCATATTTAGCTCCAAAGCTTTGGAATAGCCTTCCTGACAGTGTTCGGGGCTCAGACACAGTTTCCCAATTTAAAAGTAGACTCAAGACGCATCTCTTTAATCTGGCATACACATCATTTATTTCTTTACCTCATACTCCAGTACATCTATCCTGAATGGGAACCACGCTAATTCTTTTCACCTGCTCTTTATTTTTCCACCCATCCTGAGTCATCTGGAGATTGTGCCAGCTTCAGTAGACAGAGGCCGACCCTGCGAGGTTCCTGAGGCATCCAGAGAAGGACCTGCTCCAGCTGAATTCTTCTTCATGTTGGTTTGGAACTACACATGCTGCTCCTGAGCTCCCAGTGATCCAGACCCCCATCTGCCCTCTGCACCTGCTGACTCATCCCTGAGCTGAACTGGACTTTGTGTTAATTTAAATAACTTCTGTTATATCGAACTTTCAGCTGCATAACACACATGATGTTCTACAATTTCTGTTATCTGTTATCACCCAGATGAGGATGGGTTCCCTGTTGAGTCTGGTTCCTCTCAAGGTTTCTTCCTACTGCCATCTCAGGGAGTTTTCCCTTGCCACTGTCGCCGTCACCCTTGGCTTGCTCATCAGGGACAATCTCATTATCTAGACACATTTTTCTTACACATATATACATTTCCATAAGTCTTCTTTTCATTTTCTTTTCATATCTGTGAAGCTGCTTTGAGACAATGACCATTGTTAAAAGCGCTATAGAAATCAAATTGAATTGAATTGAATTGAATTGAGGTGCAAGGCGACAGTGCTAACACTGACTCAAGCTCAAGTATTGGTTAAATGACAGATGAGTGAATCATGATCATGACCAAATCATTCTAATTTTATATATTAAATATTGGTTTTAAGGCTCTTCACAGTACTGAAACAGCTCAGTTAAGGGTCTTAAATGACATTTACAGTCTTACTGATTCTGGTGATTCTACGGTTCTACTGCTCCTTGAGTCAGCAGTTGCCTTTCATACAGTAGACCATGACATCATTCTGTCTCATTAGAGGGACAGCTCTAGACTGGTTTAGGTGCAATCTCATTTATAGAACATTTTCTGTTACCCTTGGAGATTTTGAGTCCTCATCAGTTCCTCTGTCATATAGGATCCCACAGGGTTCAGTGCTTGGGCCCCTTCTATTCTCATTGTATTTGTTGCCGCTCGGCTATGTCCTGAGAAAACATGGCATCTCCTTTCACTGCTAGGCAGATGATAATCAGATTTATGTCCCATTAAAATAGAAGGAGGTCACTCTATCAGGGCTCAGGGTTAACATGTCTAGATGATATAAATTTAGGCCTGAGTTTCTTAAATTTTTAATGATAAAAAGACTGAGATTGTGGTGTTTGGTCCTGGTGTCAGGGGTGGCGTTCCACCTCTGATGTGGGAGTCTTGGAGCAGTTAAACCCACAGCGTCAAATTTAGGTCTTAAATTTAATAAACAGATTAGTTCTGGTCCAAAATTCTGCTGCTCAGCTTCAACTTCTACAAGTAAAAGAGAGCATATCGCTCCAGTCCTGGCTTCCCTTCATTGGCTCCCGGTACACGGAATTGACTTCTTTCGGTTAAGTTAAAATTTTTACATGGCCTTGCCCCGCCCGATCTCTCAGACCTGCTTCAGCCATATCCTGCACGCCGGTCTCTCTCAGATCATCAGATAAACTACTCCTGACTGACTGTACACACTAACTGACTGTACACAAAACCAAATGCAAGCTCAGGGTTCATCAGGTTTTCTCTGTGGCTGCACCCAAATTGTGGAATGATCTACCCTTGACCCAGGCCACATCACTGAGGCTGATCAAATCCCATCTGAAAACTCAAGTTTTCTTCTGTGTTTAAACCAACATGAGATGTACATTTTTTTTTGTTTGGATTATAGATGTGTGTGATGTGCAGCTCATCACCTCAGACTAGGGGGTTACAGTTATTGGGAAGAATGTGATTATTGTGTCGCCTTGCACCGCCATGGTCTGGGGTCGATTCCCGTCTCTGTGTGCATGGAGTTTGCATGTTCTCCCCGTGCTTGGTGGGTTTCCTCCAGGTGCTCCGGTTTCCTCCCACAGTCCAAAGATATGAAGGTTAGTGTGTGAGTGAGTGAGTGAGTGAGTGAGTGTGTGTGTGTGTGTGTGTGTGTGTGTGTGTGTCTGTGCCCTGCGATGGATTGGCACCCTGTCCAGGGTGCACCCTGCCATGTGCCCTAAGTCTCCTGGGATAGGCTCCGCCCCCCGTGACCCTGAATACAGGATTAAGCGGTATAGATGATGAGTGAGTGAGTATCTGTAGTATGTGAAGGACTCTGGGGCATCTGTTGTTGTTGTTAAAGTGCTACACAAATAAAGTTAAAGTTGAAATATCGATTTTCTGAACAACTGAAGAACAAAGCTTTACCATGACCAAATGATTCCCTGACTCAAATATTAACCCATTTGAGTGAAAGAAGTGCATGTCTGCCATGAACAAAATAATTTTTAAGCCTCGATTTCAGAAGCGAAAGAGGAAATCATTTTGGTGTCATGCAAATGATTCTTGATCAAAAGATGATTCACTGACGCAAAGTGAACAGAGGAGTCAATTATGGTAACCAAATTGATTCATGGAATCAAACACTGTGCTATAGAACGGGAGAGGAATAAATCTTGGCCGTGTCCAAATGTCTCCCTGACGCAAAGAGCGAAGAAGCTAAAGAAACTAACCTGAATTAAAACCTGTCCGTGTGAGCGCTGGATTGCGCATGGCAAAAAAAGTCAAGTTGCTTATTCTCAGACAGCCAGCTGAAATTTTGTCTTTGTTTTATTCATAAGGAGAGAATGCTCGCTGCTAATGCTGAATGTACTCCGGCACACGCCTATGAATTATAAATAACATCCTTAAGATGGACAAATTAAAACCACACGCACATTTATACATCAGGATGAAAGCCAGTTTCTCTCTCTGTCTCTCTCTCTCTCTCTCTGTCTCTCTCTCTTTCTCTCTGTCTCTCTCTCTGTCTCTCTCTGTCTCTCTTTCTCTCTGTCTGTCTCTCTCTCTGTCTCTCTCTCTCTCTCTCTCTCTCTCTCACTGTGTCTCTCTCTTTCTCTCTGTCTCTCGGTGTCTCTCTTTCTCTCTCTGTCTCTCTGTCTCTCTCTCTTTCTCTCTGTCTCTCTCTCTGTCTCTCTCTCTCTCTCTCTCTCTCTCTGTCTCTCTGCGCATGCGCGGTGCGGCAGGGAAGCGAGTGTGGCGTGTAGAGCGCGTGAGAGCGATTGGCGTTTTGCCAATTTCTTTTTTGCTATTTTTCTCGCCATTTATAACATCTTTTGGCTATATCTATCTTTTTTTGTGTGAGTGCCTGTGTGTGTGCGTGTGCGCGCGACTGTGCGTGTGTGTGCGTGAGTGTGTGTGTGTGTGTGCGTGTGTGTTGCTGGAGCATGGCGGCTCAGAACACACAGCGGTTTGAAAGTTTAACTCGCCGGCACGGTGTGCGCGTGGTGTGCGCGGCGAGTTTAGAGGAGTGTGTGTTGGCGGTTGGTGATGTGGTGGGACATGAGAACATCGTCTCTGCTTCCCGCATGAACAGCGCTGTTGTCACGTTTGTTAATAGTGTTGATAAAGTGGCTAAACTTGTACAGAATGGTATCAGTGTAAATAACGAGCACATCCTGGTTTCTCCCTTGAGCTCCCCAGCCAAGAAAATAGTTCTGTCCAATGTCCCTCCCTTCATACCTGACAGTGTCATCGCTGCAGAACTGTCCAGATATGGAAGACTGGTCTCCCCTATAAAGAAAATCCCCCTGGGCTGTAAATCCCCACTGATTAAACACCTGGTGTCTTTTAGGAGAGTCGTTTTTATGATCTTTAAAGAGGGTGTAGAAGAGCTAAATGCTGTTTTTAAATTCAGAGTTGAAAACTTTGATTACAGTATATTTGCCTCCTCAGACACTGACATTAAATGTTTTAAATGTGGTGCGATGGGACATCTGGTCCGTGCTTGTCCCGAAAGACAGAGCGATCCTGGTGCTTCTGAGCGACCGGGTCACGACGCGACCGTGCCGGGCGAGGCCGCTCCCCCTGCGACTACAGCTCGGCCGTCTGCTGAGGGACCCGGTAACGCTGCCGACCCAGAGCCTATAGAGACCGAACCCCAAGCCCAGCCTGCAGTCCAAGATTCTACTGGAGCTACATCAACACCAGAAACAACGAGCTCGGCCAAACCGGACCGAGAGGAACCCAACGTGACCCAGCCGGCGCCGGAGAGGCCGAGTACAGCTGATAAGGTCACAGAGGGTTCGGGTGCAGCGCTGGAGCTACCTGTGCTCTCGGCGATGGGTACAAGGGCGAAGAGCCGCCAACTGGAAGCAGCAGCCGCACTGTCACAAGGGGACGAGGCGGACATAGAAATGGAAGAAGAGCCCTCCTTCAAGGCACCAAAAAGGAAAAAGGACCGGAAAGGAGGAGGAAAAAAACTCCCCAAAAAAGACCCCGAACCGGAGTCAGACAGCGATGGGTACATCTCAGACTCTGTGCTGCTTCTCACCGCAGAGGAAGAAAGAATGCCAGTCGTACACAGCGAGGAATCTATACATGTTTTTCTAGAGAAGACAAAAAGGGGCTCAAAAATTAAAATAGAAGACCACTTCTCAAGCAAGAAACAGTTCATTCATGACGTCAAATATTACAGAAAACAAAAAGCTTTCGCTGAACTTGAAATCTTTAGACTAAAAAAATGGATTACCAAAATAAACAAGGAACTCGCTGAAGAGGAATTTTTAGAATGATTTTTACTCCGTGCTGGACACTGGTATGTCTTCTTTTATATAAAACTGTCTTTTTATCTATATACTTTTTAATGAGTGAAGTAAATATTGCGAGCTTAAATATAAATGGGGCAAGAACATGTGAAAAAAGAGCCAAACTATATGAACTACTAAAACAGAAACATGTTGATGTGGCTCTACTTCAAGAGACGCACAGCGACTCCAAGAACGCTGTGGACTGGTCCAAAGAGTGGGATGGGCTCGCGATCCTGAGCCACAATACACCACTGAGTGGTGGAGTCGCACTGCTCTTTGCTCGCAATTTTATACCGAACTCTTACACAGTAGAAGAATTTTTAAATGGGAGGCTTTTAAAAGTGAGAACGTTTTATGAAAATGAAGTTTTTGTTTTTATTTGTGTGTACACTCCCACCAAGGCAGTAGAGAGGATGATGTTTTTAGACAAATTAAGCAGCATAATTAATGACTGTAACTCTGCTGACATTTTAATTCTGGGTGGGGATTTTAACTGCACAACCGACAACCTGGACAGAAACCATAGAGAACCTCACATGGCCTCCCGTAAACGCATGTGGGAGATGATGGAGGCCCAGGACTTGAGTGACATATGGAGAGACTTAAATAAGAAACAAAGACAGTACACCTGGGCCCATTCCATAGAGAACACGCTCTCACTGGCAAGACTTGATCGATTTTATGGTTTTAAACATCAGCTGTCTTATTTTACTAAATGTTTTATTGTCCCAGTAGGCATCTCCGACCATAGCATGGTGCAGTGCACTGTCAGTAGGAAAAACCTCAAGCCTAAGAGCGCCTACTGGCATTTTAACACTGTGCTTTTAGAAGATGCCAATTTTATTGAGTCTTTTACCTTTTTATGGACCAGTCTTAAATCACAAAAAGCAGATTTTAGCTCTCTACAGCAATGGTGGGATCTAGCTAAAGCACAAATAAAAGTCTTTTGTCAACAGTACACACTCAATGTCACAAAAGACATTGTTAAATCAATGAGAGCGCTAGAGACTGAAATAGCAGAACTCCAGTGTCTAGAGACCGAAGAAAATAGAAGAAACACTGAAAACCTGAAAAACAAAAAAGCCCTAATGAACGACCTACTGGGCACTGCAGCACAGGGGGCGCTGGTCCGCTCACGGTTTAAACACGCAACGGAAATGGATGCTCCTTCTAAGTTCTTTTTTGGTCTGGAACAAAAAAATGGACAGAAAAGAATCATACATGCTGTGCGATCAGAGTCAGGGGATCTCGTATCAGAGCCCACTGAGATACGCAAGCAGACACACGGCTTCTACTCAAAGCTGTACAGTAGTGAGTGGTCAGAAGCACATGCAATGGAGGAAACCTTCTTGAAAAATCTGCCCAAGCTGTCAGAACAAGCTGCCACTGACATGGCGGCAGAACTGACACTGGCAGAGATTCAGAAGGCTCTCCAAGGCCTGAAGAACGGGCGGGCGCCGGGTATAGACGGTCTCCCTGTAGAGTTCTACAAGGCATTTTGGTCAGTAATAGGACAGGATGTACTAGAGGTGTTGCAGGACAGCGTGAAAGGAGGAAAGCTCCCGGTGAGCTGCAGGAGGGCTGTCCTGACCTTACTGCCAAAAAAGGGAGACCTGACGCACCTGGGGAACTGGCGCCCGGTATCACTGCTGTGCACTGACTACAAACTACTCTCAAAAGCATTAGCCTCAAGACTGACAAAGGTACTGGAGCAGATCATTCATCACGACCAGACGTACTGCGTGCCTGGTAGGTCTATCTTTGACAATATACATTTCATTCGTGATATTTTGGATGTCTCTAGACTCTTAGATCTAAAGACCGGTCTCATTTTACTGGACCAAGAAAAGGCTTTCGACCGGGTTGAACACAAATACTTGTGGAAGGTGCTGGAAAGTTTTGGGTTCAACCCAGGATTCACCACAATGATAAAGACATTGTACAGTGACATTGAGAGTGTACTGAAGGTTAATGGTGGTTTATGTGTCCCTTTTAAAGTACACAGAGGTATTAGACAAGGCTGCTCTCTGTCAGGCATGTTATATTCTTTAGCGATCGAACCTCTTTTATGTAAACTAAGAGGGCAGCTTTCTGGTTTTAATATACCTCATTTTAATATTTTAACCTGTCTTTCAGCTTATGCCGATGATCTAGCTGTAATGGTGAACACACAGGCAGATGTGAATCTTTTAACTGATGTTTTACAAGATTTTAAGGTTTTATCATCTGCTAAAATAAACTGGACTAAAAGTGAAGCCATTTTAGTAGGAGAATGGGGAGGCGACCAGCCCACACTACCAGGGGGGTTAATGTGGAAAAAGACTGGTTTTAAATACTTGGGTGTCTACCTGGGCAGTGCTGAGTTTTTAAACAAAAACTGGGATGGAGTTGTAGAAAGCATAAAAGGCAGACTAAGCAGATGGAAGTGGCTGGTCCCAAAAATGTCTTACAGAGGACGAGTGCTGGTCATCAACAACCTAGCAGCATCGTCCCTGTGGCATAAACTGGCATGTATGGACCCACCACCAAACCTGCTAGCAAGCATACAGGCCCTACTGGTAGACTTTTTTTGGGACAAACTGCACTGGCTACCACAAAGCCTTCTTCACCTGCCGAAAGAGGAAGGAGGACAGGGCCTGGTGCAGCTAGCCAGCAGAACTGCAGCCTTCCGTCTGCAGTTCATCCAGAGACTTCTCACCGGAGCGAGTGATGAAGGATGGAGAGCGGCAGCCTACACACTCCTACGCACGGTGGGAGGACTTGGGCTGGACAGAACTCTGTTTTTAATGGACCCCACAGCACTGGACACTACTGGATTACCTGTATTTTATCAAAGACTTTTTAAAATCTGGACCTTTTTTAAAAAACAAAACAAAGGAAACAAAACATTACACTGGCTGCTGGAGGAGCCCCTAGTCTGTGGAGGGCAGCTGGACATTTCTAGTCCAACCACCCCAGCACTATCCAAGACCCTGATCTCCGCAGGGATCGTGACACTCCGGCAGCTGGTGAACATCACCGGACCAGACCTGTCTCGAGCAGAGAACTTGGCAGCACAGCTGGGACTTCGGTCTCAACGGGTCGCCAACCAACTCCTGCATCGCTGGAGAACCACCTTAACGTCGGAGGAACGCGTTCAGCTGATGGAACACACAAGCAGCGAGACCAGTCCTACAGAAGAGGAACCTTTTCCACAGCTGACGATAACTCCAGACCTAGATGGTTATGGCGGCCCCCTCCTGGAGCTCGAGGGTGAGGAAGACATGAACTTTGAGACAGTGTCTGGTAAGGTTTTATACAAAGCTTGTGTAAAGGTCTTAAACAAGAAAAAACTGAATGGGAGGGTAGACACCCCATGGCGCACTGAACTGGGTTTTAATAATGATTTTAAACCAGAGTGGAGGGCACTGTACAAACCACCATTAACCAAAAAGTCTGCTGACCTCCAGTGGAGGATTTTACATGGAATTGTCTCTGTGAACTCTTTTATCTCCATTTTAAATCCTGAAATCACACAGGAATGCCCCTTTTGTTCACAGAGAGAAACTGTTTTCCATGCTTTTATACATTGCTCCAGGTTGTCACCTTTGTTTAACCTTTTAAAACACATCTTTTTATCAATGAATGTAGTTTTTACTCATCAGCTTTTTATTCTTGGTTTTAAATACGTCCGGAGAAACAGGTTCAAATGCCAGCTTATTAATTTTACCATTGGTCAAGCCAAGATGGCAATTTACATAAGCAGAAAAAATAAGCTGGCACAAAGTACAGATTGCAACCCCAAAAAGATCTTCTCCAGACTTGTTAAATCAAGAATTTTAATTGATTTTAACTTTTACAAGAGTATGAAGGACATAAATATGTTTAAAACCATATGGTGCTGTGAGGAGACCTTGTGCTCGGTAGAAGATGACGAAATCATCTTTGCCACATATTTTAACTGAAAAAAAGCACAATAACTATATGTGTTTTTAAAGAAGGACTATAATGTAAAAAATGTCTTATTTATTTATTTATCTATTTTAAATCAATTATTTATAAACGCAATCCTTTTTCTAGCTTATAAAACAAAACTTGTAAAATAAAGGATTGTAAAAAGTCAAAAAAAAAAGTCTCTCTCTGGTGCATGCTGGGAGGTGGTGTGGGAGCAGCGTGTGGAGTGTGAGAGCGGTGCGTGGAGTGTGGGAGCGACTGTTTAAACTCTTTTTTTCCTTTCTTTTGTTTCTCTTGTCTTTTGGTGGGACACATTATACTATAAGGGGGGGTTAAAAAAAAAAAATTAAATTAACAAAAAAAGAAAAAAAATATATATACATAAACAAAAAAAAAAAAAACGGGAAAAAAAGGGAGAAATCCTATATATAAATAGTATATAGATTAATATTGAGCGAGCCCCTGTGTGTGGGGTGAGATGGCGGCGGGGCCGAGTGCCGGCGCCCAGCCGCTCTCACTCCGACACGGCGCGCGCTGTGAGGCGAGTCCCGAGGTCACGGTGGAGCAGGTCCTGGTGGCCGCGGGCGAGCGAGTGGGATTCGCTAATATAATGTCGGCGTCGCGGATGAACAAGGCCGTAGTCGTGTTTGTGAGAGAAAAACATCTCGCGGACCAACTGATAGAACACGGAGTGTCGGTAAGTGGAAGTTTCTTTCCCTTCACACCGCTGGCCTCCGCCGCGAGCGCCGTGACGATATCAAATGTACCGCCGTTCATAGCGAACGCGGATATCGAGCGCGAGCTCTCCCGCTTCGGGAAGTTAGCGAGCGGCATCAAAACGGTGCCGTTAAACTGCAGACACCCGGAGCTAAAGCACGTCATGTCGTTCAGGCGGCGCGTGCTGATGTTCCTGAAGGAACCCAGTCTAGAGATTTCCTTCAGAGTCGCGCACGAGGGGAAATCGTACATGTTGTACGCGAGCACCGGGAACATGAGGTGTTTTGAGTGTGGGGACATAGGACACAAAAGGGTGCTCTGTCCACACAGGACACAGGACAGTGCAGAGGCAGGACCGAGCGGTGTGTGTGTGCGGGACGAGAGGGCAGCACAGTCCGGGGCTAGTGCAGGGGGCGTGGCCACTGCTCGAGCTGCTGCTGCTGCTGCAGAGTGTGTTACTGAGACAGGGGGGGTCAGTCAGGGTGAACAGGTGTGTGTAACTGAGAGCAGTTCTGGGATCAGTGGTGTGGAGGGGCAGACAGGGGGGGTCAGTCAGGGTGAACATGTGTGTGTAACTCAGAGCAGTGCTGAGATCAGTGGTGAGGTGGGGCAGACAGAGGGGGTCAGTCAGGGTGAACATGTGTGTGTAACACAGAGCAGTTCTGGGATCAGTGGTGTGGAGGGGCAGACAGGGGGGGTCAGTCAGGGTGAACATGTGTGTGTAACACAGAGCAGCTCTGGGATCAGTGGTGTAGTGGGGCAGACAGGGGGGATCAGTCAGACTCCAAGAGTGGAGCACAGTGTAGATGAGGACGGTGTTGAGATGGAAACTCAGAGCAGTGATGTGATGGAGGGGAATGAAGGTGGAGCCGCACTGGTGGAAAGTAAGAATGTAACAACAGAGAACAATGGTGTGGAAACAGAACAAACGGGTCCAGCAGTAAGCAATACGGATAATAAACGGAAAAAAAGAAGTAATAGCAATGTTTAAAAAAACGAAATAAATACAACTAAAGAAAATGAAGATAGAACTCCGGAAAAGCCTGACAGTAAGAAAAACAATGAAAAAATGCTTCAAGAGAAGCCCAGAAGTGCCACAGAAGAAGCGAGCATGGACGGTGAACCTGATTTGGAACTAACAGACATGGACGATGAGGATGATGAAGATAATGAGTCTGGAGAAGAAAAGGCAGAGAACAATGCCACTGCAAAGAAGAGAAAGAAGAACAGCATAACCACTGAAATGTACACGTTAGAAGAAATCAATAACTTTCTTGATACAACATATCGAGACTCTATAGAAGTATCTGACTACTTCTCAGATACAGACAAATTTCTGGTCTCGATAGAAAAAGTACAAAAAACTACCACTCTAACACAACTAAGCAAAAAAAAGAGGTTCCGCCTGGCGAAAATGGCAACAAAGTTACGAAAAGAGAAAAAAGAAAGACTCTTAGAAAAAAACTCAAAAAATGAATAAGTCACATCACATGGGTGTTTTCTCTCTGTTTACAGCTGTCCTCACATGCTTTTCCTTCCTTTTACCTCTCTTTTACATGGATAGGCTAAGAGTAGGTACTTTAAACATTAATGGGGGCAGAGATAGAAAAAGACAGGCCGTAGTTATACAATTAATTAAACAGAAAAATATAGATGTTGCCTTCTTACAAGAAACACATAGTGATAAAGAAAACATTATAGAATGGGGGATGAGGTGGGAAGACCAGCTCTACTTTAGTCACGGGACAAACTTCAGTGCCGGGGTAGCAATATTAATTTCAAAAAGACTAAAAGCAAATGTTATTAAAAGTATTGAGGTAGAGCAGGGCCGTGTTCTGCTGGTACAAGCTGAAATAAAAGGAAAATCTTTTTTATGTATTAATGTTTATGCCCCAAATAAAGGAAGTGAGAGAATGAAAACATTTGATAAAATAAGAGACGTAATTACACAACATGGTAGTAACCACATTGTAGTCATCGGTGGAGACTGGAACTGCACCTTAGACTTCACAGCAGATAGAAACACAGTAGAACCACACCTTCAATCTTCTGAGGTTCTAAACAATATAATTAAAACATGCGGACTCATAGATCCCTGGAGAGAAAAGAACCAGGGAATAAAACAATACACATGGATAAAAACAACTGACACAAGAATAAGTGCTGCGAGACTGGATAGATTCTATATCACAAAACCAGACAGAAACAAAATCTTGAAGAGTTCCATTCACCCCAGTGGGTTTTCGGATCATCACATGGTCACAATAGATTTTATATTGTCTGACAAAACAAATCCTAGATTCTACTGGCGTTTTAACCAAAAACTGCTACAAGATCAACATTTCTGTTTTAAATTCTTAATCTTTTGGGAAGAATGGAGAAGAAGGAAAGGGGACTTTACATCCTTAGGCACATGGTGGGAGGTGGGGAAAGCACAAATCAAAATATTCTGTCAACAATATACAGCACACACAAATTCAATAAAAAAAGGTGTAGTTGAAGAACTAGAGAGGGAGATAATAAACCTAGAAAATGAACTATTTGCAAAAAATGAAAGGGAAAAAAGGAATTCCTTAGGAACAAAAAAGAAGGCACTAAGCTCTTATTTACACGAGCAGGCCAAAGGAGCCCTTATAAGATCTCAAATCGCCAACATCAAAGACATCGATACACCAACCACCTACTTCTTCAACCTGGAAAGGAAAACAAGACGACAAAACCAAATGCTGTACTTAAAACGTTCTGATGGCAGCACAACCACATCTCATGAAGAAATGAGAGCAATTGCAGTGGACTTTTACAAAGATCTATACCGCGAGGAGGCTACTGATCCGCAGTGCAGAGAGGAAATAACAAAGGAACTACCAAAGCTAACAGAGGAGCAAAAGGAAACCTTAGACATGGACATTGAACTCCAAGAACTAACCACTGCAGTACAGCAGCTATCCACCGGACGAGCACCAGGCATTGATGGACTCCCAGCTGAATTTTATAAACAGTTCTGGGAAATATTGGGAACAGATTTACACGAGGTTTTCAACTGGTCTTTCAACAATGGAAAGCTACCTACAAGCTGCACACGGGCGGCTTTATCTTTGCTTCCAAAAAAGGGGGACTTGGGCGTTTTAAAGAACTGGAGACCTGTGGCTCTTTTATGTACAGACTATAAAATACTATCGAAGTGTTTGTCAAACAGACTCAAAGAATACATAGGCAAAATAATACACACAAGTCAGACTTATTGCATACCTGGACGCACAATAATGGACAATGTTTTTACAGTACGCGATATGATGGAGCTATGTGAAATGAATTCTTTTGACTTGGGTTTTTTATCTTTAGATCAAGAAAAAGCGTTCGATAGAGTGGACCACACTTACCTGTTTAATACATTAAATGCATTTGGGATGGGAGCAAGGTTCATTGCATGGATCAAGCTTTTATACACAGATGCTTGCATCATGTTAAAAGTTGGAGGAGGACTTAGTTGTCCTTTTAAAATACAACGAGGGATCAGACAAGGGTGCCCACTGTCAGGGCAACTATACAGCTTGGCGATTGAACCGTTTTTATACCAACTAAGAAAACACATGAATGGGTTATCAGAATATGGCATACCAAACAAAGTAGTGGCGTCGGCTTATGCAGATGATATACTGGTTTTTATCACCAAACAAGAGGACATTCATGTCCTTTCCAATAGCTTAAAAATGTACCAGGCTGCATCTTCTGCACGTGTTAACTGGGGCAAGTGTGAAAGTTTTATTGCAGGTCAGTGGCAAGGAAAACAAGTTCCCAAACTTCCGGAAAACATGCAGTGGGGAAGAACAGGTATTAAATACCTGGGAATCTATTTAGGGGATGAAAACTACTTGCAGAAAAACTGGGAGGGCTTGGTGGAGAAGGTAAGTGCAAAGTTGTCAAAATGGACCTGGGTCCTGCCCCAGCTGTCCTACAGGGGGAGAGTACTGGTCGCCAACAATTTGGTTGCCTCGATGCTGTGGCATAAGTTCACAGCCCTTGAACCACCAGAAACAACAGTCAGAGAGATTCAGAGAAGGATAGTGGACTTCTTCTGGAACGGGCAGCACTGGACACGGGCACCAGTCCTCTACCTGCCGATACAGGAGGGAGGCCAAGGCCTAATTGACCTACCAAGCCGGATAAAAACTTTCCGTCTTCAGACTGCACAAAGGCTACTTTACGAAAATGAGACAACATGGACTCACACAGCATGTCTTCTACTTCACAAAGTCGAGGATTTAAAATACGACAGACATTTGTTCGTAATGGACTTAAACGAGGTCAATACATCCAAAACAACAAAGTTTTATCGGACAGTTTTAAAGGCGTGGTCTTCACTCCTGAGAATCAGCAGAACGGGGGACCAGCCATGCCTCTGTGTAAACCAAGAGCCCCTTTTTAGCAACCCACTGATTCCAACCAAAACCTTGACATCAAGGAACCTAAGACAACAGTTTCAAAAAGCTGGAATTACGAAGCTTGGGGACTTAAGGACTGGTAAAACTTGGAAAACTACAACTACGCTTGTGGAGGAGACAAAAATCCAGTCCCATCGAATGCTGCAGGGAATATTGAGAGAGGTGATTCTAGTGCTGCCTCCAGAGTTTAAGGAGGCATTAGAACGGGACTCTGGAGGGGACTGGCAACCTTTCCCCCCTCTCTCCATCCGTGCAGCAGCAGAGCAACCAGAAGCTGACGGAGGAATACTATCCTTCAGGACACCTCAATTGATGGACTTTGAAAACGCCACCAAGAGTGCCCTGTACACAGTCAGTGTGAAGGTGTCCCATCAGAACTCTCTGGCCGGGGTGAAGGAGTCGAGGTGGTCGGATCTGCTGGCACCGGGCTCTTCCCCACGAGGTAGCTGGAGGTCCCTGTACAAACCCCCTGTAGAGAAGCGGACAGCTGATCTGCAGTGGAGAATCGTGCACGGGGCCGTGGCCACAAACAGACACATAGCACATATCGACTCCACCGTAGCCACAACATGTCCCTTCTGTGGGAGAGAGGAAACCTTAGACCACCTCTTCTTAAGATGTGAGAGGCTTAGGTCAATGTTTAACACCTTGAAAGAATGGACAGCAAGGTTTGATCAAACCTTAACAGAAAAATTATACATTTTTGGCCCAAAATACTCGGCTGCAAACAAGGAAAAGATTTGCATAACCAATTTTTTAATTGGCAAAGCAAAACTTGCCACGTGGCTTACAAGAAAAAACAAAATAAAAAACGATGGCACTTTGAACCCAGAGCTCATGCTTAAAACTCTTATAAAAACCAGACTGAAAATTGAATTTGCATACGCAACAATGATAAATAAGCTGCAGGACTTCCACAAAGTTTGGGGACAGGGGGACATTTTATGCAGTGTCGAAAATGATTTGCTAATTTTAACCTTTTAATATAGATACATGTACAGATAGAAATGTTTATATTATTTATCTATTAACTAACTCTTATATTATGGATGGTGTTATGGTGTATAATGAATTTATGTACCTCATTCTATTATCGGCCTACATATACTCTAAGTTATTAGTGCTTCCCATTTGACTATGATAAAATCAAACCAAAATAGATTTTATTTTTGTGATTATATACTTATTGACGTTTTTGTACATTATATCCTTTCTTTAAAAAAAAAAAAAAAAAAATGTGAAAATGAAAAATTGTTTCTAAAAATCAATCGTTTATTATTATGTGTATATTTTATTTTTTATTTTCTATTTTTATTTATTAACTCCTTTGTGTAAAATAAGATAGACATGCCATGAATGTTTTCAAAATTAAAGACACCTAAAAGTCAAAAAAAAAAAAGTCTCTTTGTCTCTCTCTCTCTCTCTTTCTCTCTCTGTCTGTCTCTCTCTCTGTCTCTCTGTCTCTCTCTCTCTCTCTCTGTCTCTCTCTCTCACTGTGTCTCTCTCTTTCTCTCTGTCTCTCGGTGTCTCTCTTTCTCTCTGTCTCTCTCTGTCTCGCTCGTTCTCTCTCTCTCTCGCTCTGTCTGCATTCATAAGTAATCAGACGTAATATGTGTACTTTGTTTGTAAAGAAATAAATGCTTACCAAGCCTGGGGCTGAGAGTTTAATAATTCATACATTTCCATTCCAACATCTCAACCTTCTTCTGTCTGAGAGCATCCAGGGCATTGTTTGTGTTTTATGATACGTGAAATTACAGAAGGGAAACTTTGGGGACTTTATAAACTATTGACGTCCTACAAGTGTTCTGAAATCACTGTTGCTTCATTAACTTTATGTATTTTTTTTATTCATGTATAGATGCAGTCCTGATGAGGAACGTCCATGAAACAAGTGTTCCCTTTCAAAAGCTACACTCGATGCTGCGTGAAAACGCTATGGGAACATCTCTTTGTTGCCCGGTTGTGAAGCTTGTGCATGTCAAACCCGCCGAATACCTTCGGCTTATAACCTGTGCAGGCATGACGTCACCGAACAAGGTGCACCTGCAGGTTATAAATAGGAGTGAACCGGAAACATCCTCAGATCTTTTTGTCTTCAGGACCGCTTTGTGTTTGCGCGTGCATGCAAGCCGTAACAAAAGCAGAATAAAAAATAACAGCATTAACTCACCGATATGGCGGAGTTGCTTAAGAGATGCGTGCCTCCGTGTGATAGATCTCTTTCGGAGGGCGATCTTCACGAGTTTTGTCTCGAGTGCTTGGGGGAAGAACACGCTCGCCTCGGGCTTCAGGGAGAATGTGAGTACTGTGATCTTCTCCCTATTAAGGTGCTTCGCGCGCGTGCTTCCTTTAAAGAGAAACCGCGAGCCGCGGCGCATTCCTGGGGCTCGCGTGCCGATCTGGCAGACGCGCACGAGACGGAATTCCCCCTTTCTCTCGCGCTCTCTCCGGATCAGGAAGTTTTAGCTTCCACTTCGCAAGCGCGCTCCGGCGCTTCTTGTGAAGGAGCGGAGGAATCTTCCTCTCTCGCTTCCATGGAAGTAGCCTCCTCACAACGCTCCTCCAGTGCTCACAGAGCTTATGAGGATTTATTAGAGGTTATAACGCGTGCGGTCGAGCGATTGCATATCGACTGGCCGCAGCAGCGAGATTCCCCCAAGCGTTCGAGATTAGACGACAGGTTTCTGTCGGGTGGCCGGGGGGAGGAGCCTCAACGTCTCTCTCTCCCCTTCTTTGGTGACCTCCATGATGAATTAACCCTTTCATGGAGCAAGCCGTATTCATCGCGTGTTTTTGTGCCATCGACTTCGACTTATTCGAATATCGTTGATGCGAAAGCACGCGGTTATATGATGATGCCCCAGATAGAAGAGACGCTTGCGGGCTATCTCTCTCCTGGGACATCATCCTCCCTGAAAAAGCCTACCCTCCCCTCCAAGCCGTGCAGAGTGACATCTGCTTTGGTGGGCAAAGCTTTTCAGGCAGCAGGACAGGCTGGCGCTTCACTGCACACCATGGCGGTTTTGCAGGCTTACCAGGCTGACCTGCTGAAGGACCTGAGCACCGGCGGGGTTATTGATGACAAGGCGTTCGCAGAGCTGCGCCGAGCCACAGACCTGTCTCTCCGTGCAACCAAGCAGACGGCCTGTGCTGTGGGCCGTTCTATGGCTGCCATGGTATCCACGGAGAGGCATCTGTGGCTGAACCTCTCGGGCATCAAGGATAAGGATCGTGCTGTCCTCCTTGATGCCCCCGTCTCGCCTTCCGGCCTTTTCGGCGACGCTGTTAATTCCGTCGCCACTAGGTTTCGGGAGGCGAAGCTATATGAACAGGCTTTTGGGAGGTTCCTTCCCCGCCGTGCTCAAGAACCGGGACCGTCGGCCACCCGGCCCCGGCCAGGTCTGGCCCCTATAAGGCGTGAGGTCCAGAAGGAGAGCGTGACCAGCCGCACACCCCCTCGTAAAGACTGGGGTGGGGCTCGCCGCCCTTCCCAGAAATCTGCCTCAAAAAGACCAGATCTGAGGAGCTTCCTCTCTTCGAAGAAGAGGCCCTGAGGTTCGTGCGCCTGGGGCTGTGGGGGTGCCCCCCCCCCAGGGAGGGGCGCCTGGATCTTCATCACAAAGCAGGGCCTCCTCCCTGGCACTCCCTGGAGGCCGGTGTTCAATCCCCGCCACCACTGGTGTTTCAGGGAGCGCCGGTCTCCAACGAAGAGTTGGGTGTTTGGGTATCTCCTGCCATACTTCAGGATACCCAACACCTAACACCCCCCCATCCAGCCGAAGTGTCAAAGCTCGTGCCCCTTTCGGAGAAGCTGGCAGCGTGGAAACTACTGCCAGGCATATCTCCTTGGGTAGAAAAGACTGTAGGCACAGGCTACAGGATTCAGTTTGCACATCGTCCTCCGCGTTTCAACGGCGTGGTCTCCACTTCCGTGAAACCGGACCGAGCACATCTGCTGGCCCAGGAGTTAAAGACTCTGCTGGGCAAAGGGGCCATAGAACATGTTCCCCTTCCAGACAGAGAGTCAGGCTACTACAGTCGGTACTTTTTGGTGCCCAAGAGAGGGGGGGGTTGCGTCCGATCTTGGATCTTCGCGGCTTGAACCGCTATCTCAGGAAATCCAGATTCAAAATGTTGACTGTCAAAATGATTGTTTCTCAAATTCAACTAGAGGATTGGTTTGTGACAATCGATCTCAAGGACGCATATTTCCATATAGAAATATTGCCACAGCACAGGAAGTTCCTGAGGTTCGCCTTTGGGGGCGAGGCTTACCAGTTTCGGGTCCTTCCATTTGGCCTAGCTCTGTCACCCCGCACATATACAAAATGCATGGATGCGGCTCTGGCTCCTTTACGACTCCAGGGCATCCGTATTTTGAATTACATAGACGACTGGCTGATTCTGGCCCGGTCTCAGGAGCTAGCGCTTCGACATCGGGATGTCGTCCTAGCCCATCTTCATTCTTTAGGATTGAGACTCAACGCCACGAAAAGCGTTCTCCTTCCTGTTCAGAGGACAACATATTTGGGTGTCACATGGGATTCGGTCACGATGCGGGCACAGTTGTCTCCTGCTCGTGTCGAATCCATTCTCAACACCCTGAAGGAAATCAAGCTAGGCCAGAAGGTCACTGTTCATCACTTTCAGAAATCTTTAGGCCTCATGGCGGCTGCGTCCACGGTGATACCTTTGGGCCTTCTGCACATGAGAGCGTTTCAGCTGTGGCTAAGAGCCAGGGGGTTTCATTCAAGGGCCAACCCCCAGAGGCTAATAAGGGTTACGCGCCTGGGGCTTCGTACCCTTTCTATGTGGTTCAGACCCCGGTTTCTGACTTTGGGTCCCACTCTAGGTCCGTCTTGTCGTCGCAAGATGCTAACGACAGACGCTTCCCTCATGGGCTGGGGTGCGGTCTTGGATGGCCGTCCAGCACAAGGGAGCTGGAGAGGTCATCTTCTCGCGTGGCACATCAATTGCCTCGAAATGATGGCTCTGTTTCTGGCCCTGAAACACTTCCTCCAGCAGTTGAGAGGCTACCATGTCCTAGTGCGGGTGGACAGCACTGCGGTAGTCTCGTACATAAATCACCAGGGTGGACTGCGCTCGCGCCGCTTGAACAAGCTAGCGCACCAGGTTCTGCTTTGGGCACAGGACAAGTTCCTGTCCCTCAGGGCGATTTACATTCCAGGGCACATGAATGTAGGAGCAGACTTGCTATCCAGACAAGCTGTAGAACAGGGGGAATGGAAGCTCCACCCCGAAATAGTCAGTCAAATCTGGGAAAGATTTTACGTAGCAGAGGTGGACCTCTTTGCCTCACAAGAGACAGCACAATGCCCCCTTTACTACTCTCTGACTCCTCCAGCTCCCCTGGGTCTGGACGCAATGGCCCACACGTGGCCCAGGTTACGCCTTTATGCGTTTCCGCCTATAGTTCTGCTCCCGGGAGTCCTGGCGAGGGTCCGTCAACAAGGGTTGCGCCTCTTATTGATAGCGCCCCATTGGCCGACCAGAGTGTGGTTCTCGGATCTAATATCTCTCCTCGACGGCTCGCCCTGGGTGATTCCAGTGAGGAGGGATCTTCTGTCTCAGGCGCAGGGGACAATACTTCATCCCCGGCCCGAGCTCTGGAACCTTCACGTTTGGCCCCTGAACGGGACCAACTGAGACAGGCTGGGCTTTCAGCCAGCGTAATTGTAACCATTTTAAGTGCCAGGGCTCCCTCCACTAGGAGAACTTATGCCCTCAAATGGAGTGTGTTTGAAAATTGGTGCATGACAAGACACATAGACCCAGTTCACTGCCAGATTGTTTCAGTGCTGGAGTTTCTGCAAGAAAAGTTGTCCTCGGGCTTATGCCCTAGTACGCTCAGAACGTATGTAGCCGCTATTTCGGCCTGTCACGCTCTGAACGACGGGGTTTCTGTGGGCAAGCACCATTTAGTTGCCCGTTTTATTCGTGGAGCTAAACGGTTGAAGCCGCCCACTAGAGCGACGGTCCCTTCGTGGGACTTAACTATCGTACTCGAAGGCCTGGCTGACACCCCGTTCGAACCACTAGAGTCAGCGCCTGTCAAGCTTCTGTCTCTTAAGATGGTTTTTCTGATGGCTATTACTTCTTTGAAGAGGATTGGGGATCTGCAGGCTCTGTCAGTCTCCCCATCCTGCCTAGACTTTGCCCCTGGGCAAGTCAAAGCTATTCTGCATCCTCACCCGAACTATCTTCCCAAGGTTCCATTCTCAACCATGCACCCAGTTGTTCTCGAAGCCTTCTGTCCTCCGCCTTTCACAGCTCCGGAGCAGGAAAGACTTCACTTACTGTGTCCAGTACGTGCTCTTCGGATCTACGTCCACCGCACTAGCCAGTGGCGTAAATCAGAGCAACTCTTTATTTGCCATGGGGGTCGCAACCGGGGGGCGGCTGCCACTAGACAGACTCTGTCACACTGGGTGAGAGATGCCATTGCCCTAGCCTATGAGGCGCGTGGTCACACTTCGCCTCTGGGAATCAGGGCTCATTCAACCAGGGGGATTGCCTCATCGATTGCCTTGGCAAGAGGCGTACCCCTGCAGCAGGTGTGTGATGCGGCGGGCTGGTCCTCTCCACACACGTTTGTTAGATTTTATAGTCTGGATGTCAATGCTACTCCAGGTTCGCGGATCCTTGAGTCAGCATCCCAGAGCTAGGTCTGAGACCTCCTCGGCTTGTGCGCACACGCTACACAACCTGGGGGTCCAGACACTTGCAGTGCGGCAGCGTTGGTATTCTCGTTCCCATAGCGTTTTCACGCAGCATCGAGTGTAGCTTTTGAAAGGGAACGTCTCGGGTTACTTGGCTGTAACCCTGTTCCCTGATAAAGCGGGAACGAGATGCTGCGCTCCGATGCCGCACTGCTGGCGTGCCTGGACGTCCTTCAGACAAAATTGACCTGAGGATGTTTCCGGTTCACTCCTATTTATAACCTGCAGGTGCACCTTGTTCGGTGACGTCATGCCTGCACAGGTTATAAGCCGAAGGTATTCGGCGGGTTTGACATGCACAAGCTTCACAACCGGGCAACAAAGAGATGTTCCCATAGCGTTTTCACGCAGCATCTCGTTCCCGCTTTATCAGGGAACAGGGTTACAGCCAAGTAACCCGAGACGATTTCCTGTTGTCACGTACGTTATAGCAGCTATAAACACTCATCCCTCTTCAGGCCCTGTTTATTCTCTCTCTCTCTCTCTCTCTTACAGGGAAAAAAAACCCACAGCTTTACCTCTGACTGTTATTAAGAACTGACACTGGAGACTCCTTCCATTAATGTTTCAGAAACTGGATGTTCATTAAATAAATATGAAACCTTTGTCAAGTTGTAGAAACTAAGACGGCACCAAGGAAGGATACTTTGGAGTCTTTGTAGAGTCGGCCAGTAAACACCCACACCGCTCTGTGTATGGGTCCTGACGTTCCAAAAAAAAAAGATGGGTTTGACATTTAAGGTCATTTTGAGGAACGTCTGTAGAACATGTCGGGGTTTCCTTACGTAAACTTTATTAGAATGCTAAACACACTGCTCCTGCTGAGTCCTGCGCTCTGATTGGTCAGAATAATATTGTCCTTCTCTGCGGTACTTTTATTTGCTATCTGAGTTTTCCTGAGGTTTGACTGTTGATTGTTGATCCTCAGACTGTGCGATCGTCAGCTATCTCATGTTAATTACCTCCCGATCTCACGCCATGCTGTTCCCTAAATGGAGCAGAAGGCTTCTCACAATACATGTTTCAAAAATTGATGTTATTTACATAACAAAGTGTTTGCCTGACTGTGTTTACGCTTAAAGGAAATCTTTGTGTGTGTGTTGTTTTGCTTAACAGTTAGGTGTGCTGCAGTCCATTTTTATCTGAAAGCCCTAATGCATATGCATGTGAGCACATGGCTGAGATTCATCACATTAATTAGAGAGTGTGTGGTGGGAAATGCCTCTAGTTCTCCATCTCTCTCTCTGTCTGAGGCATACACACACACGCACATGTGCGCATGCACACACACACACACACACACACACACACACACACACACACACACACACAAGAAGCACTATGGGGAAATCTGTCTTCATCCACCTGACAAGTGGACGCGGTCCATCAGAACGAGCGAGTGTGACGAGCGCTACAGAGAGGAGCCTGTCACCCTGCTAGAAAATTAGGAGGGATGTATGTGTGTGTGTGTGTGTGTGTGTGTGTGTGTGTGTGTGTGTGTCAGACTGAATGCGAAAAAAAAAACACCTTTCTGGTAACCATCTCTCAGGGCTATATACACACACACACACACACACACACACACACACACACACACACACACAGTATATACAGTATTACAGTATTCTCTCTATATACATATAAAGCAGCGTGCACTGTTCCTCACCGACCCGGTTCCTTGTCAATGCACACTATCTGAAAGTACGAAAACAATTGATTAGTACACACAGCCCATGCACTAGGCTTTTTCTTTACCCGTTTGTTTTGCGTACCTCTCCATAGCACTTTTTTGAACAATATTATTAAAAGCACTCCATGTGCTCCATTCTCCGTGTCCGGGAAAATCGAGTCACTGTGACCTGAAGTTCTGAACATGAAATATGAAAACCTGCGCGCAATAACAAAGACCAGGATGTGTTTTCAGACTGAGCACCCGAGGGCTCGGTGGCTTGGAGTAATGGACGTGTTGTTGTGGAAATGTGGAACCGATTTCCTCTATTTCTGTCATGGAAACAAGCCCTCATAGCAACCAGGCCTCCATGCACGATAAACCCAGACCGGGCTAACACCACTGTGATGCTAAAGCGAACGTGCAGAGTCTGTGTTCTAGAATCCTATAATTCCAGAATCCAGCATTTCCACCGTCCGATATTCCAAGCTGTTTCCACGGGGTGATATTCCAGAGGGTTCGCCTGTTTGATCCCTGCGCCATCTTTACCGTTGTTGGTGGCGCCACTCTGTTCTGTTTCCAAAACCAGGTATTCCCAGATTCAGTGGGTCAGTCCTGTGCTCCTGAGGTCTCTATGAGGTCTACATATATCCCCAGAACGTTTGATAGATTACATTTCATACATTGGAGGAGCCAAAAGCAGTCTCTGAAAAAAAATTCTGCCTGTCTGTCTGTCTGTCTGTCCAGAATTTACTGAAACTTTGGCAGTACTTCCAGTGCATCTTAAAGGCACCTGAAGAACTCTCAGACCATGAGAAGGTTTTTTGTTGTTGTTGTTGTTGTTGTTGTTGTTGTTGTTGTTGAAGCACTTTTGGCACCAATTACAGCCTCAAGTCTTATTGAGTATGATGCTACAAGATGGTTGTTCTTCTGGAAGGTTCTCTTCACTGTAGATCTTCTGCCTGAAGTTTAATCTGCACCATCAGTGAAATCTAAGTGTTGAGTAAAAGTGATGTTATGAACAGTTATGTGTGGGATTTAATAATCTACTTTACAATAATCTACTAATGCGCTACTGTCTCAATGTAAACAAACACCTGCAGCAATAGATATTAATGAGAAAAGATAAAGTGGATATTTTGACTGGGATTAGTTCATATTCTCACTTTGGCTGAAATAACAGCGCTGACGTGGTATAAGTGAATTTTAACACGCCGGAGTCGTTTTAAGACGAAACTTCATCTTTATCTGATCGACTTTTTCCATTTCTCATCTGTGATTCTCTCTCCGATTACCGAACAGGGAGTGTATTTGTCTGAGCACCAAAGAAGTACAACTTAGTGTGAACAAGGCGTCAGATACTCGACCTTACAGAATGTGATTTCTATAATAATAATAATAATAATAATAATATCACTGATTACATTAAAGATAAGCAGATTATTATTAGCTTTAACATTTTATCTCTTTAACTACAAACTCTTTAACCATCAACGACACGTACAGTACTAACTCTACGTAGTTACTTATGAACTTGCTCTACTATACAAATGTTTTTTTTTTTTTGGTTAAAAAAATTTTAACTTATCAAATGCTGATGAAAATAAAGAGGCAAAGTCAATGTCTCAGAATTATCATTAATGAACTGCATGCTTTAAGGTTTCATTTCATGTACGTTTCAAAGGGAGATTCCCAGAGTAACAGAATTCCCATGAGAGGAGGAGCGGCAGAGCCCCCCAAACCCCCCAAACCCCCCAACCTTTGGTGTCTCACTGACACAGGTCTGACTTTAATGGAACTGGCTCTGTCTTTCCAACCAAAGCTATGCATTCCTGTTCTCATTGCAGGATCCGCCAATCTGTCCTCAGGGTTTGTGGATGGGTGAGATTTTGTCTCATTATACATCTGATTAGTTGAGGGGTAAGGGCCTTGCTCAAGGACCCAACAGTGGCACCTCGTCCACTTTATGCTCCTTTCCCTGGAATAGACGAGTGATGGGAACCGGTGGATATTTGTGAATGTCCCTGTGTATTCTCTGTACACCTCAACTTCACCATCTGTGCATTCCCCAAAGCCCAACCCTGAACCAGGCTTTCATAGATTAAGGCTTGATTACTTCCCAGGTTCAAGCCTGCCATTGTGCAGTCATATTCACATGGTCAGATAATGCTGAATCGAAGGAGGCTTGCGGCTCATCATGAGTCCGGATCAGTGCTTCTGTTTCCCTGTAAGTATACTGATCCTGGGGACTCCTGGCTTTCTGTCCATGTTGCCAATGTTGTCTTGGTGGGCAAAGAGGAAGAGTGGGCCAAAAACGACATCTCAGAGGAAGTAATGCTGCCGTCGGGACAGGGAGAGCAAAACATGGGTCCAGGGACTTGATTTCAGGTGGATGGACCAGTTTTCTTTGCTAGAGGGGATAGGAAATGAAAGAGAAGCAGGAGGGAGAAGCAGTGGAGCCAACTTCTCCGTGGTGTGGCTCCAAATGATCCTCCACCAGTTGTGTCACCTCTGTCAGAGATGCCAGTCTCCTCTCAGAGAGACATGGAGCCATCCTGCCGTCCCTGACTAGGATCACTTCAGCGATGGGCAGGGACTCGCCGGAGCGCATCATCCTTCAATCCCAGGTTTTGCTGACAGTGTAGCAGCTTCAAGGACTGAAGGACAGGAAGCAGGCTGTGAGTCTCAGTAGTGACTTTTTGATTTTGAGTCTTTGAGTGCTAATGTACTTTTCAGTGACGGTTGAGGACACGCATACATACACACACAGACACACACACATATCCACATACACAACACACACTCTCGCGGTTCTGCGTTGCTCAACTCTGATCTCTATCTCTCTTTATACAAAAGAAATTCAGTAAATAAAACCGGTGGCATAGCGGTACTGGTGTTTTTATTCTTCAGAAAGTGATATAGCGAAACTGGTGTTTTGGGATAGGCTTCAGGCTTCCTGTGACCCTGTACAGGACAAGCAGTAGAGTGAGTGAGTGAGTGAGTGAGTGATAGATAGATAGATAGATACCCGCTGGGTTCACCCGCCCCTCTCTGCCCGTAGGTCATGCCCGACGATGCCCCCGCTGCCACACTCGTTTCATCGATATTAATTTCTTCTTCCTAAAGCTGTTATATAAAAGCACCTGTAACCACCTCTGAGTGACATCTTTAAAAACTTGACTATAGATTAAATTGTTATAGTTCCATGACAGGAATAAAGACACTAAGCGAATAAAGCAGGTAAAGTAAACGTCCCTCAGTAAAGCCTGGCACAGTGTGGGGAATTTTCACAGCAGTGTGTCAAAGGCATCTTTTTTGACAGTGTGTTGGAGCCATTTTTAGAAACGAGAGAGAAACACAGAGAGAGAGAGAGAGAGAGACATCAGAGCTGTGTCACTGCAGATGGTTAATTATTGTTTGTCATGTCACTTCCTGTGGGTTTTTGCAGGTTTCATTCTGCCTTTCCTAAAATAGCTGTTGTCTCATGCTTGCCTTTTTAAAATGATGATGATGATGATGATGATGATGATGATGATGACAAAATGACGAAACACAAATCAGCCGTTCCTACGCGTTTACACTTTTATTAATGATTGAGTCCAAAAGCAACAGCTTGAGGTCATGATCACGTTTATAGGCATCATAAGCACGACCTGTCTTAAATTACATAAAATGTCTCAGTGCTTAGAATGAAAGGGAGGGGGGGGGGGGGGGGGGGGGGGGGTTGGGCATGGGGCGTCACAGCAATTCCTATAAAATTATAGATCATAAAATAAACTACAATTTTAGATTTGTTTATAACTGAAGCTGTTTAAAAGAGGACAGGTCTTTTATTAGTACGGATAAACACGAGTAGAATATAAACAGGAGGACGTTTTAACGTTTAACAGTTTTTTTGTTTTGTTTTTGACTAGTTGTTTATTTATCACTTTTTGCACAGTGTGACTGTACTAGTTAACGAGCACCCGTGTCTGGAGTGCCGGGCTTATGTATTCATTTAATTATTTTACTTAAGATGTTTTTATTGAGCTGCATTTTGCCTTAGTGCACTTCCCATTTCATTATAAGTATTTTACGGTGACAATGAAAGAAACCTTTTCTCATCTTGTAGAAGTGTAAGAGTTCCAGCGTTTATAGAGTAAAAGCTTTGCAGCACTCTAGAAAATAATAAACCTTCAAGCATTAATGTGTGTGTAGCATTATAGATTCCCAATAAAGACAAAAGAAGACTAATCACTCCGTCGCTAATGAATAATGTACATTTGTAGAAGAACTCTCGTCCTTCAGATGGTCTTCACGTTTAAAGGCTTCATGGTTCCAGTCTGAACAGAAGGAACATAACCCCGGCAGGTGACGGGCATTAGAACTCCGTCGACACGTTTCCGTCATCGCTCGCTCTCCTTTATCACTCACCAGGCGCGGCTGGATCTGAAAAGTTATTTAAGATCTGAGATTTAACCCACAAAACGTCCACTTCCACTAAAATCATGTCCTTTCAAGGCTAAATCTTTCTTTAATGTCCTGCTGAAGTAATAAGTAATAAAACACAACGCTGCGCGCTTCACACGTCCCTGTGAACGAGCTGTTGCTATAGAAACGATAGCGTATTAGAAAGAGCGCGCGGATATAAAGCTGTGATTTGGAGCCGCGGTAATGTTAGCGCCGCGTTGTTGGATCTGTTACAGGAATCTCAATAACAGCAGGAAAGAGTGAACCATTGATTTTATTTTTTTCCGCCCAGGCAACAGTTCTGACCTTCTGAAGTGGACTCTTATAAATTCATTCTTTCTTTCTTTCAATTTTATACAGTAGTCATGCGCAGTTGAGTTTGCAGGACAGTGTGTGCAGTCGAAACTTAGTTCAGTTTTATCATTAATTTATTTGTAAAAACTTTAAAAACCAAACCAAGTGCAACTTTGGCATTTATTTTCGCACCTTCAGGGTCCGGGTTCAGTTTCCTCCTCTGAGTGCATGGAGTGTTGGAATGTTCTCCTCCGGGTTCTCCGGTTTCCTCCCACAGTCCAAAGACATGCAGGTTAGGCTGACTGCCGTTCCCAAATTGCCCGTAGTGTGTGTGTGAGCGTGTGCCCCGCCTCGTGCCCCCTGGGATAGGCTCCACCCCTGCGACCCTGTATAAATGACTGAGTGAGTGAGTGAGTGAGTGAGTGGTTGTCAGGGTTTGTAATTGGAGGTGTGAAAGTGAACACAGAGTGACAGTCTTCGAGATTCAGTTTCGTGGTTGATCCGTGTCAGTTCCTCGTCTTGGAATTGTTTTTCTGTTTTGTTTTGTTTCAGGAATAAGACACACAGAGGGAAAAGCGGGCGAGTCAGTCAGAGTCGTGTCATGGCAGATGGTTTATAATTGTTCGTCATGTTGCTTACTAGTGAGGTTTTTCACTTCAAAAGTTTCACTTTAGCTTTCTGAAGATGAAGAAGAAGAAGAAGAACATGCATTGTGAGGTGATGAAACAAATCACAAGACAGAACTATAACATCTCGTCCACAATCAAGCCCGAGAGAAAGAACATGAGCTCATGATTGCATTCATATTAATCAGATTTGCATGAGCTTGATTTAATTATTATTTTACTTTCTGAATGCTTAATGCTTAAAGGATCAAAGCTGGAGCTGATGGTCGTGGTTGTCACAATGCAGTTGCCATGGCAACGGTGCTTATGTACATATCTGCTGTAATCCTGTCTTGTCCCGTCCTGTGATTGGTTCGTTACTGTATGTAGCTGTGTTCGCTCTGGGTTAGGAGATCTCCTGTACGCTCGTCTTGCTGGTTCTGTGTCTTGTTCTGAAGTGGTTCCATGTTCTCGGTGTACTCGCGCCTCTGTATAGCCTCAGTCCTGAGCTACATGGCTCATTTATTTATGGATTTTGGTACTGAGATCAATGAGGTCCCGAGGTCCATGGTGTCATAGTTTTCCCTGAACTATATATATATACTTCCTGCATCCCCTGTGAGCAGTGCTCCAACGTTTCTAATCCCAGACTTCCCAGTGCCGGCTCCTCCCAGAAATCTGTGTTCCTAGGGTTCTATAGTATGTTCATCATGTCCACATCCGTCTTTTTCAACAGACATAGCATCACAGTGTTTCTTGCGCCATTTCTTCCCATGTTCCTTGATTTTTGCGTTCATAGGCCAAATTGTCACAAGGCTCCGTGTTTCCAGGTCCAGTGGTCCCAACAGTTCCAGTGGCATCTGCTTTAACAATCCCATATCCTCAGTGTCCTGTCCCAAGTTTCCTGAAGTTTACAGTCCTAGAATCCAATATCACGGGATGTCGGGTTCCTGAGATACTAGCTAGTGGGAGTTTGTTTCAGAAGAGGGCTTCAGGAAATCAAAAAGTTGAAATCCCATTTTTAGAATATTTAAATGAAGATTCAGTGATGGAGTAAGAAAGAGGGATCACTCGGACTCATTTCGACACCGGGACTCCCTGCTACCACTGAAAATAACATCATCAGCCGTGTGGTTTAATAGTCTAATTCATAATGTTTTATAATCACAACAGGAGTAACCAGCTGCATGGAGCGTCTTCATTAAAGTGCTTTAAAGCGACGCTTAGGTCTGAAACTTTCTCAGTGGTGATAAAGAATCACGAAGATACGGAGATGGTCAACCGATTTTTGAATGAGTGATATGAAGATTTGCTACGTTTCACTCCCTAGCGCACACTGCTGGCCTGTATGACTAATATGACTTGATATGACGACTCACCAGTTTTCTTTTCAAGATCTGATGTGTCAGATCTTCTCATAGTCATGGTTCCTCATCAGTGCCATCTTCTCATCTTCTTACTAGTTTTGTGCCCAACCGTTGAGTTAGTTGTTTCTTAGTTTGTCTACAAAGAGTACACAGAGTGCAATACTCAAAGCTCTGATCACCTTCGTACCACGACTCCTTTCTCAGGTCTTATTTCCGTTTTAACTTTTGCCTGCGTTATCGTTCTTCCCTTCATGGGATGAATTTTCTTCCATTTTTTTTAGAGTTCTGTCCATGGAAAAAAAAAAAAAGCCTTATGACAACGATAGCTCATAAAAATGTCAAAAGCCTGAGATCTAGAGGCAGATTTGGTCTTTTCAGCGGAAATATTCTTTATCCGAAAGTGCAGTGAGCTCACGCTGTTCGGCTTTAATAGATCCTCCCGCGTGCTCCGAGCGAGCTCGAGGTCACGTCTTTCAACATAGGATAGACACACAAAAGGTTATTTGTGGGTATTTTTTCAGGGCTAAAGGCTAAAGGAAGGTTATGAGTGTGTAACAGTTTGATGATCTCATGACACGTGTGTGGTCCTGTACACTATCAGTCCCGGTCATTCTTTATATATTCATTGTGGAATGATTACTCCTCCAGTATACAGTAGGAGGGTTTTATTCCTCTTATACATCTCATATATTTATTTTATTTATTTATTTTTCAATTTAAAATTACAGTCATAAAACAACTGAGTTCCTGTTGTCACTTACATTATAGCAGCTATAAACACTTGTTCCCAAAGAAAACCAAGATGTCTCTTTAAAGACAAATAATCCAGAGCGACTACAATGAAGCGTAAATTTCTAACCTGAAAATTTTACAGTATTACCTCTGAGAGTTACAAAGCACTGATACTGGCGACTCCTTCCATACAGATTGTATTTAGTAAATACAGTGACCATACCTGACCATACGAACCACACGCCTTGTGGATTTTTGCCTGAAGAACTGACATTTTGCAAGAAATTAGCCTCGGCATGCAAAGCATTTTTAAGCAACTGAACCGAGCTGAACAGAACATCGTCTTGGTGTAAATCATTGTGTAAGATTTAGTGAAGACGTAGAATCACGGGAGCCAAGAATGTTTTCAAGGACGGGAGCAAGAAGGAAAGTTTGGTTTTTAAAGCAGCCAGTGCCAAGAGGAATAATAAATTAAGGTTACGTGAGGTTTAATGTCTAATTATTTCATATTTTACTTAATTTACGTGCCTTTTCTAAAAAGTTTTGATTTGTTTTTATATGCAAAACTATGATGATAGTGTTGGAAACTGGTAATATTGGTCATATTTTTGGGCGAATGGAACGGATTATCTGCATTTACATTATTTCCTATGGGACAACGCGTTTCACAATACGAAATTTCACCTTAAGAACTCGCTATTGGAACGGTTTAAACTCGTATCCTGAGGTTCCGCTTACAGTAGGTGCCGTGCTAAGAAAATAATGCGGAAATAATGTGGTTTCAGTAACTCTGCTTCAACACACCAGCATGTCAGCCAGTATTTTACTATAACACACACACACACACACACACACACACAGGGTTTATTTCTTTACTTCTACGACTCTTCAAACATAAAAGCGGAGCAGTGAGAGATAAACACGGAGCCTGTCGCTTAGCCGTAATGGATAAAATTGTAGAGCCGGCACAGCTTTGCTTTGATAACATAATATCTCCTCTTCCACACACTCCGTACAGCCGAGATAAGGAAGCTCGTCATTGAGGTAAATAATAAGACGAACGTTCCACTTTAAAGCAGTGTGAATCATCAACATCACATAAAGACGAACCTCACACACTCCTGAGCTATGAATCGTATCGAAAGCGCTCATGTACTTTACCAACAACCACAACAACACATTTTTTGCGCGGGGCGGGTAAAGGAGAAAGCGAAAACACGCGACGCTGCGTTTCAGTCCAGGTGCAGACGATGTTCCAAGTGATGTTCCGGCGGTGACATTTTTCATCGAGTGTTTTATCGTTTTGTCCAAGAGCTATTTTTTTTTTTTTTTCAGCTGGAATTCTCCAGGGAAAAAAAGAGACAGGTTTATAAAGACAAAGAGAATGTGTTTGTGAATGGATCTCTTGGCATGTGATAATCCTACAATGATTCTAAAAAAGGCTGATGGTTTTGGCATAAAATAATAACGACAGGCATGATGGCAGGATGTGTGTTTTTTTTTTTTTTTTTAAGCTCATATCCTTAATCCTTTCTGGTCATGTTACATAAATTCCACAGGGATCATGATCTTAAATATAAGTCTTTTTTGTTTTGTTTTGTGAGGCTCTGTGCTGTTGGCCTGGAGAGTTCTGTACATCTGATGAGGTAGAAAAGTCAGTTTCAAGCCCAGGAGTGACCTGGAGAGCTGATCCCTGGTTCTCTTGAGAACAGCGGTATGGGGTTTGCTCCTATCAAACAATAACCTGCTACAAGAACATTCCATCATGAAACAGAGTGGACCGCTACTCTACATACAAGCTTTAATTCTGCAGGAGTTTAGTTTGCGATAAAGACGTAATAAAGGTGTAATACAATTCGTAGTGGTAGTGAACCCTTGGAATTAATAACTGGTTGACTCCGCCCCCTTTGACAGCATTAACCTCAACCAGACGCTTCCTGTAGCTGTGGATCAGACCTGCACATCATTCAGGAGGAATTTCAGGCCATTCAATATTCTTCTCAAACATCTCGTGTGTGTGACTCTCTTCAAGTCATTCCACATCATCTCTATTGGGTTGAAGACGGAATTTGGTTTTCTGAAGCCGTTCTGTTGTGGACTTGCTCTGGAGTTTTGGGTCATTGTGAAATTAATGAAGAAAACCGTGAAATTCTAAAAGGTTCACATTCTGTTTCTTGTCACTGTACAGTACATCTCAATTTTCTGTCATCTATCCACTAATATTCATCCTAATTCACAGATATTTGTACATATTCATTCATTCTCTATACTCTTTACGTATTTTATATATAATACTCTTTTTATCTTAGTCATTTCTGCTGTAGTATGGTCGTCATCCTTACTATTGGATGTTGGGAATTACGTAATTTATCTATGTATCCATCAAGTCCCCTGGGATTGCTCTTCTTTTATGATGTCACATTAGCAAGGGAAATCTAATTGGTTTGTTTAAGTCGGTTTTAAAAATGAAAGAACAAAATGCAGGTATTTTTTGTTTGCTTGTTTGTGCACACCCACTGGTGATCCAGCATCTGAATGTCTAAACATTGCGTCATACTCTGAGTCCTCTTACATCCTTACATCCATTGCTGTTTTTAAAAGCACGTAGCAGCTACTGACCCTCAATAATCACCAGTACACAAACAAATCCTTTACTAATTTTAACCCAAAATGAATCTGAGAAATAAAGTAAGGAAGACACAACGGCATTCTCTTACATGTAGTGTTCAGACACACATCAGCCATCCATCTGTATTTTACTGTATTTTATGACATCTGTTAGATATGATACTTTGTCATTTTTACGCCCATGTTCATGGTCAGCGGTGTCGAAGTATTTATGGTCGGACACAAGAGTGAGAATTTGTCCTCACCTATTCTGGACCTGAGCTTTCGGCATGTCAAGGCAATCATCAGTGTGCCGTGCTGGGATTTATGGAGGAAGTGCAGACAGATTTGGTCTGTAGTGAAGATCCTCTGACCCTGAAACAGCTCATTTCCCTCAGCAGCCTGCCGCATGAACAGGAATTGCTCTGCAGAGCGCTTTATTCAGCACTGCCCACTGATTCAGGCAAGCTTATGGAAATTGGCTTTTTTTTTACGGGAAAAGGCTTTGCACTGGAGACCTTCTGCCGCGAGTCCAAGCACAATGGAGTCATGCCATGTCGTGTGGATAATCAATGACTCGTTCAGGAAATATCCAGGAGCAGATTCACTCGCTGCTTATTAAAGTAAGACCTCATGCTGAGAATTCGGTCCTCTTTAACAAATCTTGTCGATATCATGGAACTGGAACTGGGTTCTGAGATAAGAAAGATTCTGGGACGGACATAGAAACTGAATTTTATAAATAGTTTAAGCAGCCGGATGCAGTTTGACAGTAATAATAACTCCACGATCCTTTACCAGTTCCAGTAAATTAGCATCACTAATCCGACACGACACTGCCAGGAGCTTACCCCATTGAAAAAGACCACAGTCAATATTGTTGATGTATTTTGACAAAGCAGATCTGATGTTGCCAAGCGTTCCTGGCAGAGCTCCCGTCTCCTCAGGGTTAACCTCCAACCGCCATCCAAGAAACACGGCCAGACTCGCATCAAACTTCACCTTCTTTCCAAGAATCGCTCTCTACTCGTACTAGCGGTGCCGTGAGATGCTACACGATTGACGGTTCCTCCATGGACGTCCCCCAGTCTGAGATTTCTGGTTCCTCATCGATGATGATTGGATGCTAACACCTGCTGCTTGTTTGCTCATTCCCCTGTGATTATGTAACCTGCCATGCGTATCTGTTTCCTTAACCTTTTTCACACTACCTTTTTTTCACGAATCCAGTAATATTATCAACAATACATTAATATTTATTAATGCCGTTAATAAAAAATAAAAAAAAAGTAACACTGTTCCAGAAATCCACAAACCAGTACAAGAAAATATCCACGAGTCTGCTTTTCTCGCATCGATGTTGTGTTGCTAAGTGAATTAGCGACCTAGCCAAGTGATCGAATTAAATAAACCAGCTACACAAATGTAGCTAGCGATTTCCTGTACATCTCTTTTCATTTGCCGTCAGTCATGCACGTCGTGGTTTAGCCTAGCCATTAGCTCTGGTAATATCTAGAGAGTTATGGGATCATATCGTTAGGATGTTATAATTAGAATTTTCTGTCTAAAATACCACAGTTATTGCTGAATTCCTGAATTAAACATCCGGTAATAAAAACGTGTCCTTGTATAAAGATAGAAATCCAAAACGATCGAATCTCCATCTTCTTCTTGCAGGATGAGTTTATGAGTTCACGAGTTTAGGATGTAGACTACTAGCATTAGTACCCGTTATTGTAGTCGTAATTCTGTCCAGGCAGTTTTGCGTGATGCTGTGATGAAATCTGCTGGACAGACATACAGGCAGAATTTTTTTCTTAGACTGGTTTCTGGTCATAAAATGTATGAAACATAAAGATATAATTGAAAGAGTGAGTTCTGACCCAGTGTACAGACAAAACCTTTTATATAGATATAAGAAGAACTGGACAAACTGGACTCTCTGGCGCCACCTATAGGGTTTTCTGTCTTTGAAGCTCAAGTGTGGGAGCGCTAGTCATCACCAGTTAATCCATTTTAGCTTAGCTAAAATGCTAAGGTGGCTAATGTTAATTTATATGCTGGTGCATTTCACTGAGCTCCATCATCCGTACCTTAACGTCGTCCCGTGTCAACTCCTACAGTGTTTGTGGTGAGTTAAAATAGAATGATTCCAGTTAGCTGGTTAGCTAAAGTGATGCATAGCAAACTGCTAGCGATTTGATACAGTATCTGCAATGCAGTCATTCAAATCAGCCACGCTCCAAATTATGCATAATTTTATGGCTAAGGAGACCAGAACCGATTTTGTATTTTAACCTGGGGCACTATGGGGATTGACTCACTTTTGGAGCCAGCTCCTAGTGGACATTTGGTTTATACACTATGTGCACCTCACACATTCACACACCTCATCTTACTACCAACTCAACACTTATTTTATGGGGCAGGGTATGCATGAGAAAAGGACCTAGAAATGTCTAAAACATCGTCTACTTTATTGTTCTTTGTTCTTCTTCTACTAGAATAAAAAGTATAAGAAGAAAAAAATGCAAGATCTTTTTTTTTTTTTTTTTTTGGATTTTTCCCCGATTTTCTCCCTAATTTAGTCGTGTCCAATTCCTCCCCGTCACTAGGGGGCTCCCACATTAAGGCTACTACTACCATTCAGCCGGGAGGGCCGAAGACTATCACGTGTTTCCTCCGAACCACGTGACGCCAGCCGACCGCAACTTTTCGAACCGCTCGCTCGCGCACCGTTGGGGGCGGAGTAACACACTCCGAGGACGGCGCTATCCGCTCCCTCCGTCGCGCGAGCTCACAGACGCCCCTGATTGGCTGTAGAGCCGTGATTAATGTGGCAGCACTAAGTACCTCTCGTCCCTCCCCTCTGAGAGAGCTCGGCCAATCAGCTCTCTCTAGACCTCCGGCTGCGAGAGGTTACAGCATCACCCGGGATTCGAACTGGCGATCCCCGGATGATAGGGCGAGCGCTTTAACCACTGCGCCACTCGGAGGCCCAAAATGCAAGATCTTTAACTCAATCTTTATTAAAAGACATTTTGAGAACAATATATAATCTCATAAAAAAATCTCCTCCATACAGCACATTGTTTATCACTTAGCAGTTCTAAGATGAAACGCAGACGGGCTGTCAGGAAGAGTGGCGCGCTGAGGCGAGCTGGAAACGCAGCCTAATAATTATTTTCAGTGCAGTCAGTGATAAGTACGCTGGCAATGATCTCAGCACACGGCCCTTTACCTCACTCTTGCGGGGCTTATTATTTAACAAAACATACATTTATATAAGAGAGACGTCTATTGTTAGAAAGATGAATAGCGCACATTGAGAATGTATAGAAAGTATAAAGAACTGTGTCCCCAGTGAAATGCGCGTCCTAGCCAGTGTGAGAATAATTACTCCCTCTGCACAGCTTCATTGAATTTCTCACCTCTTTTTCATCTCTCAGCGCCGGCTTTATGTTTCCTCTCAACACAGCAGCGGGAGGTTGAGACTGATTTCATTCTGTGGCACATGACTGCTGTCAGACTGCCGCTGTGTTCTGGACTAAGTCTCGGGCCTGTAAGCGCTGCTCGGACCCGGCGGTGACTCAGGAGCGGGGCTGTTACATGACAGAAATGGGTCAGAGAGGTTCTGCTGGAAACATCAAGATTTTACTTTCAGTTCCATCAGGAACATTCAGATTGTTTACATTTTCTAAAATTTATTTTTGTTTTATTCATATTGTATACTCGAAAAAATTAAATAAAACCAGAAACAACGAAAGAAAGAGAAAATGAGAGGGATTTTTTTTTTTTTTGGTTTGTGCTTAATTCTATATATGTAATGGTGTCAATAATCTATCTATCTATCTATCTATCCATCTTTCTGTCTATCTATCTATTTATCTGTCTGGCTGTCTATTTTCCTGTCAATAGTTCAGAATCTATCAATCTATTTACCGTATCTATCTATCTATCTATCTATCATCATCCGCATTATTATATGTACTTATCTATTAAATGCTACCCATAGTTTTGGATCTATTTATCTATTCAGCTAGCCCTAAAAATGTTCCTCTCTGTCTCCAATTGTCTCCGATGTTTTCACTTTGGCCGAAGTTGACGTGAAATGATTCCCTCCTCTCGTGACTCTTCTAATCCCCAGCTTTATGTTTCTGGAAGCATCCCAGACGTGTACTGTTAAATTGACCCAATTCTCAATATTGTCAAATAAAATGTCTGAATATTAATGAACTAGTGGACCAATCAGATCCCCCGGTTCTGGATCAGCTGAAACTGTGAGTCGCTGTGTGTGAAACATCGGTTTAAAATCCGCAGAGGAAGCGCGCACAGCACGACAGGAACTTAGATAAAGGCGTGAAAAGTACAACGGTTTCTGTGTTTATCAATCAATTTATCTATCTAGTGTTTATTATCAACTGTAATTGAAGCAGCAGTTCCTCCTCTGTGTGCTTTAGAGCTAATTAAGTTCCTGCTGCTTTTAAAACACACTTGTAACACTTCATAAAGTAAACTTTCTGTGCTTTACTAAATCATATTAAACCCCCTCCGAGACAGAGAATGCCAGCTTTCTCATCAGGTTTCTCATTACCACGGCAAATTCCAAACGAGCGTGATGGATGACGGAACATGGCGTGATTAGATTTTTGAACAAAGCCAAGTGGAGCGGCGGAGCAGGAGATTTATCCTATTAATATTTCACCGCCTCATACCAAACCGTACGGAAAAGCATATTATATTCATGAACAGAAACACAGTCTTGTAATTAAACATGTGATTTTTCCAAAGTGTTTCCCCACACACACACACACACACACACACACACACACACACATTGCTTCGAGCTCACTCATATCGCTTTGAATAGTGAAATAGAAATTTCCTCAGACACCCAAAATATTATCATCATCAATTAAACCCTTAAACCACACAGACGTTCTACTGAAATATTAACATTAAAATGAAATCTGTTGTTCTATTTATTTTTTGGTGAATTTATTGAGCAAATATCATATTTCAAGAAAGCCCACTACTTCTTCTTTCTTCTTCAGCTAATTAATCACTTTGAATGCACGGAACGTCATTTTACAACTTTGCTCACTGTGAGCGTTTCAAGCCGTAAGTTATTTTTGAGCACAAAATATTGTGTTCTATTTATCATTCTGTACACAAATAAAATTATTTATAAATCACTCACAGGAAGTCGTTATGTATTATATGAAAATGTGAAAAAAAAATCTCTTAATTAAAATTTCTATGTGATTTAATTTTGAGCGTGTACAAATTACTCTGCAAAGTTTAACTCGCTTATTCATTTCAGTTAACGCTCCATAAAATTCTGATCGTAATTTCAAAACAATTTTTTTTTTGAAAAGAGAAGTCGTTCATTCTAATTCACGTGCTGAAATCTGTATTAAAGTCTGTCGTAGCTGATGCGCTGCACCGCCTGAGCTGCATTGCTAGAAAATGTAGCGCGTAATCACACAGTTTCACCGTTTTAGTCATAATTTTGGGGTTTTCAGCATTGCCTTTTATGGAGCCTTGTGGGCGGAGCTAAGTATAAACGTCCCACTTTTTACAACATGTAACGTTTTTAATCAATGTACATAAGTAACTTATTAATTTCTACATAAGTGATCATTGATGAACTTGTAGCGAGCCACATAAAGCACACTTTTCTGCAGGTACAGTAAAAGTAAGTCGGCTGAATGTAAAAGAAGCTGCGGGACCCTGTTAATCGGGCCGGGAGGGTTTGAATTGCCTACAGACGTTTGTGTCCTGGGTCTCTCGCGAGAGAGCGCTGCCGGTCTGAAGATGGAAGATGGTGACGCACGCGGTCACCTGACCTGGATATAAAGCACACCCGGGAAGCAGCTCGGGAAAGAGAACGGAGACCCAGCGCGCTGTGATTATCAGAACAGTTTACAGAACTTGTGACGAGCACCGCGAAGTCTGTGCCTTGTTTCTATAATACACTTTTGGTTTTTGCTAATTGCTCGTTGTGTTGTCCTTGTTCTGAATCGCTTAGCTACAAAGCTAACTAGCTTCTAACACAAGGCTGAATCCCAAATCCCTCTCTAACCCCTGATCAAGGGCACTACTCGGTGTGTTGAACAAAGGGATCGTAGACCCTACATAGCGCACTAGCTTTCCATTTAACATTATTTGGGATTCGACCCCAGAACCGTTAGCTAGTTAGCTAGTAATTGGAAAGCGTGAAATGTCAGTGTATTAGTTAACGTCACCTGCACACCATTTTATAAAGCATAAAGCACCGTGTGTTCCGCAGCATCCTCTCATCTGCAACAGAAGCACTGAAGTCGCTCATGCTAATGCTAGCAAGCAGAACCACATATTTGTACAGCATCTGAGCTAATCACGTTATGATAACAAACCAAACGTCTGTAAATGAATATCCTTATCACCTTCTTCACACATCCATTTTCACACACGTGTTTCTCTTTTGAATAAGTTACGCGTTCCACAACGACACACTGCATATGAAATAATCAGCAGAACAGAAGCTATCGCTCATTAAGTTACTCTTTTATCTGAGCCGCGTGTCTGTAAAACGTCAGGTAGGACATTAACGATGGAACAGCAACTCCATTGTCGATTATTTTCCTGTAACAGCAGCACTCTCAGGGGTTTATTCCTCACTTAGCGCTCTTATTAATGCTGAGCTGTGTGTATTCGCACAAGCACACGGTGATGGATGCAGTGGACCGAGCAGACTGCGTCTCAGATGATTTATTTAGAGATGTCCAGGCCTGAATATTGCATTACTCATGCAAAGTATGTTTGTGTGTAGATATTTGTGAGTGCTAATACAGCGAGAGAGAGAGAGAGAGAGAGAGAGAGAGAGAGAGACTGTAACTGTTTAATTTCTGCTTTGATTTCACTCTCATTAATTCAGGACATCAGACTTTGCTTCATTTTTCTTTTCTTTTGCTTTTCAAATCTGCATATTGTTACTTATTTTACATAATATTTTGTATCATACAGCATCGGCTCCACGACTCTTGACAGCCAAGATGTTTCATTTCCACCATGTTTTATTTCCTTTTTTCACGCCCAGGGGTTTGTCCGGTGTCACAGATTTACAAGTACTCCTAAGCGCTTTTCCTAAGTACTATGATAAATGTACATGTTGAATAATTAATTTGTAGCATTACATTCACACCATTATGCTCATACAGAATAAAAAGCATTATGCAAATTAGAAGTGGCTTCATATCCTTCTGTCAGGTTAACGTTACCAAGCTAATGCTAATCTATTACACGTAGCATAATACAGTACGCAAAGAAATACCGAAAGTAATGCACTGTTGATATTAGCACATAGACTAGCCAGCTTGTTACGAATATGCATCCTGCTTCAACTTAATTTGCGACAATACCCAAAGTAGAAACTCTGCTAGCTGAATTTATCCAGCGTGACCCTGATCAGGCAGCTACTGAAGATGAATGAATGAATAACTGACCAGCAAAAGACCACCTTTAGTAAAAGACCTAAGAAGATTCTGCATTTAGAGTAAAACATTCTGTAATCCTGTACCTGACTGCTCAAAGGTACAAGATTAGAGAAAACATGACTGATGTCTCATTTTGACATCACTGGGTATTTACTCAGAACTTCCTGACAAACCTAAAATAATCTGCAAACGCACGATAGATGACCAGGGAAACCAGGGAAAGTAAAGGAGGCGGGGTGTGGAGGTGTAGGGTGGGGGGGGGGGGGGCTTGGGGCTTGGGGCAGGACCGCACTGTAAGCACATGGTGTCTGTTGCTATGGAAACTATGAAAATTATGTTTCTGAGTGCAGGGGTGGTTTCAGTTTGCCTTAGAGCTCAGACATGCAGACATTAAAAATAAATAAATAAATGAATGAATAAATAAATGAAGAAAAGAAAATAGCAGGACTCCCGGAAATACAGCCTTCGACTTTGTCAGCTGCACAAAAAGCGCCCGCCAGCCCTGGATCATGCACTACAGTAAAAGCTGTCACCGGGGCTTCTTGCTGAATTATCACGGAGCGTGGCCCGGACAAGACCTCACACTGATACACTCCGTCTTCTGGACACGTCTTAGACGCATTACTGTACGTTACTGCTGTAATGCAGAGCCTACTGTATATATCTCTACGGATCTGAGGATATCAGCGTGGTGTGTCGGACCGTTCCTCCACCCCAGATACATCGCTCCGGTTCTTCACTGCACTCACCTGGAGACGTTTTCAAAGATGCTTCAAACTATTTCACTTTCTACTGGTTTTGCATTCGTTTTTGTCGTTTGCGTTACATAACTTCAGATCCGGTCCTGCACTTCACCAGTCATGTGGCCTTCAGTCGTTCCTCAGTAACTCAAATCCCATCCTGATTTCTTTTTACATCCTTGATATTTTTAAGTTCTTGTCTCTGTTATTTGTGTTAGCCTTAGCATTAACCCTATATAGCCCGCAGTTCTCTTACTTCTGTTTGATTTAACGTTTGCTTTTTGCTGTGATGAAACTTGCATCCTGCTTCAAACCCATTTGTGACAATTCCCACAATAGAAACTGTACAAGTTTCATTTAAACCAGAGCGCCCCTAATCAGGCAGCTGCTAAAACTGGCACCAAATCAGGAAACACCAAATCATTTTCCCATAAGCCAGATTCACCACTCAGAAATTGTTTTAATGTAAATATGATTAACTCAGTAATAATTATTGACATTTTAACAGCAAAATTCCATTAAGACCTTTACAACCATATTCGTATCAGTATCTGTTTAGAACACATCAGCTCTCTGTTTGTGTGGTTTGAGAAGGTTATTGTTATGAACCTCCACTAGAGGTCACTGTTCATGTCTGTCTGTTTGTAGTTTTTGTTGGTCGACTCAGTTTCCCAGAAGGCACCTCGGTCAGGTGATAGGGCTCACCTGAACCGAGGTGGCTCATTAAACATCCTATAAATAGCAGTTTGTTCTGGGAAACTGGGTCGAGCATTGTTTCTATATCCTTGTCAAGTGGGCATTCCTTTTGTTTGGTTTGGTTTGGTTTGGTTTCTTTAAGTTTATGTTTTGTAACTTTGGTTTTATTAGGGCTCTGTTTTTGGTTTACTTTATATTCTGTGTGTGGATGGATTCATGAAGCTGTCCTGTTTCTTGTTTAGTTAGCCTGTGTCTCCTCCCGTGTAAGTACTGTTCTGTGTCTCCCCAGTGTCAGCCTTCTTGTGTAGTTCTTTGTCTGTTTAGATTTGTGTAGCCACATGAGGGCCTAGCCGCTAGCAGGGTTAGCCGCTAGTATGCCTTGGCTGCTAATAGGGTTAGCCTCCAGTAGGCTAGCCTCTAGTGGGATTGACTGCTAGTGGTTCTGGTGGCTAGTAGGTTAGCCGCTAGTTTGGAATAGCCTCATGTGTGCCCTGCCTCTTGTGTTCCGATCCCCTCGTAGGTCAGTACTAACCCGGTTAGCCACTAATCCAGTTAGATACTAACCCGGTTAGTTAATCATTCCTTGTATCCATATTCCATGTAGCTACTAACTCAACTAACCACTAACCCAGCCAGTCTATTCCTGTCCTGTCTCTCCAGTCCTGTCTTGTCTCTAGTTCCCCTATGTGTCTTTAGTTAGCTCCAGCTCCATGTTTCCTTCTGTCAGTTCCCTGGGTTAGCGCTCAGTTCCCTGTTTATAGTTTAAGTTTGTTGTTTTAGTGTGTTTGTTGGTGTCTGTTTTTAGTTTGTTAATAAAAAGACTTTCTGTTGAACAACCCCCCTGCGTGCATGCCTACCCTACACGCCCACTGCAAGTACATCAGCCAGTCTAGCCAGCCAGTACCACCACCTAGGCCATGACAGTTATATACAGTACATTCTTAAAATATTAAATTAATTTGGGATAAATTTCTCATTTTGAAGACCTTGCAAAAGTTAATTGATAAATGAATCGATTTGCATTGACTCCACCTATTACTGTTACACGTCTCAACACGTGCAAGACTCAACATTTTTACACACACAAATCAGGAATGTTTACAGTTAATTGCCAATTTGGCTCTAATGCATTATTTTGGATTCTCCATCATTTGGCCTCATCATATCGTTTCCTGTATTCTGGTGTTTTTACTTTTGCCAGTGAGGATGATTTTATGTCTTCATGCTCCAGTGAGTGAAAAATTAGTGACGGTGGAAACATCTCAGTGTAAAGCTAACAGGAATCCTCCGAGTGCTGAGAATCCTCAGGTGGTAAAAAGGAACAACTGGCCCTCTGTCTCTCTCTCTCTCTCTCTCCTGCTGCAAAGTGATATCATTGATTCATGTAGTTCTTCCTCATCTCCTCAGTTGACCCCTGTAACAGACTGAAGGTATTCAATATATAGACAGTATATACACTATATGGACAAAAGTATGCCCCAGTCCAAACCTGCAGTGGCATTGTATTGTATCCAAACACGCACACTTCAATATGGAGTCGGTTCACCTTTTGCAGCTCTAACAGTTTCTGCTCTTCTTGGAAGGCCGTCCACAGGATGGGTATTCGTGTCCATTCATTTTGTAGAGCATTTATGAAGTCACACACTGATGTTGGATGAGAAGGTCCGGAGAAGGTCTCAATCTCCATCCAGTTCATCCCAAAGCTGCTCGATGGGGTTGAGGTCAGGGCTCGGTGTTCGGGCCGCTCGAGTTCTTCCACATGGAACTCATCAAACTGTGTCTTTATCGTCGTTGCTTTGTGCACTGGGGCGGAGTCATGTTGGAATAGAAAAGGGCCTTCACCGAAATGTTGCCACAAAGTTGGAGGCATAGCATTGTCCAAGATGTCCTGGTATGCTGAAGTATAAAGATTGTCCTTCACTGCGAATAAAGGGCCATTACTTATGTCTATTTCAGAAATTTTCATTATTATTATTGTGATGTATTGTTTACAGTTCATGATAAATGCTCAACAGCAGCGATCCATGTAACTCAGCTCTATTGGATGTACAATAAAAATAAAACAGGTCTTATGGGGACACTGTGGTGCACAATAGCCATATGGAGGACCGGCACATCACTGGATTACTGTAATGAACAGACAAAACAAAGCCCCTACAAGGTCCCAGTCCCTGGGCAGCTGCTCCGGAGACTATCCGAGTGCGATCCAACTCCTAGTGTTCTGCGGTATTGCAGTGTTTGCATTAAAAAAAGAAGAACTAGAAGAAAAAAAAACCTGGGGCTGTGGACTGTAAATACATCATAAAGTTTAACTTATGTTTTTCAGAAAGAATTTCTGTGTATTGACAGTAACTATGATCACCAGGACATCATTAAGTGAAGTGGGATATGAGGGACCGCCATAGAAGAAGACTTAATCGAAGGAATGTTTCATTATCATCACAACATCTTAGTGCTATTGTGTTTTATATGTTAAAAAAAAAACACAGTTCAGAGCATGTTTGGTGCTCATATGAATAAAACTGACTTATAGACGACATACACCATAATCATAACAATGCCCTACTCCTACAGTAGCTAGCGTCAGCTAAATATTCAGCCTTGCTTCCTAAAGAGATCAGGTTAATTATTATCATATACTGTAGTAGTAATTGCAGTAGTAGTATTATAGAGGGCAGCGGTGGCTCTGGTGGTTGAGGCTCTGTGTTGCTGATTAGAGGATCAGGGGTTCAACCGACAGGTAGTCAGTGTTGGGCTCTTGGGCGTGGCCCTTAACTCTATGCCCATATAATTCCCAGCCACTGGAAAGGCAGGCCGCCATCAGTGCCAGTCCCAAGGCCAGAGAAATGGTTGGGTATCGCCAAAAAGAGCATCTGGCATAAAAACCTGTGCCAATACCCTGTGGATCGAATGATCCAATATAGTAACTCCTAGGAAATGAAGGGAAAAAGCCTGAGGGGAGAAAAATATGATTAACACATGTGAGATAAAGATTTAATTGAAATGGATCTCTGGTTATAAGGATGTTGTTTTCTCTGAAGTAAAGGTGAAAATAAAACATCACATTGCATAACACACAGTGCACGTCCTGCTAATTTTAGCTACTGCAATATTGAATTTATGTCAAGAAATCATTCCGCTGACTAACAAGACGTTTTTTTGTTTTACTCCGTTTTTGCTTTTTGAACTTTGCGGAACATTGGAAAGCTCCATTGCGGCCAAAATAGCTTTTAAAAGCCATGCTTTCCAGATTTAGGATCTATAAGATACTGTGGATTCGCCATCGTGGTTTAGTGGTTAGCACTATGATCTTGTACCTCCAGGATTCGATTCCCGCCTCAGGTCTGTGTGCATGGAGTTTGCATGTTCTCCCTGTGCTTGGTGGGTTTCCTCCGGGTTCTCCAGTTTCTTCCCACAATCCAAAGGCATGCAGATTAGGCTAATTGGCATTAACAAATTGCCCGTAGTGTGTGTGTGAGTGTGTGCCCTTCGATGGATTGGCACCCCATCCAATGCCTCCTGGGATAGGCTCCAGGCCCCAGCGACCCTGTATACAGGATACAGTGATATAGACAGTGAGTGAGTGAGTGAGTGAGTGAGTGAGAGGATTATATTAGAAATATTTAAAGGGAGTTAATACTTTTTTTTAAATACCCAAGGACGAGAGTTTACCAGAATGCAGAGGCAAAAGCGGCAAGTCAGGTGTCACTTAGGAGCCTCCACAAGCCTGGTACTTTATGCATGTAATGGTACTTATGTAACTACTGTTAGAGAACATAATTAACGTCATTCACACAGCTGGGGTAAATAAATACACTTCAAATGCACCGACAAGCTGCAGTCCATTTCCTGCGTGTGTAAAACACACAGTTTAAAAATCGATCAGCTCACATGTGGACGTATTGTAGATTCCTTACATCTTATTAGAAACAACGAAACCACAACCTTCATGACCGATAAGTTTAACATGTTTCTTGTGTCCTTTCTGTCGTAAAAAAAAAAAAAAAGATCATTTTTAAAGACAAAACTTACAGAAATTCTCCCCGAAATATTCATGCAACTCTCACGAATGTGTCATGAATCCCTAATGTCAGTTCCCTTTAAATGAAGTGTTACCAAATCCCTATTAATCTTGTATAAGGCTGGAATATTAACGCCTCGAGGAGCCACAGCGAGATAAAAGAACCGTCAGTCGTAGCCCCGATTTGATCTATCTCTGCTCCTCACTCATCACCCATGTGATCCACTAAGGACATGGAGAATAAACTAGATCAGCCTCATTATCCCACCTTCCCCTGGGTGGCATGAATGATTAATCTGGCACTTAGGGGTTCCTTCCTTCACTCTCATTCTTCTTTTGTTCACAGGAACGCAATCTACACACGTTCGTCCTGCCAGAACGACGGTCAGAACAGCTTGGCCTCGCGCTCGTCATGCTTTTTCACTGTTTAGGTTCATCCGTGATGCAGTGGAGCTACAGCAACGTCATTCATCCCTCAGGAGGAAATTAAAAACATCAGACAGGAAGAGAATTCAAATAGAGAAGTTCTCGTTTTATCGAACCTTTAAAGATTCTTAAAAAGTGATTTCTTATCAGAAAGCAAAGAGTGCAAGCAGAGGAATTTTCGAGCTATCCATTAAATCCTCAAAGAATCCTTGAGGAAGCAAATGTACCAAAAACCAACGAGATCATTGCTAACTCCTGACAGGTTCTAGACCATAAGAAGATATAAAAAAAAAAGAAGAACCATAACGTTGGAGTTTATACCACACACACATTTACCCAGAAAAGTCTACTAAAAATATGTTCTTTATGGGTTTTCTAAGGGATAATATGTTAATCAAATGTTAGGGGGTGTTTGGTTGTCCCAGATGTTCTCAAATTGTATAAAGTTGTTCCCTAGATGAATATGTTCCAATTAAAACCTTTTAGAAGGTTAAAAACTGTAATAATAACAACAATATAATATTCAATTATTTTTCACACATCACAGTTAGGAAACTGGGGTCAGAGCGCAGGGTCGGGGCCAGCTTACAGCACCCCTGGAGCAGAGAGGGTTAAGGGCCGTGCTCAGGGGCTCAGCAGTGGCAACTTGGCGGTGTTGGGGCTTGAACCAACAACCTTCCCATCAGTCACCCAGTAAACCACAGCCTTAATCATTTGAGCCACCACTGCACCGTAAACTGTCTAATAAGCTTATGTAACCTTTTTATATGAGACTATGTAGTTTTAACACCTGGCAATTTCTGGATATTATAAAAGGTTCTTTAAAGGCTCGTTTGTTGGGTAAGGGTTCTTAGCATGGTTCTCAATATGTGTTGGGTCTGTGTGGCTACATTACCAGGAGCTCTTGGGTTGTCCTTATGAGGAAACCCTAAAGGTGTCATTCCCGCTCAGAATCAGTACTTTAGTCCTATACGTACCCAGTGAATACATAAAGAACGCTTGAAGAACCTTTTTTGCCAAGAGTGCTCCAAGAAGTACCAAGCAGTAACGAAGCAATTTTGTTGTTGTTGTTGTTGTTTTCTGAAGAACCCTTAAAGATTCTGTGTAGAACCCTACAAGAAATAGTTTCTCTATTTAAAATGGTTCCAAATAAAAGGTTTTAAGAAACCCAAGAACCCTTAGATAGCCAGTGAGCCCCTCAAGTACCCCAATAACAAGTCCTGAGGATCTCAAAGCCTAAAGTCGATTTTGTTGACGAGTTTAACCTGAACACATTCCTCCTGAGGAACAAGAGACAAACCCTTCTGTATTTTCTTAGAATATAATCTTAGAAGTCATTTGCGGTGGTGATGATGCCTTGTTTCTGTCTTGGTTTTGGTTCTGTTCCGCAAATTTTGCAAGCAACAGAACCCAAAACCATCCACACAGATCCTCAGTTCCCTTCTGATGTATACGATATTGGTGTATTATTAAACTCATCCAAACACTAACGATGTGTGCTGAGCCCAGCTTCTGCTGCAGACAGGTAATAGATGGAGGAACGTGACATGCTCGATTCTGGCTTGGCTGATCCGGGAGACACGGGAGCGTTTGAAGTGTGTGTTTAGTATGCGGCGTGGACAGCTCGACTCCACTCATCACCTCTGTACGGATTCTGCTCAGCTCTCAAGGGATTAGCGAGTGACTGAGACTCAGCATTCGAGAATGAAAGACAGGAGAGCAGAAGAGACAGATAGATGGGCGGATGAGATGAGGGGGAAAGTGAGGACCGGGCAAAGAGATGAAAAGTAGAAAGACTGACGGAGAGAGAAAAAAAAGCTGATGGCTCTGAATGCCTGGCTGAGTGTCGGAGGGATGGACCAGAATAATGAAGATGACGAAGACAAAGATCATGATGAGGAGGAGAAGGCGGACAGTGTTTCTAATCAACATATTTGTCTCCTGTCAGTCTCGCAGACGGACGACCGAAACACAAACCCGACTAAATCTTACCTGGGCCTGTAATCCCTCATTCACACTCGAGGACAACAAGCTGCTGTTCCTCACCTGAGTGCAGAAACAACAATAAAAAACAGTAACCAGGGTTTCTAATACGTCTTATTTATGGCGTTTTCAACTAACTTGCAAAATAAATCGGCCTTTAATTGTGTATTCGGGATTTTAAAAATCCTCTTGACTGAGCTGCGTTTACATGAACCCTAATATTCCCTAATATTCTATTAATGATAGGAATAACAGTGCATAAAGGAATAAAACTGCATCATGTGACCACCTCATTCAGAGCAGCCTGACCCGATTCTCAGCAATCCGAACGCGTGGGGGTGTAAACGATACGTAAATATTATTATCAAATACCCGATCCGATGGTTTCTCATTTCGCGGAATAAACGTTCCATCTACAGGTTTTTTGCCCCGCAGCAGGGTAACATTAGCTGATAGCTGATGATTGGTGACGACCTTCCAGGAGGGAAAATTTATCTTTGTTCCAGATGAGACGTGGCCTTAGAAAGTATTTGTTCCACCCATTAACTAAACGAGCTGATTCTACTTAGCACAAGTCTTCAGCCAGATAGGCCCGAACTAATTAGTGAAATTGCCTCTTTTGTGCCAGTTTAGTTAACAGGTGGAACAAATATGCTGCAGGACTTTTACTTTCTGAACACGAGGTTGCCACCTCCTGTTCCTGATCACCAGACGTTCATGAGAACAATCAACTGTCTAACAATTCATTGCTTCAGACGTTCATCCACTGGCTCCAGGCTGAGGAAGGAGAGCTGATTGGTTACAAGAATTTGGTCTCATCTGTGATTGGTTCGATGTGTCACTGTGTGTGTGTGTGTGTGTCATGTGAGCAGACCTGAAAGGAAACAACGTACATACTTAGTATTTTACTTTGTTGCTGTACTTAAGTAATTATTTGGTACATCTGCCTTTTATTGGAGTTGTTTTGTTAGTGGATAATTTACAGCACTATTATTACTATATTTTCGGAAGCATGAACATTTTGGGGGATTCATTTTGGGGTATCAGTGGAAGGATCGCAAAGCCGGAATCACAGGCGGTATACACACTAGTATCTTTGGAAGTTTTGGGGTTAAATACGAGCCATTTTCAGCATTTTGTACGGGTATCTTTTTTGCCCGTACTTCACAGATTCTCCAGGAATTGATTCTTGTTACTTTTCCTCCACTGTATCCTACAACAAATATCTGTACTTACTTACTTACTTACTCTTCCGCATGACATAACCTGCATTACGTACATTTCTGCATGACATAGCCAGAGAGATGATGTGTGCTGTTTCAAGCATTAATATCACCATCTGCTGACTATTATGCACAGACTGCACGGTTTGCCTTCCCTTTGTAAAATGCCTGTTCATGTAGCAGGCGTTCGAAATCGGAAGTGGAGACGATTACAGACAGCGACGGGAACAACACGTCTACAATCTGCTGAAGTAGCAGTGCAGATGGAGCGATTCTACTTTTACTTGAGTAATATTTTACCTACTTTACTTTTACAGGACTTGTTTTACAGGATTTGTGTACTTTGCCCACCTCTGAATGCGAGCCAATCATAACGCAGAAGTTGGGAAAATGTGTGGGAACTTCTTCTTCTTCTTCTTCTTCTTCTTCTTCTTGTGTTATTTTTCTGGCAGACTAAACACTTTACAGAAGGCAGAACCACTTCACGTATTTAAGAAAACTTATGTTCTGATTAAACGCTTCGAGCTTGTAAACACACATCTGATCAGATCAGCGTCGGTGTAAACAGTTCAGCTGGAATCTGTAATTAGAATGCTTTTAATCAAACAGAAAAAGTCTTCATGTAGATGTAGCTCCTGATGATGTTGACATCACAAGTATAATTTTGACTATTAATTTGCTTGATTGCTGCGTCAGTACGAAAACTACCATTGAAGACTAGCAGCTGCATGCTGATGTGCGCGCACACACACACACACACACACACACACACCAGGTTTATATATCACAATAAAACTTACCCTTATCCCTCCAACCTGCACTCACAGTTTCCATCTGCTGCGGCGTGAATGTAGATAAGCGTTTCATAAGCGTTTCATTTCTAATTACAAGCTAATTAGGAGGAGATATAAATGTGCAAAGAACTGATGGAATGAACAAAGTGCTTTGATGGTTTTTCTTTTATTCATTGTTCTGCCTTTAAACCTTAAAGCGCAACATTTGTTAGATCTGTTTTTGTTTTGTTTTTTACCTTGAAACTTTGCAAATCGTATGAATTATCAAAACAAAGCCATGTCATGTGACAGTTAACGAGAAGATGAAAGGTCAACCTCCTCAGAGCTGAGGTTCAGATGTTTCCCCAAGCCATGTCTGTAACGGAAGATAAAGCTGAAGGAACGTTTCCACGGCTTCTACACTGGCTTCAGGGACACGTTTATGGCGAAGTTATATTTAAAAAAAAGTTTTTAACTCTTCCATTAAAATGAACATTCAGTGTGGAGCTTGTTGAGGCTTAATGTGTTTAAATGTCAAACTAAAATGCTGGAATTATAACCAGCAGGACAGTTTTTTTTTTTTTTTTTTTTTTTTTAATGAACAGAGTTGTTGTGATTGTTGGCTTGTGCCAGTTCACACGACTCGTCCACTCATTTTTCCAGGATTTAATATTTCTGTAGATCTGCTTTGTGCCAATGTTTAATATTAAAAGTGTGACAGGAATAAAATGGTTTTAAAGGTCAGGAATTCATCAACATTTATCATGATTACTTCTCAAACAGTTCAAGTTAAGTCATTTAGTTAAATAAGTTCAATAGTTTAAAAAGTTAAATAAATTGGGTGTGATTTTTATTCCTCCTTGACGCCTTCACTCAGGCCCCCCACTGCTAATGTCAACTAGCATTAGCATTAGCCAAGGAGGTCATGACATCACTTCCAGACTCACCCAGACATTCTGCTGGTTCAAAGGTGGGTTCTGAAATGCAAGAAATGCATTTACCATAAATGCCAAAAATACAAACTTACCATAGGGAGGTAACATTTCTTAAATGTAGTCAAATTTATCTTTTTAGATTTAAATTTTTCAATTATAAAATACATTTCTAGCCTTTTTCTACTTTTTAACCATAAATTCTATGTTCTGTTTGCAGATGATTTTGTAAGTTGTACTTTTTTTTTTTTTTTGGAAGAATTTTTAAGTGTATTTTTTAGGAAATTTGAATATGCAGAATATTCTTATATTTGGCTTGTTGTTATATTAGAATAAGAAACACTAGATGAATTTGACGGGATTTTAAATATTTCTACATGCTTAGATTACAAAATTCATGACGCTCAACATTCAGTAAATTCTGGCATGCAAATCATTTAAGGCTTAACCTGTCCAGGTGTAAAGTTGTTTAATTTCCTTCACCAGTAATAAGTGACTTCATCTTGGAAAAGCATTGGCAGGGTTTTGAATTCATTTACCATTCATTTTACCAGGAATTCCCCCTGAGATCCAAAATCACTTCGACAAGGGAGACCTGGCCAAGTACGAATTCATTTTTATTCTGGTTTACACTGCAAAACAAAATAATAATACAGTAAGTATACTTATTATAACAGGAAGTAGGAATATCTTTATCTAGTACCTTATTATTATAAACTAAATATATTGTAAGATAAAGCCTATCTGTAGACATATTTTTAAAAAATTATTTGGCAAAATTTTCTTGTTTTGTTAGCAGACAGTTCTGCTTGTTTCTAGAAATAAATGACTAAAATTAGCTAAATTGAACAATAAGAAATATGTACTTAAAATTTTTACAAAAATGTCTTATAAAATGTCTTGTAACATTTTCTTGTTTATGCTAAATGATCTTTTTTAGGAGAGCGTAATCATCCGGATTTGTGTCAAGTCGTCCACAATCCAACCCGGTTAAGTCCGTAATCCAAGTGCGGTTCTGAAAGGAACAGGATCAGGGTTAGTTCTTTATACATCACATTATAACTACATAAATCCTTTCCCAGCCCATAGTAAACACGCGACGGTGTCCTGATGAGTGAGCCGCAAAATACCAGCAAGTGTATACCCGTGTTTATTTAGAAGTGTGTGTAGAGGAGTGTGTGTGTGTGTGTGTGTGGAATAAGAGACGAGTGTGAGGCTGAGAGGCTGCGAGAGAAACAGATGGCTTTAAATCCAGTCTGTGATATTGAGCAGGGTCACCTTGTGCAGCTAATGACTCTATTTTTGGAGTGTGAGAGATACAGAGACACAGAGAGAGAGAGACAGCGAGAGAGAGAGAGAGAGAGAGACAGGAAGTAAAATGTAGCAGAAATTTCTGGCTGTTAATTAATGAAATCAGCATGTAGGAGACAGACAACTCATTAAATCAGGTTTCCTGAGGAGTGTGTAAATGTGTGTGTGTGTGTGTGTGTGTGTGTGTGTGTGTGTGTGTGTGTGTGTGTGTGTGTGTGTGTGTGTGTGTGTGCGCGCATGCTCGGCTTCTGCAGCACCATCCATGATGACTTAAAGAAAGCAGTGGAAAAGTGTTTTGAGGTTAAAACGCCCAGCCTTGACCTTTGCCTTGACCTTTCCCCCCCGGACGCTCTCGGCGCTCAGTGAGTGTTTATTCACGCCGCATCTTCCATTCAAAGCCGAGCTCTGACTTTTAGACGCGCGGAACGTCAGGTTTCCGTTTGTGTGTTTGCAGAGGGAGAAACCTGTTTAAGCATGACTGACATTTAAGCCGATAATCTCGGCTTTAGCTCATGCTGACATTAAGTTTAAGACTCAGGAGCCTGAGGACGGGAGGCCGAGCGCCGGCCCTTTACTGTATGTGCAGCGAGATGAGATGCTTTTTCTTTAGAATAACAAAAAATACACTAATGTCATTTTATCATGCACTCTAATGTGAGTTTCAGGTTTTATCCTGATATTAGATCGGTATTTGTCTTATGTTGAACCAGCTTTTATAAGGTGTGTTCAAGTCAAACCTGGACTTGTGCTGAAATTTCTGCTGAATGACAGCATTACACAGGAGACTGGCGTTTACAGAAGACTTCAGTCAGAATGCGGTGATGAGACTCTGAGTCGCAGTAAAACATGATCCTTAAATATCGATCCTTAAAGAGACACATCTGTGTGTGTGAACTGTACACACACTCATTCACCAACACCGCTGGCACATTACACGAACTCGCCCCCCCCCCTACAGTCCTGACCTCGCTGCATGCCACTTCCTCATGTTTGGAAAAGACGTTAAGGAGTTCCTGGGAGGCCGGCGTTTCAGACGGGGCGCAGGCAGTCCAATCATGGCTCAGGTCCTACTTTTATTTGAATGCTCCTTATATATATATATATATATATATATATATATATATATATATATATATACTCAGTTTACAAGTGTTTCGCAAGACGAGCACCGACACACACACACACTCTCTCGCCTTTACACCCCCTCCTCCCTGGCTTCACAAAGACACACACACACTCTGCTCTACACAGAAACTCTGCTCTGTCGCGATTCTTTTCAAAGGTAAGGTGCTGGTTCATTTGTTTGTTTGTTTGTTTTTTTACTTTACAGCAGTGATTCCGTTTTTCTGTGCTCACGTGAGAGTCATTAGAGAGATTTCTTTTTTTCCTGTTAAAACAGTGTTTCCGTTGTGCGTGTGTTTGTTGTGAAACTTAAAAAGCAAGGTGGGGGGAGGGAGGAGGAGTTTTACTGTGTAAGTGGAGGCGTGGGAAGGGGCTAATTCGACATACACACACACACACACAAATACACAGCGCCTGCGCGCACAAACGGAAACACTTATCTGTTGGGATTTATTTTAACTTTTTTTAAAGGTAAGGTGCAGTAAAGTTTTATTATTTGTTATTTTTACTTTATATATTGTATTAATTATTTTTCTGTATTTATTTTTTTGGGCTGTGGAACGAATTATTTGAGTTTTCATTATTTCTTATGGGAAGATTTGATTTGGTTTATGAGTGTTTTGGAATACATACACATATATTTATATATATATATATATATATAAGGTGTGTCCACTAATTAGCATCACAGGTGTCTACAATCTTGTAATCAGTCAGTGGGCCTATATATAGGGCTCCAGGTAGTCACTGTGTGGTTTGGTGACATGGTATGTACCACACTCAACATGGACCAGAGGAAGCGAAGGAAAGAGTTGTCTCAGGAGATTCGAAAGAAAATTATAGACAAGCATGTTAAAGGTAAAGGCTATAAGACCATTTCCAAGCAGCTAGATGTTCCTGTGACTACAGTTGCACATATTATTCAGAAATTTAAGATCCATGGGACTGTAGCCAACCTCCCTGGACGTGGCCGCGGGAGGAGAATTGATGACAAATCAAAGAGACGGATAATCCGAATGGTAACAAAAGAGCCCAGAAAGACTTCTAAAGAGATCCAAGGTGAACTTCATGCTCAAGGACCATCAGTGTCAGATCGCACCATCCGTCGTTGTTTGAGCCAAAGTGGACTACATGGGAGACGACCAAGGAGGACACCATTGTTGAAAACAAATCATAAAAAAGCCAGACTGGAATATGCCAAACTACATGTTGACAAGCCACAAAGCTTCTGGGAGAATGTCCTATGGACAGATGAGACAAAAATGGAACTTTTTGCCAAGGCACATCAGCTCTATGTTCACAGACGGAAAAATGAAGCATATGAAGAAAAGAACACTGTCCCTACTGTGAAACATGGAGGAGGCTCTGTTATGTTCTGGGGCTGCTTTGCTGCATCTGGCACAGGGTGTCTTGAATCTGTGCAGGGTACAATGAAATCTCAAGACTATCAAGGGATTCTAGAGAGAAATGTGCTGGCCAGTGTCAGAAAGCTGGGTCTCAGTCGCAGGTCATGGGTCTTGCAACAGGACAATGACCCAAAACACACAGCTAAAAACACCCAAGAATGGCTAAGAGGAAAACATTGGACTATTCTAAAGTGGCCTTCTATGAGCCCTGACCTCAATCCTATTGAGCATCTTTGGAAGGAGCTGAAACATGCTGTCTGGAAAAGGCACCCTTCAAACCGGAAACAACTGGAGCAGCTTGCTCATGAGGAGTGGGCCAAAATACCTGCAGAGAGGTGCAGAAGTCTCATTGACAGTTACAGGAATCGTTTGATTGCAGTGATTGCCTCAAAAGGTTGTGCAACAAACTATTAAGTTAGGGGTACCATCATTTTTGTCCAGGCCTGTTCCATGAGTTCATTTTTTTTTATAATTCTGTTGAAGCATGGTTGAAAAGCAATGTCTGACTTTCATTAATTAACATTCATAGAATTCTTATTTATTATTACTTTTGTCAGATTAAAGTTATTTCTGTGACCATTGTGAGTTTTTCTTTCATTGACCGAAGGGTACCAACAATTTTGTCCACGTGTGTGTAGATATATATATATAATTTACATATATTAAAACATTTGTATTTTATTTGTACACATTTAATATAAGTAATTATATTTTTCTGTCGACTTTATGCTATAAAGCACTTCAGACTGCATTTTAAAAAATTATAATATTATATTTATTATTATTATAATTATTATTATTATTGTGCAGAGTGGGAGTGGTGAATCACCAGTGTTAGCAGATTAGTGGTCGGCTCAAACGGTTAAGGCTGTGGGTCACTGATCAGAAGGTTGTGGGTTCACAGTTAAGCTGCCAATGTTGAGCCCATGAGCAAGGCACTTAACCCTGTCTGCTCCAGGGGGCGCTGTATCCTGGCCGACCCTGCACTCTGACCCCAGCTCCCTGCGCTGTAAGGTCCATGTGACAAATAATTGTATCTTAGTCTTAACAAGTGAATGTTCTCAACTGTGGTTTGTTACTGGCAGCCGACATGAAGTGGTGACCTACAGGGAGGTGAAAACACACACACACACACACACACACACACAAATATATACACAGTAAAAGATAAGCTGAGGGTCTGTCATGGCGGTGTAAATGTTACAAAGAACCAATTTAAATCTGGTCGTATAAATGATTCACAGAATCCGTGGTGTAGACGTAACATTTACAGTGTTTGAGCCGCTCGAATAAAAATGTACTTAGTGGAAAGTCACCGGAGACCAAGACGTGAAAAAATGTGTTTAAACCTGAACTTTTTCTAGGTCAACTTTTGAATTGGGAATTTGTGATTCTCAGTCTTCTGCACCGACGAGAACAGGGAGTCAGGACTGTGTGTGTGTGTGTGTGTGTGTGTGTGTGTGTGTGTGTGTGTGTGTGTGTGTGTGTGTGTGTGTGTGTGTGTGTGTGTGTGTGTGTGTGTGTGTGTGTTTGGGGAAACAACAGGAATTAGTCTGATAAAATGAAAAAAAAAGTTTAAAATCTATTTTTGTGTGTGTGTGTGTGTGTGTGTGTGCAAGACATGACAGGTATACAGCTGGGACAGGACAGATGTTAATACCTTTTGAGATAGAAAGAGAGACACGAGAGAGAGAGAGAGAGAGAGAGAGAGAGAGAGAGAGAGAGAGAGAGAGAGAGAGGATGTACCGGAGACAGAATTATGCATGCAGCTGCACAAACACACTCTGCAGCGTGAATTAAGTCCTAATTATTGACCCGGGACTTGGAGTTTGAGATTAAGCCTTGACCTACACACACTGGAGACTCTCAGCTCACAGTATCTTTTTTCATCTCCTTTAATGTTCTATTAATAACAAGCTAAACTTAAACCTCATTAGGATCGCGGGTCCGCTGATCTGAGACGATTTAAATTTGGACTACTGACCTCCTTTTGTGATTTTCATTTTTAATGTTTCTTTTTTTTTTTTAGGAATAGTTCCTCAGTAATGCTTTTTACTCTGTGTAATGAATCCATTTCATTAACTGTGATAAATGTGATTAATTCCAGCAGCATGGTGGGTTTGCGGTGAGCACCTGCAGGTTCAGGGGTTGAGGGTGCGCATCGGGCCTCCGGTCTGTGTGTTTGGAGTTCACATGTTCTCCTGGTGTTTGGTGAGTTTCCATGATGCGAGTCCGTTCCGTAAGGCCACAAGTGTCACTGCTCATGCGAGGTGACTGCAGGTGCTGTTCGACACTTCTGGAGCTCCTTCTTGAGCAGATGTGAAGTAACAGAGGTGAAGACGCCGGTGTGTCCTCATCGATGATTTCAGGATGCCGTAGTATCTCTTGACACATGCACCTCCCCTTGGGCGTGAGAGTCCTGGGCCGACGGGACACAGACGACCCTCACTATGATGCAGGTATTGTGTGTGTGAATGGCATGTCCTTGCTTTGAGGATGTGGAACACACACACACACACACACCAGGTGCCGTGCCCAAAAACAGACCCAGCTGTAGCAAGATGAGCAGTGACGTCATCGTCTCCTTCCAGATATAGAGGGTGGACAAACCAATGTAATAGTGGAGCTTTAATAGTAGAACAGCTGCAAAGCTGCACAGGTTCAGATTGAGGCAGCGAACGATTCATTCCAGACTCATTCGTCTCGTCTTCAGCTAATCGCTGTTTCGTTTGGTTAATGACTGAGATTTGCTCCTGTTTTGTAAAAGGGAATCGTTATCCGTGTCAGTGAATCATTTCAGTCTGAGATTCACTCATAATGAGTCAGTGTTCGATTGAGTGATTCATTTTGGTCATGACACTTCACGGGTGTTTGTTCATTCCGAGCGTTCTGGCAGTGAATCAGTGAGTCGAGTGAATCAGTGAATCAGGGAGTCGAGTGAATCAGTGAATCAGGGAGTCGAGTTGGATGTCGTCTCGTCTCACTGAGACACTGGCAATGGCAATACATTTCATTACTGGATTCATTTTTAATAAATGTAGTAATAAAGGATTGTAAGATAATTGATTCACTCGAGCTTGAAGCCCTTTTTAATTAAAACTGACCCGCTGTAATCATTCTGGCGTCATGTGATGGGCGTCATATGATCATGTGACATTTATACACTCAGTTTCACATGTAGTGCAAGACTTCATTAAAAGTAATACTTCACAATGGTTTGTTTTTCCACCAAAATAACTTTTTTACACGGTGAACTTATTTTCATGATATGTGTTTATGCAAATGTATTTGTTTATTTATTTATTTATTTATTTATTTATTTCACAAGTCAGTCATATTCTCCTGTGATATATTTACCTGTGATTTTTAACACATGGTTCATTTAATGAGTTGTTTACTTCCACATGCCATTTTCACATTATTTATTTATTTTTATTTTTATTTTTTCACATAAGATTCATTTTCACAAGTTAATTCTTCACACTTGGCACACCTGGCACCGACGTTTTTCAGGTGAATAATAATCATTTTTTCGTCTGTGTTTGCACCGTATTCGCGTGAGGTCACACATTTATCAAAGCTGCGATTTCATGGTGAAATGCATCTTGAAGTGCTTGAAATTAGAGACTCGCACATGATAGGATCATTCTTCTACATGTATACTGTACAGTGTATATATATATAAACAAGCTAAAGTATTCATCATAGTTTTCATGAATTTTATAACTGTGTGTGTTTAGGTACAGGAGGGCGGGATTGCTGGCTCAGAACAAACACCTCACACACCTCACACACCTCACACATTTCCACCACAAGACAAAAATGTATCAAAGCCAGTTCATTTATCTGATTGTTGTTGGTTTCTAAACATGCTTAGATAATTTTAGACATTAATAGTTTTGCAGTTTTTTTTTAATGAACACACACACATACAGTATATATATATATATAGGGCTCAGGATTGTGCAGTACAAAGTGACGTAAGCATTTTTTTTTTCAGCACAAAATAGGCAATGTGATGAAATAAATTTTATTTAATTTTAACCATCTATACAAACATGACTGAGCAAAAAAAAAAAAAGGGTCACATAGGCAAAGAAATAGCACAGATACACATGATCGGGTGTTTTTCTGGTTGTTTTCTGTTGATTCTGTGATCAAACAATAATAATAATAATAATAATAATATTCTCATGTTGAGAGTTCGACATTTTTGCGACATCATTCCCACATTCCTGTAGTGGTCAAATTTACGCTTTATAAAAGTAATAATAACTTTTGTTCTACATGAAATATCAGAAAACACAAATACAAAGTCTGAAGTCTGTAAAGTGACGCTGATCAAGATGATGAATTGTTAGAAAGTTAACTTAAAGAACTTGAAAATGGTTTTAGGGCTCAGAGGAGCTTTTACACCCTCTCCGTATATATAATGTATATTTTATTAGTATTCAAACAAACAGCCGTGTAAGCAAAGCAAAGCAAACAGAGCATGAAAATGTGCTTTATGTGCTCTTCTCACTAACGACCGCTTTATAGAAATGTATATCTACTGTATATACATATAGCTTTGCCTTAGAGCTACACGTCCTCACTTTGTCGTCCTGATATCACTCCGTCCATAATGGAAGAAGCCGAGCTGCATTATTTTAGTGCTGCATGTGATGGCAATAAATGAAGCGTAACAATGTTTTATATATCTGCAATCCATCAGCAGCTGGGAATCGTCTGAACACGACATTTTTCTTCGCTTCTTCAACAAAAACACACACACCGAGTTTCTTTGGTGTGTGTGTGAGACTATGTAAAGCGTCCACCTGTTAGGGCTGCCAACATGATAATGAATTATTGCTAACATGCTAGCATTTTAAAATAAACACCCCCCCCCCCCCCGCCCCTCCACACACACACACACACACACACACACACACACACATGTTTTGTATTAATAAGCAGCAAGTCTGCCTAATTATACCCAAAGGAGCTCTTTTGGGGTTTAAAACAGAGGGTGAAACACACCAGAGTGTAAAAAGCTTTTCTTCGAGTAATGAGCATGTCTGTAAAGTCCATATGGCTAGTGAAATAAATAAATAAATAAATAAAAACGAGAAGCTGAGTTTTATAAGAGTCTGACACGGTTAAATATCCGGCTTTGGTCATTTGTTTTATTTTACTAAATGTGGTTTGTTGTCGAAATTGTGGCGCTACGAAGCTAAAATTCACTGCATCCATTTAAGCACAAAGTTTCATTACGCCACAAAATAAAGTGAAATAAAGTGGGAAAAAATGAAAACTGATTCTTTTGTTTAATTTGCTGTTTGGTTTTTCACGCCGCATGTAATTAAACAAAGTAAACATGTGGGACGGTGTGAGTCTGAAAAGGTCCTTGTAAAAATCTGTCAACAAAAAAAATATCAAAGATAAAATATCAAGCCTTTGAGAAGTACATGTTCAAATCCCAAAAACCTCCCGAAAGCTGAGAACACAGACCTCGCAGCCGCTCGATAAACCATCATATCGTTATAGAACAAAATAGTTGAATAGATTTTGGATTTATTGTTTTGAATTGTTTTGTTTTTAACCAGCTCGACCAAAAAAATATATGAAAAATCAAAAGCTGCAATGCAATGGCATAGTGCAATATCTGGCTTCGTTCCAACACTCCTGAATACAGTATTTCTGAGTGAAGAGGATTTAAACCAGAACTGCGAACTTTCCTGCAAAAATCCAAACAAATTTAAAGCAGCTGAAAGGATCCGTGTGGTCCAGGAGCGCCGACAAAACACACACCGAGAGAATCAGAGCAGAATAATGTGTATAAATTGATTGAATCATATTGGAATAATGGCACACACACACACACACACACTCAGGGAGCTCAAGAGCTCAAGAGGTCAGTTGGAACAGAACCTGAAGGTCATTTCAGGTCACATGGTTAATAATGCAGAGATAATATGCAGTACAGTATAATCATAATTTAAGATCATCTTATTTAAATCTTACCCAAAAACAGAAGCATTGAGGTGATGGTGGCCTGAGACATGGGATTGTGTCCTGATGCTGGGACACGTTCCATTAGGTCTTGTTTGTTAAGTTTTTTAATAATTTAACTGACTAGCATTTATTTTAACATGTGCTATCAGGGAAGAAGAAACCCTCCACAGATGTGATGTGCTGGTGATTCAGTACATTCAGGGGGTCATGTGACTTCATTTTCCCGCCACATAACGTTGCTGAGTCTCGACCTGAGCGACTGAAGCGACCCCAGATCATAACACTGTCTCCAGAGGCTTGTACAGTGGACGCTATGCATGATGGGAGCATCGCTTCATTACAGAGCTTCCCTTCTCACCCTGACACGCCCATCACTCTGGAATAGACTCAATATGGACTCATCAGATGAGTCACATGACCTTTTTCTATCGCTCCAAAGTCCGGTCTTTATTCTCCCTAACAAACTGAAGACTTTTTTCTGATGCGTCTCAATAACGAGTGCTTTTATTATGGACACACAAATGTCTAGTCCCAGTCCTGTGAGTTCTCTTCTCACCACATTGTGTGTGTGTGTGTGTGTGTGTGTGTGTGTGTGTGTGTGTGTGTGTGTGTGTGTGCGCGTGTGTGTAAATGGCTTTCTTTCACTGGACATTTTTTTAACGATGCTACTTCACACTCATTCGGGATGTTTCTCCGTGCACATTTCTTCTGTGAAGCTGAGGGTTCAGAACTTTCCATCTAGGGTTTAACGATGTGTTGGACAGTTCCCAATTTCATGATTTTAACTTGTGACTTTTGTTTTTGCTGGATGCAGGTGACTTATTTTTACCTTTCTGTATTTCTGCTAGCAGTGTGTATAGAGCTCTTGATGTTGACCTCTTCCAGTTCCTTAGAGAAAAAAAAACTATAACTATAGATTTTTCCATTGCTGCCCAGTCCACCTCGGTCTCTGAGCCATGTTTTGGACCACCAGATGCAGTCAAATACCCAGCCTAGATGTTCTAGTAGATGTTCTTACTCTTGTAGAGCACATTAGCACTTATTTAGTCTCTCAGTTTCTTGTGGCAAAAAAATAGCTACATTAAAGGATTTGTCATTTAAAAGTATAGAGTGGGTCGATTTTAGGAGGACAAATATGAGATGTGTACTGCACGTACCAGCTTTGCCTCAGAAAGTAGAAAAGGTCACGGTGATGGAAAGAGTTTGATCATACAAATGCGTCTGATTTAAAAGTACAAAAAGTCCCGGAGTTTAAACCGTAATTATGTCATTCTTTGCTTTCTCCCGCTAAACACTGTGGTGCAGTGGTGGATCAACACTTAACGCTCCGGGTCACTGAGCGGAAGGTGCAGGGTTCGCGCTGTCACGCTGCCACTGTTGGGCATTTGAACAAGGCCCTTAACCCCTGTCTGCTTCAGGGGTATTGTATCATGGCTGACCCGGCACTCTGACGTCAGCTTCCTAACAAGCCAGGATATATTTTAAAAAAAATGATTTCACTTCATTTGTAAAAGGTATATAGACTAGTAGAAAGGTTTGTTCCTTCTTCATCACCTTCTTATTGAAAAAACCCTAAGATAATTCAGACTGAAAAAAAAAAAAAAAGCCAGACCGAAGTTAGAAAAATAACACATGAAAAGATGAAATGGTTCAGGAGATGGGAAAAAAAAAAACAGAACAAAAAAGAGAATGTGTGATGGAGGGCAGAAAGAAGATGTCACCAAACTGCCCAAATAACACGATCTGAGTGCGGAGAGATGACCAAACGATGGCTGAATAGCCGAGCCGGTGGGAGGTAACAGTCCACTTTTCTTCTATTATTTATCCCATTTTCAGCTCACTATCACGACTCGACACTTTGATGTTCTTTGACTTTTCCATGTGGTCTTATCATATAGTGGCAAGAAAAAGTATGTGAACCTTTTGTAATTTCATGGTTTTCTGCATTAATTTGTCAGACAATGTGATCTGATCTTCATCTAAGTCAAGAATATTGACAAATATGGGGGCAGTGGCGACTCAAACAGTAAACGCTGTGGCTTCCTGGATTACTGGTCGGAAGGTTGGGGTTCAAGTCCCAGCACCGCCAAGTTGAGTCTTTTGGAGGATTTACAATCAAGAATTGTTGATTTACATGAAGGTGGAAAGGGTTACAAAGTGATTTCACAGACTTCAGAAATACATCAGTCTGCAGTCTTTTGGAGCCGGCCGAGTCAGAGCCCAGACCTCAACCCAATAGAGATGCTATGGAATGACTTGAAGAGAGTCACACACATGAGACATTCAAAGGATATGACCGAGCTAAGATAGTTCTGCCAGGAAGAATGGGTTAAAATTCCTCCTGAACGATGTGCATGTCTGATCCACAGCTACAGGGAGAGCCTGGTTGAGGTTATTGCTGCCAAGGGTGTGGGGTCAAACAATTATTAATTCCAAGGGTTCACTTACTTCTTCCACTATCATTTTGAATGTTGAATAAATGTGTTAAATAAAGCTGTGAAAGATAAAATTTTTAGGGGGGGGTAATTTTAGGCACATTATAACTATTATTTATAAGGTTCACATTCTTTTTATATGATTACAGGGTCGTGGCTGGCCTGGAGCCTATCTCAAGAGACTTCAGGCATGATTCAAATACACACTGGTCAGGCCAATCAATTACACACTAGGAGCAATTTTGTATTGCGAGTTAACCTAATCTGCATGTTTTTGGAGTGTGGGAGGAAACCCACCAACACTGGGAGAACATGCAAACTTCACACAAACATACCCCAATGCTGGAGTCGAACCGGTGACCATGGAGGTGCGAGGCCACCGTGCTAACCGCTACACCACCTTGCCATATATGTATATAATAAAGTTACTTAGACATAGCAGCTCCATATAATGAGACTCTCTTCTCCAAATACAGTACAGAACTTCAAATTACAGCTTTACCTCTGACTAAAAAACCTCTCATACAGAAAACTTCCCTATATCCATGATTTTTCATATGTACTTCATTCATTCTTAGACTCGATGGATACAGATAAGTGTAATGATAACCATTCTAACATTAGCTATAGTTCATAGCTACCATGTAAAGATGCACAGTTACTTAAATAAAGCCCCCCCAGGAGCAAGGTGCAGTAGTCCAGTCTCAAAATGACAAGGGACTGAACAAGCTCCTGTCATGTGAGTAGAAAAGGACAGTTGGATATCCATGGCTACATCAGGGTTACGTGTAATGACCAAAGGTGAGATCCGAGATCATAAGATCCTGACATGGGAATGAATCACCTGAGATGAACATCAGGGATTAAATTTCAGCTTATGTGTTGCTATCCAAGATAAGATGTCTGTCAGACATGCTGAGATCTGAGCAGAAACATGAGTGTCTGAGGAAGGAAAGGATGGGATGTGTATCATCCGCACAACGATGCTATGAGAACCCAATGTACAGGCATGACCAATAGATTGAGATTAGAGGGAGAACAGATGAGGACCAAGTACTGAGCCTTGTGGGACACCAGGTGAGATGACCGCAACATCACCTGATAACTGACAAGACTCATGAAAACTGAAGAGAGTCTTGTACTGTAATTGAGTCTGTAGTGTATGAAATGCTGCTGTAAGGTCACGGTAAGTGAGAGTTTGGCTGATCTAGCAATATGGAGATCCTCAGTGGAGGCTACAAGGATAGTTTATGTGAATTGTGCGACTTTGAAACCTGGTTAGGGTCTTGAAATTCACTTGATGTGAAATAGAGAAACAGTTGATTGTATAAAGTGCCTTCAAGGATTTTAAAAATCAGTGAGAGAAGTGATAGTGGCCCTGAGTTGTTGATGTCCAAGTGATTCATAGTGGTTTTCTTCAGCATGGAAATTAGCCATGCTGTTTTGGTTGCGGTTGCTGCATGAGCAGATGTTCTGGAGTAATTAATGATTGTAGTAATGCAGGGGAGGAGGTCTTGTGAGATGGCCTGGAGCATTGTGAAAGGGATTAGATCCAACAGGCTGGTGTTTCAGGAAAGGATGACTGGCAGGATCGCTTTTGTTGATAAAGAATAAAATGTGTCTGAGAAATAAACAGGAAATTCTGAACATGTTGTGAAATAAGGGAGGACAGTGAAGGAGGAGATGGCAGGTTAAGAGGAAGAACAGATGTGTGTCTTGTGCAGATCTTGTGCAAAAGCGTCTGTCTTTTCTTTAGAACTCTGTAGAATTCTTTAGATGAGAGATTGGACAGGAGAGTGCAGTATGAGATGTGATCCGTATCGAGTGCTGATTTCCTCCATTTTCTCTCTGCTGCTTTTAATTCACTCCAACCGCTGGGTGACACATCTGACAGCCAAAGAACAGGGCAAAAAAGCTTACTGTGTTTAGAGGATAGAGAGAGACAAGGAGGCCCATGGACAAGGAAAGCAAATAGAGATGGCTAACTCCAGTGGTAGAGAGGATAAGGAGTCAGGGTCTGGACGCGGAGATAGGGTTTCGGCGAGTGGGAAAGTGGTAATGATAGCTGGTGTTAGACAGGACAGGAAAGTGAGGGTCAAAGATAGTAAGCGATTATTAGAGATGTGGAATGGAGCAGCACCGATGTCTGTAGCTGGAGAAGGACAACCGAAGAGCAGGTCCAGGATATTTCCTCCCCTGTGTGTGGGAGAGAAGGTGTTGAATATAATTGAGATTGAATGTCCAGATGAGGAAGGCAAGGGGACTGGAGTTTGTCGGAGTAAAGATTGAAGTCTCTGAGGACAATGTGGTGAAGAAAAAGGAGCTTGTCCTTTTCTACAAGGACATCTCCTACGGTAATCAGGAGGACAGAAAATGACATTGATAAGAAGGTTGATCAGAGAGACGAGACTAAATTCAAGATGGTAGTTCACCAAAATCAGAAATGGACATGAAAGAAAAAGATACATTGAAGAGAATATACGTTCTCCTTGGCACCACGGTGGCGTAGTGGATAGCACTGTGGCCTAAAACCTCCAGGATCAAGAGTTTGAATCCCTCCTTTGAGTGTGTGTGCACAAAATTTGCATGTTCTCCCCAGATGCCGATTTCCTCCTACAGTCTAATGACATGCAGAGTAGACTAACTGGCATGTGTGTATATAGACTCCAGGCAAACTTTCAATTAAAAGACAAATACATCATTTTTCAACATACTCTCCTTGCTTTTCAATACACTTTGTTCTTCGGTCAACAAGCTTTCGTATTCCCTCATTAAAAATGTTTTAGTCTGAGCTGCAAACCACGAATGCACCGCTGTCTTCACTTCTTCATCAGAAGTGAATCTCGGTCCTTGTGCGGCTGCTTTCAGGGGACTGAACAGGTGAAAGTCTGATGCACTGAGATCAGGACTATAGGGAGGATGTTTTAACACCTCAAAACGAAGTGTTTGCAGAGCCCTCGGATAGCGGTTCTCAGCATTTAATCAGAAGTTTAGTCTTCAGCTCTTCAATAAGCGTCTCACTATAACGAGCACTGTCGATTGTTGAACCTTTTTCCTGATCATGAGAATCCCAGAAAACTGTAAGCGTTGATGAATTTTCCAGCTGATGGCTGACTTTTTAATTTTTTCTCAGTCGTTGATTGAGGATGTTTCCGTTCCACACTCAGCTGTTTACTCTCAGGCGCGTAGTGAGTGTTTCAGCACCAGGGACAGTGCCTGGGGAGACAGTAGCCTTGAAGGGAAATCACCGATAAGACAGTGCGGCCAAAAAAAGTTTTCAAATAACCGGAGTTAGGATAATTTTTGACTCACACTGGTGTACATATATATCTGTCTATCTTTAAATATGTTTTGAAATCAACCGTACTGTAAAGTCAGAGAAGTCTGCAGGGACGCAGCAGGGGGTTTGAGATGAAACCAGAAAGAGAAAGAAATGATAGTGACGTAAAAGATAAAAGACGTGCAGAGAGGATAAGTGATTCCTCGATGAAGAGAATAAGACAGAGAGGCAGAGAGAGAGAGAGAGAGAGAGATGAGGGAGCGGTGTGAGCAAAAGGAGTGAGCCTTATCTCGGCTCGTCTCTGAGATCACAGAGATAAACGAGCGCATTCTCAATTCTGCTTTCTCTCTGTTTCATTAACAAGCCTTCCGGAAAAGAATGACAGGCGACCGCTGATTAGACACTGAGATTAACATTGCTGCCTGATACCTGATTACACACACACACACACACACACACACACACACCCTGAGTTAAACTCATTCATTCATTTCTCTTTACTGTTTTAGATTTTCAACAAAATGATCATGGAGTGATTTATTTTTTCCCATGACGTGACTCACAACATTCTGTCTCCTGACTGAATCACAACATTCTTGTCATGACGTGTGTGTCAGAACGCTCATCATATCAAACGTCAAACTCGCCCAGTGACTAATGCAGATAACGCTGACATGTGATTTAGACGATGTGTAAATGGGCGTGTCAGGAAAGCCCTGCTTCAGGAGCCATGACAAGCGCTTATAATACAGATTGTAATCAGTGCATTCACTGGGTTTTAAAACATGATGGACATACAGCGCCTTGCAAAAGTATTCATACCCCTTGAACCCGGTGTGTTCCTCGGGCTTCATGATGCTGTTTGTTCACTAACGTTCCTCTGACGGCTTCACAGAACAGCTGTATTTATGCTGAGATTAAATTACACGCAGGTCAACTCTGCTTATTAATTCGGTGACTTCTGAAGGCGATCAGAGTAAAGGGGGCTGAAGACCGATGCACGCCAGACTTTTCAGATTTTTATTTGTAAAAAAAATTTGAAAACCATTCATCGTTTTCCTTCCACTTCACTATGATGTGCCACTTTGCGTCGGTCTATCACATAAAATCCCAATAAAATAAATGCATGTCTGTGGTCAAGGGGTGTGAATACTTTTGCAAGGTACTCTACATAATGTACTATCCATTCCTGTAAACTTCACTCCACATAAAGCGCCTTCACAGTGGACAACGTCCTGAAACACCGTAACCGCGCGTACACTGAGTTTGTTACCTGGTGATACTTTAGCGTTTGCTGTCGAACACACCGAGACGGTTAACCCCTCTCTCATTAAGTGAAAAATAATTTGTTGACAAATGAGGTTGCGTCCCATGCGGTCAATACAGGAATGAATTACAGAGCATGAACTTTGTGTGTGTGTGTGTGTGTGTGTGTGTGTGTGTGTGTGTGTGTGTGTGTGTGTGTGTGTGTGTGTGTGTTTGAGTTGCTTTAATCATATCTCAAGGGACGTGGGTGTTTTAACTCTCAGAGGCTCAGCTACTGTAAGTGCACGCTTAAATAAAGTGCGCGCTTAGAGTCGCGCTAATGGCTCGACTTAAATCCTGGCAGTTTGACATCGGGGAAGATCTGTCAGTGTCCCCGACTGCACAGGGATATCATACAGTATATATTGGAATATTTATCAGGGGAAATGCTGGTGCAGTGCTGCCTCACACACACACACACACACACACACACACACACACAGTGGGAATGCAGATGGGCCTGTCAGTGTTTATGTGAAGCTCTGTCCGGCTGAATTCCTCCTGAGAATCTAAAGATGAAAGCCAATGAATCATCGAGAAAACCAGGTCAGTGCAGGATTTTGTCTCTCTTTGTCTCTTTCTCTCTGTCTCTCTCTCTCTGTCTCTCTCTCTCCCCTTTAATATCTTATATACAATCTTTCGATTAGCTTTGAATGAAGACCAGAATGAGGTTCACACAAAGAGCTTTAGCCTGTGCCCGTCTTACTTCATACACACACACACACACACACACACACACACAAACACACACATATACACACGCTCACACACACACAAACACACACACACACACACACAAACACACACACATACACTTGACTAGATAAGGCCTATTTGTTCGTCCCAGACAGGTGTTTAAGGTTGAATTGTTCAGCACCACCTTAATGAGAGCTTGTGTTCAGCATCTGATTGTTTTTTCACCAAACCTAAAATTTCTCCAGAACTGAATCAGTAAAAATGAGAAAAACAACAGAATGTTCTCTCGTTCTCTCTGTGTATATAATCTAGTCTTTATAATGTGCACCATAAACCAGGCATTAAGTGTCATGACGTTCTGTTGCATAACAGAGAATTAAGTAATGTACAAGTTGGAGTGGAGCGGTACTGAATATCAGCTAGGATGTGATTCACTGAAGGTAACTGCTGGTGGTCTCCGGTAATTACAGGTGATAACAGGTATTCAAATGTGTTCACAGGTAATCACACATGGTCGCAAGTAATCACACGTGTCCACGCATATTTAGAGGTAATCACAAGTGGTGTTAAGTAAGTAGAGATAATCTCAGATGGTCACATGTAATTTGCGGTGTCACAGACATTAGAGTTGATCACAAGTAATTAAAGGTGACATCAGGTAATTTGATGTTCACAGCTAATCACAGGTGATCACAAGTGGTCACAGGTAATTAGAGGTGACCACAGGTATTAGAAGTGGTCACAGGTAATCACAGGTGGCCACAGGTATTCAAAGGTGTTCACATATAGTCACTAATGGTCAAAGGTAATCACAGGTGGCCACACATTTTAGAGATGTTCATAGGTAATCACTAGTGGTGTTAGGTAAGTACAGGTAATCACAGGTAGTCACATGTAATTAGAGGTGATCGCAGGTAATTAAAGGTGATTGCAGGTAATTTGAGGTGATCACAAGTGGTCAGAGCTACTCAAAGGTGATCACATGTAATTAATGGTGGTCACAGGTAATTAGAGGTGATTGCATGTAATTAAAGGTGATCACAGGTAGTCACAGGTAATTGGAGGTGATAACAAATAATGCAAGGTAATAAAAGGTGATCACAGGTAATTAAAGGTGACCAATGGTGATCACAGGTGATCACAATTAAGGTGATCACAGGTGGTCACAGGTAATCACAGGTGGTCACAAGTCATTTGAGGTGGTCACAGGTAATAAAAGGTGATCACAGGTAATAAGAGGTGATCACAGTTGATCACATGTGGCCATGGTGTTTACAGATAATCACTAATGGCTAAAGGTAATCACATTTGGTCACACATTTTTAGAGATGATCATAGATGATCACAGGTGGTCACATGTAATTATAGGTGATCACATGTAATTAAAGCTGATCACAAGTAATTAAATGTGATCACAGTTCATTATAGGTAATTAAAGGTAGTAAAGGTGGTCCCAGGCAAATTAGAGGTGATCACAGGTGGTCACAGGCAATTAGGGGTAATCACAGATAATTCAAGGTAATAAAAGGTGATCACAGGTAATTAGAGGTGGTCACAGATGATCACAGGTGGCCACAGATATTCAAAGGTGTTCACAGATCATCATTAATGGTCAAAGGTAATCACATGTGGTTACACATTTTTAGAGGTGATCATAGGTGACCACAGGTGGTGTTGGGTAAGTACAGGTAATCACAGGTGGTCACATGTTATTAGAGGTGATCACAGATATTAGAGTTGATCACAGGTAATTAAAGGTAATTTAAGGTGATCACAGGTGGTCACAAGTCATTTGAGGTGGTCACAGGTAATAAGAGGTTGATGACAGGTGGCCATGGTGTTTACAGATAATCACTAATGGCTAAAGGTAATCACATTTGGTCACACATTTTTAGAGGTGATCATAGATTATCACAGGTGGTCACATGTAATTATAGGTGATCACAAGTCATTAAATGTGATCACAGTTCATCATAGGTAATTAAAGGTATTAAGGGTGGTCACAGGCAAATTAGAGGTGATCACAGGTAATCAAGGTGGTCACAGGTCATTTGAGGCGGTCACAGGTAATCACAGGTAATCAGAACGCTGTCAATATTTGGTACAATTGTGGTGGGATACTGCACACAATATGGCCTAATATTTTAGGTCTATTTTTGCTGCTGTAAAGAAAATAGTTCCCATAGAAGCCAGAGAAGGAAAGAGCATTATACATTGCCATGGTAACGCACATAATGACTGACAAGCAAGTGTAGTAAGTGCAGAGTCATAAATTATTGCAGGATTTGGAATTTTATATCATGAACGCAGACAAGTGGAGGGATCCAGAGTGAAATCAGCACTCCAGCTGCCTAATCAAAATTTAATTACTTGTAAATACAACATACAGTAGATACACGCACAGTGATTGATTGTTTAGTGCATGCAATCGTTTGCAGTGTTTGTATTTGTAGAATGTATTTAATCGTCCTTCTTTATAACTTTTTTAGGTTTGTTTCATTTTATATATCCAAATATCACAGTACTATGATGTATTGTACGAGAAATAGTGTATTGTTGCTGTGAAAATCCTGCGTGGTATAAATGTACGTAGTATAAATGTTAACAGTAGGCTTGAGTAACAATTGTATGAGTATGGGAATACCGTGCAGTAATGTTAACTATTATTATAAGTAAAAGTAGAAGTCCTCCATTTACATTTATACTTGAGAAAAAGTACAAATGTACTCACCTCCATTATAAAAGTATCAAAGATAAAGCCAGTAGGTGGCGATATCACTGCTTCAGCTGATGCACACCATTGTGGTTATGTATGTAGTGAAGTACGTATTTGTTGTAGGTTGTAGTGGAGTTAAAATAAAACTACTCAAATAAAGCACAGACATGTGAAACTCAAGTACAGTAACAAAGTAAATGTACTCAGTTACGTTCCCCTTCTAATCATGTGTAGTATGGGAGTGTTGTTGAGTATTACTGCACCATACACACTTCATGGCCAAAACAAAACATTTTGTTGTACAGCCTTTAGCTTTAATCGTGGTGAACAATATGTTGACCAGTTCATGTGTGAAAATGTTCTCACGCTCCCAGGAACCATTCCTTCACATTCTCCTACGGAAAACCTCCATAGATGTGATGTGCTGGTGATTCAGTACATTCAGGTGGTCAGCTGACTTCATTTTATTGCAACATAGCATTGCTGAGTCTCGACCTGAGCGACTGAAGCGACCCCAGATCATAACACTGACCAATATTATGGAAGGTTATACATAGATAGTGGAAATGGTATAGGAATATATATACTGTATATCGTCAAGTATTCTACAGAAATGTATATAAATCTTTGCAGCATTGAGAAATAGTTCAGGTTGCATCTGAATAATCTGGAACATTATAAGATGTACAGTATATCATATATGCATAATGTAAATCTAGTGTTGTATAGTTCAGGAATATTATGGAGTATGTTGTGTAGTATAGTATGCAAATGTATATATGAAATATTTTGTATAGACTGCATGATATGATACTACTGTGCATAGTTGGGGAGTATCGTGTAGTGATGTACAGTACAGTACTATTGTGTAGTGTTGTATATCATATATGCATAATGTAAATCTAGTGTTGTACCGTTGTGTCGTATTGTAGTATTGTGTAGTATTGTACTGTTGTTTAGTGTTGTATAGGGATTTTCTTATGAGGCACACAGAGGAATAAAGCTCAAGCATTTGTGCTTGTGTCACTTGCAGGCTTCTTTTACAGAGCTTTACTATAGCTCCCATGGGGTTTCACACACACACACACACACACACACACACACTCCTCAGAGCTAAGATTGCACTATATGGGGCTGCTTTTTCTCAAAATTCACACACACACACACTCACACACACACACACACACACACACACACACACACACACACACACACACACACACACACACAGGCAGTGGTCTGATGTTATTCTAAGCTCTTTGGAGCCATCTGCTGTTGTGTTACTCGCGCATGATTTGGTTTCTGTGTGGTCGTGACTGTTCTCACATTCATACGAGCCTTAACATCCTGATCGGTTCATCACTTCGCGGAAGTGGACATGCAAACATTTCCGAGGAAAAATGGAGCTCAAAAATGGATTTATATGTTTCTTATCATATTCATACGAATTAGTAATTAATGTAATATTTTGAATGTAATTGAAAATCTACTCATTCAATAAATCTTCATTAGTGTATATGCTAATAGTCTATAAAAATGCACTGTAATCATCTCCCTGCACATCTTTTAAATCAATCAAATAATTTAGTTATACACGATTCACTTGCATACATTTTGTAATGGTATCAGTTTTTGATTCAGTGAATATTCAATTTTTATTTTGCATGGTGTGAAATTTCCACAGTAACAGCAACAGGTATCCGAGGTGCTTAAGTTTACACGGTGATGCACGGAGCAAGTGATGTCTACATAGGTGACTTTGTGTTCTGAACGGTGGAATTATGTTGAGTAAGGTTCCCTTAACTGACATTCCGTGTGCTGCGCAGGCAGGATCTGGCACACTTTACGGTACACGGTGGAATGCAACGAATTCAATAATTTTTTTTTTTAATCCACAACAGAGTACACGTGTGATCAGCTATGCAGCTCAGATTAATCAAGAAATATATCTCTTACATAAAAAGGGTACTAAATAAAGTACTGCACCAGTCTCTCACAGCAGGTGGCGCCAAAACACCTCCACGGTTGTTTGCGTTCCGTAAAAAATACACCACAAACAAAGAAGGCAGCTAATTCACAAAGCTCGACATGACCTTTAGCAAAAAAAAATCCAATTTGATGAATACTCTCATTAGTGCCCTACATAGGGAATGATGTGAAGGTCTAAATGCTTTTATACAGTATGGAGAGATTTGCGATTCAGCCTGAATGAGATGTTTTATCGTGTGGATATTTACTATTTAATCAAATTCATTATTAATACGAAGCCCTTTATTTCACTTGAGTAACAGGGTAGAACAAAATTATGAGACATTGCTAATGGTGCATAAAAATAAAATAGAACACAAATAGGTGTGTACAGAGTACACCGTGTACAAATATTGAACAATGTGATCATACAAAACGTTACAATCAATTTTTCTTTTAAACGCAACTCTGATATTGAACTCTGAAGATACGCCACCTCTGCTGATTTGCAGTGGTCCTATGTACAGGTAGAGCAGGAAAAGTGTATAAGTTTGTAGTGCAGATGGTCCCTAACAGCCCGGGTCAGTGTTCGGATCTCGTATAGCTCTGAGGTACAAGCTGTTGTTAAGTCTTTTTTTTTTTTTTTTTGCCTGTGAGATGATGGACCTGAAGCATCTGCCAGAGGGCAGCAGGTCAGACTGATGAAGTCCAGGTGGAATGGGTCTGTCAGTACACTGGCTGCCCTAATGTGGCAGCCAGAGCTGAATATCTGGTCCAGGGAGGGTAGTGAGCAGCTGATGACTTTCTGGGAGGCGTTGATGACCATCTGAAGGGCTCTCCTGTCCACCGGACCGTGCTCATTACCATGCAGAAATATAGTACGTGAACATGTTCTTGATGAAGCACTGTGGTGTTTGTTGTTCCTCTTCTCGTCAGCCACAATGCAGGGGGGGGGGGGGGGGGGGGGTTGTGCTCATCATTGCTTGCAACTATATTCGTTATTATTCTCTCTCAAGTTCTTCATATTTCCCGGTTTCCCCATTTATTATTTCATCAGCGTTTAGCTCAATCGTCTCGGGAAAAAGAATGTCAGACCTTTCACATGACTGGTGAAGAAAAGCACAAAAGTACATCAGGACCCAATGCGAGTACTGTAAGTATTCAAAAGAAAGAAAAGTGTTTTATGTTCCATTTGAGTGTAAGTTCTTGCCCTTAAACTCCCCAGCTCCTTCTTGTTCTAGCACTGTAAGAACTTTTGTAGGCTTTTCTTTTTCATGAAGGCGATCGTATTCCCAATGAATCCTGATAAGTCTGGTAACTGATCCAAGTCTTCAGGTTTAAAGCAGTAGAAAGACTTGTGTGTGTCTGTTTGTTTGTTTGTTTGTTTGCAGTTTTCTAGATGTGAGTGGTTACTTAGGATCAGCACCAGTAACTTTGTTAGCAAAGCTGTGGATGCAGTCTGAGATTCTGTAATGTGACACTGCTATTAGCCTCCACAACTCTCGCCGTCCTGCACAAGCACCTCCAACACACTCGGCATCTTTGGCAACACCTGGTCTACATCGGCATGTGGATCAGTGGCGCTCCTGGTTAAAGATGCACATAAAGGCATATTAGATACCGCTCGCTCTCTAAAGTGGTAACACAGGATGATCAGAGTACAAATGGTGTTGATTTGAAGATGACTGGACCAGTATTTTGTTAAAGGTTCTGATGATAACTGCTTTACTGCATTCACTTTGAGGAATGTGTGAAGCTTCTGCACAATGTTCCACAAAGGCCAAGACGTTCTTCTTCATTCCACTTCACTTTTTTTTTGATTTCGTGCAGATGTTACAGAGATCGACTCACACCAGCGCTCTTTGTGTGTGTCAGGACCATCAGTCACCTTCTGTGCCGATGTCAAGGTCTTTGTTAATCAAAGCTCTATCTAATCTAAGCTTCTTCTCCTTCAAGAGAAGGAGTTCTCTATGTGTTCGCTCCATCATACAGTTGTTTGGATCGGTGAAATATCTTCTGTTGCTTTTTCAACTTTGCTGCCACGTCTCTCGTCTACATCATTCTCAGCAGATGATCCACTTTTCTTCAGCAACTGAATTATGCAGCGGGCATTTTGCAGTGCCACTGTGATTCCATCCAGATTCATCTGGCTTATTGTCCTCCATAACGAATCACTTGTGTTTGAAGTTACACACTCTGCATATGAAGGAATCTTTTCCAGGTGTTTGGATGTAATCTTTAAAGCTTCGGATATTTTTTATATGCCTCCAGAGAACATTGCAGTTAAACAGCCCTTGGCAGTTTGCACAATGCATAAAGTTCAAGCCGTCCGTTTTCTTTTGTGCCAGTTCCCCTTCGCCTGACTTCATTACAGCTCCATTGTGTACGTAGTTGCCTCTGTGACGCAGATCATCAACACGCTTTCTTCCTTGCTTAGAACTTTTTGGAAAGTAGCATGCTTCAGCCACTTTTTTTTTTTTTTCCATGTACCGAATGGATCATTTAAAAATTTGCTCTGATGCTATTTTTTGCCATTTTGCAATAGAGCGTTTAAAGCGTTATAGCAGTGGTACACTAGTGTTTCTTGTTCCCTAACCTTCCAGCATAGTTTTTTTTTTTTTCTTTTCTTTCTGCTCCTCTTGCCTCTCATTTTCCTCTTACATCATTAGAACTGCTTTAAGCGACATCACCATCTATAACTTGAGAATGTCCATTTCTCCGGGACGCTGTTGTCATTGTGAACTCTCTGAATGACTCTCATCAGTTTCCCCTCTGGAGTCCGGGACAAGTTCCTCAATCATCTGATGCCCCAGGAATTAAGAGGTTCACCTGAAAATATTGAACATATCAAGAACATAATTGAAATAATTATATAAGAACAATATTGATATGTATGACTGAAGTCTAAAGGACAAGATGAAAAGCATTTTAACTGAACATTAAGTAGTCTGTCAGGGTTGTCTCGATGCTATTCGCCATTTCGTACGTTCTATGTTTAAGGACTTTTATCTGTTTTATCTTCACACAGCCTTCAGTTCCCAGTGTTTCTTTACTGAAAGTTTATAACTCAGGCTTGTTTGGTTTATGTCCTGTAATGGTTTTGCAGCAGTTCCTTGTTAACTTTGAATTAAAGCCTCACAGAGGACAGAGTGGAATTACTCGGGTTATTTCACTTGAAACTTCTTCTTGTGAGCTGGAAGCGTTGTTGTTTTTGTAGTTGTCGTTGTTGGATCTTTCTTAATATCATTAAAAACCTGTATGGTCTTGTACATAATAATGCAGACATTATAAACTTGTATAACAAAATTTGTACTCCAGATAATGTGGCGCCTAAGACTTTTGCACAGTGCTGTATACGGTATTTGCGGCCAGTACGTTATATTCATGACTCGAGTGTTTTTGCCAAGCGTGTCTAATCAAAAAGTAATAAACGTTTGGATGAAATCAAGATGTAATTTGGTTTAACTTGCCAATTATGGGAATTTATGCAACCCCAATAGTTTTAGAAATTAAAAGTTCTATTTATCCATCCATCCGAGGGGCAGCTCAGGCAAAAGAGGGCAACAGGGCATGAGCATTGCTCGGACGGCTTTTTCCCACCCTGTGTGTGTCTGTGTCTTTAACACACACCGTAGGTTTAGGTAACTCGTCTATTCACCTGTCACAAGACTCACAACACGATTCAAAACAAATCTGCTATTTATTACACCAAAAACATTCATTATTTTACTAGAGAAATGAGAAATGTATAACTTCAGGGAATGGAATAAATATGATGCATCCAGACGTACACCGCACGCAGCGTGATCAGTAGTTATCGCTTAAATATGGCAGTAAAACAGCTGACACACACTGCATAAACAATAAACCGAGTCATTTAATAGTCATTACACAATGACAACAACATTTGTCATGCAACAAAAATGATCTGCAAACTCTTCACGGTAAGAATGAATGTTTCTGCATTACGGAAATACCGTAGCCGTTACGCTAGCGGTTCAAATGGCTAATTTAGAGGATAAATAGCGATGCTTACTCACGGAAAACACAGCCATAGATGGTTTGCTACACCAAGCAAAATCTGTTGCTCCCTTAATGCCTGCTAAAGTGATCAGACAAACACGTGGGCTTCATCCACCCGAGTCTCAGGCTCACCCTGTAACTTGGTGCTCGTGGTCATCATTAACCCGCCTACAAAGAGGCCCAGCTACTCCTGCAGCATCAGCGCTTAATACATTTGGCAAGAGTAACAGAGAAGGCGGAGGGTTCGGTGATGGAACTTACACCAAATTCTACCAATATAAGATTTCGTTTTAATCTCTGTTTCTCTGGGCCGACGTGTTTCACCGCTAGCCTTCGGGTCTTTACAGCTGCCGCGAGCGTGACACTGATGATAGAGCCCTGATCTTTCGTAGCATTTTATTTCTACAAGAAAATGTTAATATTTTACGATCTTCAGCGCCGAGTGATGTTCCTGATTTATAAATGACCATCTGTTACCCATGCATGCTAATATCTCTGCTAGTTAAAACCGTTCTACAGACGGGTCACAGCTCAGGTTAAAAGGAGAGCTCTCTAATTACAGCGTCAAGGTGCATCACACCGCGGTGACGTGCTTTAAAGATCAATAATGAAAACGGACAGACTGAACTAATGAGCCGTACTTGGTCCCGCTTCCTGTCCGAGTCCTGTCCTCAATTTCAGAGACTTTAAACTCAACCCAGGGATCAGAACTGTAACTATAAACACTGGATTATATTTCACAACCTGATGTTAATATATATATATATATATCAACTGATTATTATATATATATCAACCGCTAGCATAAAAGTCTGGTTCACTTTAACATTATGATTACTTACAAATTAAACACAGAAATAAACTAAAATTATAAGCTGCCAAAAAAAAAAAAAAAAAACCTTCGCTGTCAGTGTACTTAGTCGTGTTAAATCAGTAGAATTTCAAATTAGCTCAGTGAAAATCAGGGTGTTGTAGTTCACTTCCTGTCTGGTGTTTACGCAGCATTAGCACGAGTGAAAAATCTATGCTTTGTCATAAACGGACTTAGCGATTTCATTTCACTGCTTAAAGATTTTTTAAGCATAATTTAACAAACAATGTGCAAATAATATACGACTGAAATTTAAAATACTATTAAGGTCAAATGAATATAATACAAATAATTAATTATTACCTTTTTTGACTTATTGCCTTTTATAATAACAATTTAATTAGCCTAATGAATTTAGAAGGCCTTTTTTTGCACATCTATGTTTTCCATTTATCCGTTAACTTATGATAAATATATTTCCATTTGGTTTATACTCAAAAACAACAACAATGTCTAGTTGAACACAACCATAAAGATGTTCAGTCTTTCCTCTTTGATTTAAAGTAGTAAAGCTACCATGGATGTGCAGATTACCCACAGTCCTTTTCTACATAGACGGTACTGTAAATGACATAAATTGGACTTGCAGTGCAGAACCCCACCCTAAAAGATCCAGTTCCAGACTACAGGGGGCGACATACGCCAACTGTGTAAAGAGGAAAATGTCCCCATAAAGACGTAATTACAAATGTGTGTGTAAGTGTATTAGTCCATGTAAAGATGAAAACTCTGGAGCTGGACAGCTGTGATGAAGAAGAACTCACAAGATCTCCACAATGGGCCAAACCTGAACTGTAAAGAAGAGGAAGAGTCTAAAACCCAAAATCCACCACAAACACCCCCTTCAGTCTGCAGTGCACTTGGGAGGGTTCATATTTGCTTTGGGTTTTTTTTTCTTTTATTTTTCTTTTCTTTTCTTTCTTTTTTTTTTTTTTTTTTTGCTGCTTTATACTAAATTAAACATTGTAAATCTACATCCTGTGTAAGAAAGGACCTCAGGAGAAGTTGTTAATTAAATAAACTCATCAGTAGCATGAAATCAAGCACAGACTTAATCAGTTACAGGATAATCAGATCCTCTGCCTCAGGGCCATAAACCTAGAATAATAATAATTATTATTATTATATCAGCATTTTAAAAATTGTAATAAAATAAAGGATTAATCCAGTTGCATCATGGCTTTTTTGCTGGAATGAAATAGTGAAGATTATTATATGTTAATATTAATATTGCTCTATGTTTCTAGTCATTTGAATGTTATTTCTAGAAAACAGAAATATTTAAAAAGAATAATAAGTAAGTAGAAAACATACAGTATACAGTATATTGTCTATGTTAAATATTATATATTAATTTGGATATTATATATTAATGTTTTTATAGTTCTCATACAAATACTAAATAACATACATACAGTGCCCTGAAAAAGTTTTTGCCCCTTGCTGATTTGTAATGTTTTTTTTTTGTTTTTTTTTGCATATTTGTCCCACTTAAATAATGTTTTATATTATACAAAGATAATCCGAGTAAATACAAAACGCAGTTTTTAAATGCTGACTTCATTTATTATGGGATAAAAGCTGCCCAAACCTTCCTGGCTCCATGTGAAAAAGTAATTGCCCCTAAACATAATAAACCCTCGGCGACGACGACTGCAATCAAGCGTTTGTGATAACTGAGTCTTTCACGTTGCTGTGGAGGAATTTTGGCCCGCTCTTCTTTTCAGAAATGTTTTTTCACTTCAGCCACATTGGAGGGTTTTAAGCACGAACAGCTTGTTTAGGGATCTCAATTTTATTTAAGACCGGACTTTGACTAGGCCACTCTACAACCTTCATTTTGTATTGTGTATTGTATTTGTGGACTTGCTGGTGTGTTTCTGATTGATGTCCTGCAGCATAACGCGAGTGCACTTACGCTGGAGGTCACAAACTGATGGCCGGACTTCATTCAGGATTTTTGTCCAGGTGCTGAAGCTGCAGAGCCCCAGACCATCACACGACCACCACCATGTGTGACTGTTGGTATGATGTTCTAACGCTGTGTTAGTTTTATGCCAGATCTAATGGGACACACACCGTCCAAAAGGTCTATTTTTTTTGTCTCATCAGTCCACAGAATTTTTGCCCAAAAGTCTTGGGGACAATCAAGATGTCAAATGTGAGACGCGTCTTTGTGTTCTTTTTGGTCATCAGTGACTTTTGCCTTGGACCTCTGTCATGGACGCCATTTTTGCCCCCAGTCTCTTTCTTATTGTCGAATCCTGAACACTGACCTTTCCTGAGGCGAGTGAGTCCTGCAGGTCTTTAGATGTTGTTCTGGTTCTCTAATGAGCTCCTGGATGAGGCGTCGTTGTTCTCTTGGAGTAATTTTGGTCAGCTGGTCGCTCCTGTGAAGGTTCACCACTGTTCCAAGATTTCTCTGTGTGTGTATAATGTCTCTCTGATGTGTCTCTGATGATCTCTCACTGGTGTCCCAACGCCTTAGAAATGTGTCTGTAACTCTTTACACACTGATGTCAATTACTTTAGTTTCTGTTTTTGATTTTTTTTTTTTTTTTTTTTAGCTCGTGTTGCTTTTTGAGATCTTTGTAGCTTCACTTTGTCAGTCAGGGTCTATTTAAGTGATTTCTTAATCCAAAAGGTCTGGAGGTTATCAGGCCTGGGTGCGGCAACTGAGATGTAACAGCTTTCCAAAAATTCATACACAGTTCATACATGATTTAACAAGTGGGGGCAATTACTTTTTCATAAAGGTCCAGGAAAGTTTGGACAGCTTTTATCCCTTGATAAATGAAATCAGCATTTACAAACTGCATTTTTATTTAGTCTGTTTCTGTAATATTCAAATGAATTTGATGATCTCAACCATTTAAATGTGACAAACATACAAAAAAATATATAAATTTGGGTAGGAGCAAATACTTTTTCACGGCACTGTATGGTTACTCAACTAATAAATACATTCCTATTTATATTATTAGCAAATATCATAATTATTAATATCAGGCTGGGTCTTTTCCTCTGTCTCTCGAATTTCTGTGCGCTTGTATTTTCTTTCTTTCTTTCTTTTCTCTTCGTTGTCTTTCTTTGGTCTTCTGTCCTGATACCTTACCGGTGCCACCTAATGATCACACAAAGTGCCGCGGGATCAGGATCTTTATATAAACACACCGCCTGGTGCGACTCGTTCAGGCCGATTCCCTGACGGCAGCGTCGCCTGGTAACCGCGTGTATAAATGGCCGCGGCTTTGCCTGTTCAGGACTCCGCGCGGTAGCAGCCTGCGGATCTGCCCGTTCTGAACAGTTCATGCGCGGCTCCGCCCCTCGCGCGACCCGCGTCGTTACACTTAACATACTGGAGGCCTCTCTGGGGCATTAAAAGTTCATTTTCAAGTTCAAAAACAATAATAACGCGAGCATTTCGTGATGTCGTACCCATATTCCTGTAGCAGTAAAATTGACATGATTTAAAAGTAATGACACCTTTGGTTCTACGTGACACGTTCAAAATACCAGATACACAGTTGCCTTTCCCACATGCTCTGCATCATCCACATTGTATAAAAAATGCCATGACGCAAAAAAACCCGAAGTGCCACGTACACTGTAATAAGTTACATCAATTTTTTAAGTGATGATGTTTCCAATTTTAAGTAAACAGAACTATACATTTTTGAGTTTGTTGAACTTGTTGCAAATCAAATAAATTGTTGGTGCTGTCACCACATCAGACAAGCCGGCGCGGGGATCGAACCCGGGCCGGTCACATGGCAAGCGAAACACCTCCCACTGAGCCACCGGCGCTCTATAGAGTGATCATAAGGTGACGGTTACTGTTACTTACGTCCTCACGATTACTTAAAATATCAAAAAGTTCTGAATACTCAAAAAGGTCTATTAATTTGACCTAATTGCAATAATTTAAGTTAACAGTACTCAGTGTGTTTAATTACTTTGAGCTTTAGCAATATGCGGATTCAAGAGATGTGTTAAGTAAATTAACGATTTCCTTGAAAACCGGTAACGCTCTTTCAAATAATCATTAGGAAATTAAAAGACATCAATACGCGGTCTTATATAACTCTCTCCCGGCGAGAAAAACCTCGTATAATTTGTGCCTCCACGTCCACAGGATCAACATTAAAAGCGCACGTCATGTTCAATAAACCTCTGAAACAAACTGACCCTGGAACAGAAGCTGCTACCGAGCAGGTCATCTTCAGAGAGCAAGTTGCTATGGTTACAAACATACCCAGAGAGTTACCTCCGTTTTTGGAACCGAAAGTTGAGGATATCCACTAACTTACTCTTAAACTTACCCGGGTATGTCACATGACCTGCTTTCTGGAAAACCCCCCTGCTAGACAAGAAATCGATGGTAATAATTTGCTTGTTGTGTAGTTCCTCTGTGTGTCCGCTAGATGGAGGGCGAGTTCGTAATTCTTCAGAGTGGCCGCTAGAGGGAGTGTGACTTTATAATTTCTCAGCGTGGCCGCTAGAGGGAGTGTGCCTTCATAATTCTTCGGCATGCCCGCTAGAGAAAGCTCGAGTTCGTAATTCTTCAGAGTGGCCGCTAGAGGGAGGGATAGTTCATAGTTTCTCAGCGTGGCTTATAGAGAAATATCGAGTTCGTAAATATGACCGCTAGAGGGAGTGCGAGTTCATAATACAAACCGACCTAGCAGCACCGCTGTGGTAGAAGAAGTGGGAGTCGAGACACCCGGTTGCTGTAGTGTTCTCGGGATTGTCGCATAAATCTGAGGTATTATTTCTTTCTGCAGCGATGGAGGAGATAAAAAATAAAGATAAAACTCAGCCCGAGAAGAAGGATGAGAAGAATAAACAGCCTGCGGGAAAGGATAAAGAGAAAAAGGAAGAGCAGGAGTTGGTGAGTGTGTAATTTACTGAGTCACTGCCTGTACGGGTTAGCGTTAGCATTAGCATTACGGCTAGCTCTGACCCCTATAATCACTCAGTATTCCTTGAATAAGTGCACTACACAGGGTGTAGAATACCTCACTTGTGCACTCTGTGTAGTGATGTGTCTGTGTAAGGAATAGGAAAACGTTGCCGATGCTAGTTTTATGCTAGTCGCTACCTTTACTCACCAGCTAGCTAACTGTCTTTTTGTTTATTTTTTTTTTAATTCCTTTTTTCACATTATTAGATTTAGCTGAATGATCTACTAACTGTTCTCATTTTCATTACTAGCACTGTTATATCTGGGTCAAACCTCATATGTGATTTGTAGTTAGTTTGAAGCGACATGACAACCTAGTTTTACTAGCGCAACCTAGCTAGCCAGCACCTGGTTTGTTTTTATTCCCCACCCGTATTATGACGGCTCCTGCCATTGGCTGAGCCCTGAGCTCTCATTGGGACTGACCAATCAGCTGTGGGATTGTAAGCACGAGCCGCGTTAGTCAGCGACACAGAAGGCGGGATTGGTCGCGAGCCCGTAAGCTAACAGCTAACAGTTTTAATGAACACACTCTCTCTCACACACACACTTCACACACACAAACGCCTGTTATCGATTATCATTATTATTATGGAGATTTTGGTAAAAAAAAAAAAAATATATATATATATATCTGTAGATAACATAATGTTTATTAGAGACGATAATCACCAGTTATCTCCCAATACGATATTATCATGAAATGTCAGTGCTGATCCGATTCTAACTGCGATTCTATAAGTAAAGCGATTTTGAAAGATTCCACCCCCCCCCCCCCCCCGATTTTGTTACCATTTAAAATCTTTTAAAAAGTTTAATAAGTAATTAAGTGTAGTCTGTGACTCAACAGTTTTCTCAGTTAAAAACTAGGCGCAGCATTTAAACACTACAAACTAACCTCAAGTACAAAGTTTAACATTTAACTTCAAATTAAATTAAACACAAAGCTACATTCTTACTGAGCAGCGCGTATCTCTGAAATCCGCCAGAATTATTATTTCTAAACAAACTTGGCAAATAATTGACTCCTACCAGACGGGATGGAAATGCGTGAATAGCACAGAGTGCGCCACCTGGAGGATTATAAAGAAACGGCGACATTTTACTGCCTCGAGCGCTTCGATTGGCTGCGAGCGCACGGGTGCTTGCCGATTCTGATCTTGGGTTTCTAACGTTATGCAATTTTCGATTAATTAGCACTAGTGGTGTTGAGACTGGTGTAAGTGTGTGTAATGAGTGGATTTGCGACTAATTCACGCCGAGTTGGAGAACAAGGGTGAGTGGAGGATTTTAGCAAGTGTGATTTTTGACAATGTAGCCCCATAAAAAGTGTTTCTGTTGCGCCGCTCGGAAGTTTCTGTGCTCTGTACTGAATCGTTTATATATCTGAAACCCATCAGCTGATCACCGGTGACGGGCAAATAAACTGAAAACCAGACGATTCTGCGCAGTAGATTAATCTCTCAGTTCAGTGCTAATTCAATCTGCTCATGATTACTGCATAAAGACTTCTTCTGCTAATCTTCTGTAATAATATGTGTAAATTTTTGATATTTTTCAGTCAGAGGAGGACAAGCAGCTGCAGGAGGAGCTGGAACTGATGGTGGAGAGACTGAGTGTGAGTTCTTGTCTTTTCTGAAGAAGAAATATTGTTGATGGAGTCCCAGGGTGTCTACATGCAGAACGATAATCTGATTCCTGTACATGTTGTTATTGTTTTTATTATTGTTATGATTCAATTATTATTGTTGTTATTGTTATCATCACCCGAAACTCATATTTTGCAGTTATTTGCATTTACAGTATCAGCCAAATAAAATAAAACCTAAAAATAAATCCAACAAATAGACTCAAGTTGATATAAACATCAGGAGTTTGATGATGATGCCTAAAAGTACTTTGATAAATGAGTTTGATAAATGTTTTATAATCTTCTTCTCCTCTGTGACCTCACACCAGTTTACTTTGCATCTTTTAGATCCTATACAGAACTGAGACTGTTATTTGATAAATACCTTCTAACAAAGCAGATACAGTGCCTTGCAAAAGTATTCACCCGCTCCGCTTGATGTTTGTCCTGTTTTGCTGCATTACAACTTGCAATTGAAATGGATCTTTAGACCATGACCATGATTTCCATTAGAATAAACCTCACGTGCATGTTCCCCTCCTCGCTCTCTGTGTCACAGGAAAAGGACACGTCTCTCCATCACTCCGCGCTCGAGGAGCTGCGTCGGCAGATCCGGTCCTCCACCACGTCCATGACCTCGGTGCCCAAACCGCTCAAGTTCCTGCGGCCGCACTACAGCAAACTCAAAGAGATCTACGAGGGCATGGCAGCTGGAGAGAACAAGGTGTGTGTGTGTGTGTGTGTTTTTGATAGGACAAGTTGACACAAATGTACAATGAATGGCTCAGTGAGCTGTTACTACGGAAACAATGACACCCTAGAATGAGCAAGTTTAATGTAAACCTGCTGTTATAGAAAATGAATGAATCGAGTCATGTGTGTTTGTGTGTTTTCAGCGTTTCTGCGCAGACGTGGTGTCGGTCCTGGCAATGACCATGAGCGGAGAGAGAGAGTGTCTGAAATATCGCCTGCTCGGCTCGCAAGAGGAGCTCGCGTCCTGGGGTCACGAATATGTCAGGTATTGGACCTCACTATGTCTACAGATGGAAACAGATCAGGTAAATGTTTCTTATGTGGTAATCGTGTGTGTGTTTGTAGGCACCTGGCAGGTGAGGTAGCTAAAGAGTGGCAGGAGCTGGAGGAAGGAGACAAGGCACAGCAGGAGACGCTGTTGAAGCTGGTGAAGGAGATCGTCCCCTACAACATGGCGCACAACGCCGAGCACGAGGCCTGCGACCTGCTCATGGAGATCGAGCGGCTCGACATGCTCGACACGTACATCGACGAGAACGCCTACTCCAAGGTCTGCCTCTACCTCACCAGGTCAGTCTCTCTCCTTCACACACACACACACACACACACTCACACGTGCTCTTCTGTAGCATAAACCCACCTGTGTTGATCTCGCAGCTGTGTGAGTTACGTCCCCGAGCCCGAGAACTCGGCCCTGCTCAAGTGCGCCCTCAACATCTTCCGCAAGTTCAACCGTTACCCAGAAGCCCTCAGGCTGGCGCTGATGCTCAATGATGTGGAGCTTGTGGAGAACATCTTCACCTCCTGCAAAGACATGTAAGATCACACACACACACACACACACACACACACCTAATACTGAGCTTCAGAGCCAGAGCTCGAGACAGTTGTAAGGTTGAAAAATTACTGCTAATGTTTTGTTAATCGCGTTATATATTAATTACATAAATAATTACTAGCTTTGTAAGAATACAGCTAAATTAAAGTTTTGGCACCCGTCTGATCTGAATGGGAACGCCACATTGTGATTTGTTCATTATAGAGAATACTAACACTCCTCTTGTATTCTCTGTCGTGTGTGTGTGTGTGTGTGTGTAGTGTGGTTCAGAAGGAGATGGCGTTCATGCTGGGTCGACACGGCATGTTCCTGGAGCTGAACGAAGACGTTGAGGACTATGAGGACCTGACTGAGATCATGTCCAATGTCCAGCTCAACAGCAACTTCTTGGCCCTCGCACGTGAGGTGTGTGTGTGTGTGTGTGTTTTTTTTTTTATTATTATTATTATTATTATTATTTCTGTCTACGCCGTCAAAAACAGTTTTTTCTTTTTACCTGTATTTTTTTTTTTTTTTTTTGTGACTATGAAAACAACTTCTGCTTCTTTTTTTTCCCTGTAATTCCTGCACAGCTGGACATCATGGAGCCCAAAGTGCCAGACGACATTTACAAAACCCACCTGGAGAACAACAGTAAGACCTCGTCCCTTCCTCTAAAACAGAACGTTCAAGTTTTTTTTTTTTTTAAGTAAAAGGTTTACGTTGGCATTTCAGTAACATGATTCATTGAAGCTAAAAAGTCTAATGTTTAACATCAGTTAAGAGTCTAATTAATATGTATGTATCCCCCCCCCCCCCCCCCTTCAGGATTCTGTGGCAGTGGGTCTCAAGTAGACTCCGCCCGTATGAACCTCGCCTCCTCGTTCGTAAATGGCTTCGTTAACGCAGCGTTCGGACAGGACAAACTGCTCACTGACGACGGCAACAAGTGGCTGTACAAGAACAAGGACCACGGTGAGAGATGATGTCACACAGACAGACCACACCCCTGTCCATCCTATACACCTACTGAAATGTGATGTACCGTTCATAAGATGTCTCCATAGGAGTTATTGAATTATCCTGGTCATTTTGATATGATCTTGTTTTTCCAAAAAAAGAAAATCTAAGTAGTTACACACAGGAGGCGGTTGATTTTAAAATTTCTTCTTTTTTGTTGTTGTTGTTGTTGTTGTTGTAGTTTTTTTAAGTAGTGTTTGCACAAAACATGTTTTAAATTATTATAAATAATAACAACGTCAGCGACCCTGTAAACAGGATATAGTCAGTGTGTGAGTGAGTGTATGAACCAAACTGTTTCTTTAACACATGATCAGTGGAACCGGCTGTGAGGAGGGTGCTGTGATGTCAAAAAAAAGATTCTTTTTGAAATACTCTTCGGGACCTTCCCAGTTTAGCTGAAACACTCCCGGTCACACTACAGGACTCAAAAATACCTCATCTAACATTAGTTTGTTTTCAGAAACATATAGCCATGCATCCTTTGTTTGTTTTGTTTGTTTGTTTGGTTTACAGTATAAGGTGTTTGTAGTTAGTATAGTTTGTTAAACTCTGTGTCCCTCTGTCTCCTAACTGTAGATTGTTGTTCCACTTAAAAGGAGATTAAACACTATCTATGTTCTAATATTGTTTTTTTTGTTTTTCTCAATATGTCTGTGACAGTAATTTGAAACAAATTTTTTCCTTTTAAAATTCCTGTTTAAAGGAGTTGGTACATTTTTAGTTTTTTTTTTTTTTGTTACTGTAAATAATTCTTAATAAAACAAAGTTAAAAGTACTTGGACTTATAAGTACGTGTGTTTGTGTGTGTGTGTGTGTGTAGGAATGCTGAGTGCTGCTGCGTCTCTGGGTATGATCCTCCTGTGGGACGTGGACGGTGGTCTCACTCAGATCGACAAGTATCTCTACTCATCAGAGGACTACATAAAGGTATGTATGCTCTCTCTCTCTCTCTCTCTCTCTCTCTCTCTGAGAACTACATAAGGGTACATATATATTCTCTCTCTCCCATCGTGTCTCCCTCTCTATTTCTCGTGTGTCTCACTCTCCCGTCGTGTGTGTCTCTCGCTCTCTCTCTCTCCTGTATGTGTAATAAATGATCCTCAGCATTAGTGAGATGATCTATTTCCTGTCTCTGTAGTCCGGGGCTTTGCTGGCGTGTGGAATCGTGAACTCCGGGGTTCGTAACGAGTGTGACCCTGCGCTCGCCCTCCTGTCTGACTACGTCCTACACACCAGCAACGTCATGAGAATAGGAGCCATCTTCGGGTAACCCACATCAAGACTGTTTATGTTTAACCCAAACCTGCATTTACTGTGTGTGTCTCCATTCTGTGGTCAGATAGCAGAGATTGACCTTTGACCCTCTCTGTTTACCTAGACTGGGCCTGGCGTATGCAGGGTCTAACAGAGAAGACGTCTTGTCACTGCTCCTGCCAGTCATGGGAGACTCAAAGTCCAGCATGGAGGTACGACCCTCACCTACACACCACACACCCAGAAGCAGGTGTCTGGTATTAATACTGTGTGTGTGTGTGTGTGTGTGTGTGTGTGTGTGTGTGTGTGTGTGTGTGTGTGTGTGTGTGTTTAGGTGGCAGGTGTGACGGCTTTGGCATGCGGTATGATCGCTGTGGGCTCTTGTAACGGTGACGTCACCTCCACCATCCTCCAGACCATCATGGAGAAGAGCGAACAGGAGCTGAAGGACACGTACGCACGCTGGCTCCCTCTCGGCCTCGGGCTCAACCACCTCGGTAACACGCATGGCACTCGGGGGGGGGTTATAGGACAACAACATGTTTGTTTGTTTGGTTTACAGTATAAGGTGTTTGTAGTTAGTATAGTTTGTTAAACTCTGTGTCCCTCTCCTAACTGTAGATTGTTGTTCCACTTAAAAGGAGATTAAACACTACCTATGTTCTAGTATTGTTTTTTTTGTTTTTCTCAATATGTCTGTGACAGTAATGCCGTTAACATTAATGCATGAAAAAATGTTTAAGCGTGTGTGTGTGTTTAACCTGAATCAGAGTTACATGGTCTGAACTCAACCAGGATCATCATGGAGAAAATAAACACATTCACTTAATTGAGTTGTGTTAAATATTTACAAAGTCGAACATTTCGTGTTTAGTTTTTGTTAGCTTGTAATATTCAGATGAACCACATTGATGAACCATACTACTTTGGGATTTTGGCTAATTTGTGTGTGTGTGTGTGTGTGTGTGTGTGTGTGTGTGTGTGTGTGTGTGTGTGTGTGTAGGCAAAGGAGAGGCAATTGAGACCACTCTGGCAGCATTACAAGTTGTCCCCGAGCCGTTCCGCAGCTTCGCAAACACACTCGTGGACATCTGTGCATATGCAGGTAAGATTTTTGAACACAGTCACACACACACACACACACACACGGGCTACATTACAAACATTTAAAAAACACACAAGAAGCTTTTGCTTATTTGACTTCTGTCTCTGTCTCTCTCAGGCTCGGGGAACGTCCTGAAGGTTCAGCAGCTGTTGCACATCTGCAGCGAGCACTACGACACCAAGGACAAAGATGATGACAAGGACAAGAAGGATAAAAAAGATAAGGAGAAGAAAGAGAGTACAGCAGACATGGGCTCACATCAGGTGTGTGTGTCTGTGTGAATCATCATAACTGATTTTGAATGAGTTGCCAGATCCTGATATACTCTGCTGCTCCTGTTCTAGGGCGTGGCCGTGCTGGGTATCGCTCTCATCGCCATGGGGGAGGAGATCGGCTCAGAAATGGCTCTCCGCACGTTCGGTCACCTGGTGAGTCCTTCACACATTACTGGAGCTTCACTCGCAGCGAGACGAGAGCAGGACGCCTCTGTTTGGTTTCTTCACTTGTCCTCCGACTCCACTTCGTCTTTAATCGTCCCTTTCTTCTTTCCCTCCTCCTCCCATCCCCCCCCCTCCCTGTCTGTGTCTGTAGTTGCGGTACGGCGAGCCCACCCTGCGCAGGGCGGTGCCGTTAGCATTGGCGCTCATCTCCGTGTCCAACCCCAGACTCAACATCCTTGACACGCTCAGCAAGTTCTCCCACGACGCCGACCCCGAGGTCTCACACAATTCCATCTTCGCCATGGGCATGGTGGGGAGCGGTGAGTTAACTGATATGAGACATATAATTATTAAAAGACAAAAAACGTATTGTTATACCCGCGAAAGTAATGTCTGCAAAATAAACTAGACTTAAACATTTTTGTATGTTTTTAAACTCGGTGATTTAAATGGTGATTTTGAACCATTTTATTATTATTCAATGATCATGTGATATAGAAGTGTTTTGTGAACTTAAATTAAAAGTCAACACTTCGTGTTGCTAAATAAATTTGTTAAACTTTTATGTGTATAAAATAGTGGTGCAAAGGAGACTTCATTTTCCTTCATTTTAGTTTTTGTTTTAAATGTTATTTTGCTGTTTTTTTTTTTTTTACTACTAACTAATATTATTTAAAAAGCTCTAATATTCATGATAATTCATTTATTTTCACAAAAACATGTGCTATATTAAATATCATTATTTGCTACTATTTTTACTTAATGACAAAGAGAAATTTATTTTAGTTTTTGTTTTGTTTGTTTTTTTTTGTTTTACATAGTAAAAACATTAGCAATCAAAAGTTATTAAAACTATTATTAAAATCTCAACACGTATTGCGTGACATATCTCAGCAGTTTTTCAACATGTGTTTCTTCTTGTATTTTGACTTCAGGTACCAACAACGCTCGTCTTGCCGCCATGCTGCGTCAGCTGGCACAGTACCACGCCAAGGACCCCAACAACCTGTTCATGGTCCGACTCGCTCAGGTACAATACTGACGGGCTTCATCTTACTACACCAGCACTGATTAGTTTCCTATAACGAGACGTCACGGCGTAGTGTCTTGCTCCAATACTTTCACATCACTTTTGATCGCTCTGGATTTATTTATACGGACGTTGTACATTTAACGTTAAACGAGTGAGATCCTGTTGTCACTTAGGTTACAGCAGCTGTAAACAGCAAGAATCTGACTGTTACGAAGCTCTAACATTGGAGATTTTGGAACTTCCATAAATTTTACATAAGCTGCTTCTTACACAAAATTTCACAGCATGGGTGATTTTTAAAACCCGCTTATGTAGCATGTTTTTTTTTTTTTTTTTGGTTTTGATTTTCTCCCTAATTTAGTCGTGTCCAATTCCTCCCCGTCACTAGGGGGCTCCCACATTAAGGCTACTACTACCACTCAGCCGGGAGGGCCGAAGACTATCACGTGTTTCCTCCGAACCACGTGACGCCAGCCGACCGCATCTTTTCGAACCGCTCGCTCGCGCACCGCTGGGGGCGGAGTAACACACTCGGAGGACGGCGCTATCCGCCCCCTCCGTTGCGCGAGCTCACAGACGCCCCTGACTGGCTGTAGAGGCGTGATTAATGTGGGAGCACTAAGTACCTCTCATCCCTCCCCTCTGAGAGAGCTCGGCCAATCAGCTCTCTCTGGACCTCCGGCTGCGAGAGGTTACAGCATCACCCGGGAATCGAGCTAGCGACCTCCGGATGATGGGGCGAGCGCTTTAACCACTGCGCCACTCGGAGGCCCATGTAGCATGTTTGATGTAAACAAGCCGTTACTATAGAAATGAAACCATGTTAGAGTGTTAGAATCATTTAATCCTGTGCTACTGCTGTTATAGAGAATTAATCCACATCATCTGAACAATCAGGATGAAGAACTCAGCAGCAGTGTAGTATAATGTGAGCATCATATCATTCAAATCAATGTGTGCTTGTGTGTGTGTGTGTGTGCAGGGACTGACACATCTGGGTAAAGGGACGCTGACGTTGTGTCCGTACCACAGTGACAGACAGCTCATGAGTCAGGTAGCAGTTGCTGGACTCCTCACGGTCCTAGTGTCCTTCCTGGATGTGAAAAACAGTAAGAGTTTTATCTGTATTAAACACGCTGAATCAAACATCGATAAAATCATCAAGGACTGGTTGGTTATATATCCTTTGTTTTGTTTTTTTTTTCTTCCTTTTCTGCAGTTATCCTTGGGAAATCTCACTACGTCCTCTACGGTCTGGTAGCGGCGATGCAGCCTCGTATGCTCGTCACATTCGACGAGGAGCTCCGGCCTTTACCGGTGTCAGTCCGTGTGGGACAGGTCAGTCTGTGTCTGTGTGTGTGTGGGGGGGGGCTATAATTTTACATTGGGTTTACACATGAGTCACTCAAGCTTATAATTTTATCTCTTGTGGGCGTGGCCTGTCCAGCATTATGTTCCATTTTTAGTTTTAAATACCTGACTTTGACTTTGTACAAGTTATTCCAACTGCGTGCACTCGCCAGAGGGACTTTTTTCCTTCATAAACATTTGATGAGAAGAATCTTTTGAAACAGTTTTTATTTTATTTTATTTTAATTAGACGCTTCTTTACAGCGCCAGACCAAGTTTAATCGAGAAATCTTGATACACACTTTCACTAAGGCTAAAATCTCAGCTACATGTCACTTACAGTAAGTGCGTAGGAAACTCAACACTCGCCCGTCACTGCTGGACTGAATGAAGGATTAAGGTTGAGATTAAGTCAGAGCTGCTGTACCTGGATCTGATCTGGTTAATGACTAAGTTTACGCCTCTCTGTTTAATTTCTTTTTTGTTTGTTTTGTTTTTTTTTTTTATCTCCAGGCCGTGGACGTGGTGGGACAGGCAGGCAAACCCAAAGCCATCACTGGTTTCCAGACACACACCACGCCGGTGCTACTGGCGCACGGAGAGAGAGCCGAGCTAGCAACAGAGGAGTATATCCCGGTCACGCCCATCCTCGAGGGCTTCGTCATCCTGCGCAAAAACCCCAACTACGACGCATAAACAAACACATTTGTATACACACACACACACACACACACACACACACACACACACACACACAGAGTGTTACTCACACACTCATACCCGGGACCTCGACTTCTCCAGTGTCTGATCCCTGACTGACACATCGATCAGAGCAGCACAGGGTTTTTGCTGATTTCTTTTGTTCTGTATTTTTAAGACACAGATCCTAACAAACAGCCCTGTTTTTCAGTCCCGGATAATTATTTCCCTACATTTGTTGGTTTTGTTATGTTTTATTGTTATGATGTGGAAAAATAAATAACATAAGATGGTCAGTAAATTGTGGACGTTTCATTTTATTTTTTTATTGCAAACAGTTAAATAAGATGCATTTCACATTTTATTAGCCGTGTAATGTTCGTAGATGACGCAGTCTCGATACTTACAATAATTTTTCCCTGAATGTCGTCACAAATATGTCACTATATTGTGTCTAAAATAGGCTCATGTGAAAAAAAAAAAATTTCTTAGTGCAAGAAATTGGGATTTCACTCCGAGTCTTCCACCATGTGGGCAGGCCTACGTGTATAGCTCCGCCCCAATTATGATTCTTGCTGCCAGTCTGTGGTATAATCGAATACTAAATTTCAAAAGTTAAAAAAAAAAAAAAAGATTATATAGAAGGTCAATATAAAGTTTCTTTTTGATTATAACTATGCAGCAAATTAACAAATTGTAAATATTCCTTATATTAAATCATATAAATATATTAAACATCAGATTTATCCACTGTGTGTGAAGTTCAAATCAAAAAACAAGTGAAAAACACTTCTATTACATATATTATTTGAAATATATAAAATGACATGTTACATTTTATTATATATAAAACACTCCATACCACGGTTTTATAAATAAAGTTTAGTGAATAGTCCGGCTTAACTAATAACTAACCATCACACACAAAGTTCCAGAGGGTTTAAACATCTACAGAAATCGCTACAGCAGCCTCGGCGAGTGTCCTCTGAATAAACATCCTATAGATGCTCCGCTTTCCATTTCCAATGTTGCCTGTAAAAGAAAAAATATCTGACGATATATTATAATATGTAAAAACCGTATACTGATAATTACCGGCAAATTCACAATATTTAAAAAAAAATGTTCATATTTCCACATATGACGCCTACGTGCTACCATTACCTTCGAAAGGAACGTGCGGTCAAGTCGCTGCCGCTCCTCACGCTGCTCCAATGTTTCTGCAGTCCTTAATTCTGCCTGTGGAATGCGTCATTGCTGTAGAGGCGTCTTTGATCTGGAGTTTCCCAAAAACCCAAAAGACCAACAATAACAACATGCAGAAGGAAAAAGTCAACTGTTAACAAAACCTGCCTACATCATCGTAATGTTTGTCAGGAACTCATTAACACATGGCAGTCTTCTTTACACAGGTGTCTGTTTTGTTCGGTTGTTTCATCCTGGCTACACTCCGATCACATCAGGGCCGGGCTTGTAGTGGCTTCAGCTCAGCGAGGCAGCAGCTCTAGAATCTGCTCAGCATTTCTGACACCTTCGTGTCTGGAATGTTCATTTATCTGCTTTGTGTGCTTTCATTTAGGAGGTTTTAAAATCTCAAATCTTTATAGAACATCTTGACCTCAGTTCATCATCCTTTAGGGCATTACACTGCAGTTTGGATTTGCTTCAGTGGTTTTTCTGTAGAAAGTAATAACTTAAACAGTGTCACTCATTGGCAGCACAGTGGCTTAGGGTCGAGGATTTGATTGACACTTCAGGAGCTGTGTATGTGTGTGTGTGTGTGTGTGTGTGGTGGGTTTCCTTCAGGTGTGTGTGTGTGTGTGTGTGTGTGTGTGTGTGGTGGGTTTCCTTCAGGTACCCAGACCAAATATTTTTACTTCTTCTATATTCTTATACTTTGTTGATCAGAGTTTGCCTTTTCTTTTGTACAGTCTGTAAACCCTTTATAATAGATACTCTTTTATTTTTATTCTATTTTATTTGGTAACGTTTGTAAATAGGTGGCATGCTGGTATAGTGGTTAGCGCTGTGGTCGTGCACCTCCAGGGTCGGGTTAGATTTGCACCTTGGGGTCTGTGTGGGTGGAGTTTGCATGTTCTGCCCGTGCTTGGTGGGTTTCCTCCGGGTTACTCTGGTTTCCTCCCACAGTCCGAAGACATGCAGATTAGGCTAAGTGATGTTCCTAAATTGATCATAATGTGTGAATAAGCATGTAAGCCCAGGGTGTACCCCGCCTCGTGAGTCTCCTGGGAGAGGCAAAAGAAATGATGGGAGTTTGTGTGAAATATGAATGTGTATGAATCAGAATGATAAGATTGTCCCTGATGAGCAAGCCAAGGGCAACAGCAAGCCTCCCTGAGATGGCAATAGGAAGAAACCTTGAGAGGAACCCGACTCTACAGGGAACCCATCCTCATCTGGGTGATAACGGATATGGAACGGTGTATGTAAGCGGCTTAGACGATGAGTGAGTGAGCGAAAAGAGATCAAAATCTGATTTGATCTTCTGTGTTGTTTGACTGTATAATGGGTTTCTTACTATTGACTTGTCACTGTATGTACTGTGTACGCGTACCAACATCATTTATATATATATATATAAAAAAAAAGAAGAAAATATTATAAATTGTTCCCCCAGTTCAAACCTCAGACACCACCTCCGTTCCCGCCTCAGGGGCGAAAAGGACAAAGACTCCATGAGTATGAGGATATTTAGTTTATTATAGAAATAGAAATGGTTTGCTCAACACATGCAACATTTTATAATAATCATTGCTACATTTCTTATTCATCCATAAATGCTAAAGTTTATTTTTTTTTATTTTTTCCTTTAATCACAGTACAACACAATGAAAACCTCATTTTAATTATCGAAGTATTTTTTATTAATTATCCTTATTTAATGAGTAACACGATCTAAAATAATAACACTAATAATAATAATAATAATAATAGCATGTCATAGGGACAACGTGCCTGCGTCTTGGTCACGTGACACGGAATTCCTAGCATGATTAAACCGGAAGTTGTATACCCCGGCTTCCGGAAGGAGGAATCAGTCTGTCCGGTCTACGGACTGAAGGAGAAAGGTAAAGCTGTGCTGTCTGTGCATTCTGCTTTTATCGTTATGTATTGTAGTTATGATTATTAGAATGACATTAACTTATGAGCCATTTGGTCAGTATTCATATCTGTCTGTGACATTTGGAGGATTTTTTTTTTAATATAATAAATTAATTATTATTATTAATATTATGAGGAGTGCGCACTGTGTTGATGTATCTGTATGTACACTCACAGCTCTGTGTGTGTGTGTGTGTGTGTGTGTGTGTGTGTGTGTGTGTGTGTGTGTGTGTGTGTGAGAGCCATATAAACAATCCAAGCTGCAGTTAATTTATTTCTTTTTTTAAAAAGTCTAGAGTTTGTGCAGTAAAGAATTGAATTGAAACTGACTTAATGGCCTGTTTTAGGGTTTCTAAAGCATTTAGAGGAGAATTATTATCTAATAATGATTAATGATCAGCATAGTGGATTATGATCATTATTATTCTCACTGTAATTCTCGGTACGTCATCATCATCCTCATCATGTCACGTGATCACCATTTACCACCTATAGACTTTTTAGTATTATGTAATTTCTCTTATTTAGATTATGACACTTGAGCGGTTTGGCATGAATTATACTGAGATAATACCCTCAAACACTGAGGATTATTAATATTATGGGGGGAAAAAACAGTAGAGGAAATAAATACATCAGTTTTACACTTTATACAGCTTTCTATCTGATCCTGTTCTGGTATTTAGTGTACATTTTGCCAGAGTAATATCACCTAAAGCTGTTGAATCGCTTGTCATGATCATTATTGTGATGAATAAGTGTGTTTATAGAGGAGTAGTGGATGCTAGCTGTGTGGCTAAGCCTGCTTCATAAGCCTGTAAAGCCCTTAAGTGTGAAACCCGACTCACAAAATGAGCAATATTCAGTCTCAGGTTTCAAATTGAATAAGTTTTCAGTCTGGAAGACTCAGAATTACGCCACTCTACAGCTGTCACATTTCCTAATTACACATAAACGTGTTTAATTCACGTTAAACCCGAGGCTAACCGCTGAAGCTAACAACAGCTAGCTGACTATTAGCCGTGATTAGCTTCTGCTCCATTAGCTTTATTTGCTAGTTTTCTCTCTCACTTCTACACAGAACCGTCGTGTTTCCGTTATTATTTCATTTCCACAACACTTTTGCGTTACTTTATGGCACTTTTTTCGTGTTTTCTCACCATGACACGTCGACAAATGTAACGTTAAACCGAGCTCAAGGCCAGGATTCAGGGCTAGCTCGCTAATCAATCATTTCTAACACGTTAGTGATTTAAACTAATATACATGATCAGAGTTTGAGTGGTAATGTGTGTTTATTTGTAATATTGCATATGACACGTATGCTCTGACATATGATCATACGTTACATTAGGGACACAGATTTGTGGTTTGTTCATTGTGTGACTAGCAGTGAATCGTTTGGTGAATCGGTTCTTTTTTAAGGAGTCGGCTGAGTCGGTTCATAAGTTCAGTTGAATCGAGGTTTTTGTGGTTTCTTCTGTGTTGAGTAGCTCAATTACTGCTGTATATATAAAGCATTAGGAACGTGAATCACCAGTCACGTCACGATGCGATATTATCACGGTACCTTGGTGCTGATTCGATTAAAATAGCAATTCTATCACGAATTCACACTTTTATGGCTATCCAAATTTAGTTGTCACGTACACAACCGTACACAGTATGATGTACACGACTGTCCGTGACCTGAAAAGGAAAGAATGCAAAATGTCAAATATAAAATCTACATAAAAGAAAAATGTATGAAATCCTCATTTAATTTTTTAAAATCCAGATTTTGTTACAATTTTAAACCTTTAAAAAAGAGTAATTATACGAAGCCCGACCATTATAACAGTAATTTTCTCACTTTAAAACAAGTGTAGCGTTTAAACAATACCAACTAACTTTAAATACAAGTGTTCAAATGCATTAAATTAAATTAAACACGAAGGTACATTGAGCAGTGCATATCTCTATCATCCACCAGAACGATTATTTCTAAACAAATAATTCACTCCTACCACACGGGATAGAAATGTGTGAATAGTACAGAGTGCGCCACCTTCATAAAGAAACAGTGACCGCCTCAAGTGCCTCAGAAAAACCATAAAACTCAACTTGGTATCGAGTGCGGCGTCTAACGTTTCTAAGATTTTCGACTACTTTGTTCTCGCTGTCTTTTGACTCCAAGTTAAATTAAGCCAGTGGCGATGGCGTAGTGGTTAGCACCGTGGCCTCACACCTTCAGGAGGTGTCACCTAATATATAATCTCAAAATCTCAACAAAAAAGTTCTGTCCTTGGAGGATTTGACGCAGAGCTCCACTCGACCACCGAGTCTGTTAGAGAATTCATTCGGATCTTGTACAGTGTGATGAAGAATCATTCGGTTACGGCGATGAAACTATGCTGACTAAAGCAGGGTTGATGTTTGATTTATTTACAGAGAGAGAGAGAAGGTTTTCATTACACAGTGCATTGGTGTATAAATTGTGTATAATGTGTGCGTTTGCTCGGTCCTGTTAACAGGTGTTGGTCCGTAATGCACATGATTGTCTGTAATATAGCTGAAGAGCTCAATACTGAGTACTGTTTTATTCCCGCCTGTAGATGCAATCATCATGCACGTGTATGTAGAAACAGTATATTAGGTTTATTTGTCACCATTTCTACCTCAGTAATGCACCTTAAATAAATTGTAAACAGTGTATGAGTAACAGTAGTTTTATTTATTTTTTATTTTTTTATCTTATCACTGCAATTCTTGGTTGTTGCTTACTTTTATAATATGTGATAATCTGGCTGCTGTAGTGATAAAATTTGGGATTAATAAAGTACTCGATCTACCCATCTAATGGATTGTACAGTTTGGAGGTACAGTAAATTAACTTCAAATGATGTGAATCTGATTTTTTGTCGACCCTGAACAGCACACATGCTCTAATTGCGGTTCTGTGTAACAAAATTCGGTCATAAACAGCTTCATTTCTACACAAAAATCCCACAAGAGCCGAACTTCGAATCTGACTTGATTGATTCATTTTAGAAGAGTCGCCTCGGGGTCGCTGCCTGCTTTGAATCGGCTGAGCGTCAGACTGGTCACATGCTCCTCATTTGCCTTTTCTTTATCCCTGCTCGCTTTATTTTTCTGCACCCCCCCCCCCCCCTTTTTTTTTTTTGTTAACTGGTCAGCATGATTTCTTTCATTCTGTCTCTTGTCCGGCCTTTTTTTTGTCCTGCCATTTGGTCTGTCTGCTACTTTCTTTCCTTCAGTTTTTCTTTCTTTTTACAAAAAATAAGTTGTTGTACACTTCTCTCTCTCTCTCTCTCTCTCTCTCTCTCTCTCTCTCCATCTCTTTTATTTATTCACATTTTGTCTGTCTCACTTGTTGAATCGTATTTTGCATGGATGATGCTTTTGGCCATGCAGTGACCTGACTGTGGCCTCTAGGGGGCAGAAAATGAAATAAACACACAAAATAAACAATATAATAATAATAATAATAATAATAATGGGTAAAAAGAAAACATACAAACGGAGGGACTGTTGAAGTGTGTTAAACTCAAGTGTGTTTTTAATTATTTTTCACCTTTTCACTGCAGAAAGTGGCGAGGTAAAGCTTAGCGTCGATGCTGCATATTACATACTAAGCTCCGCCCCCTGGATGGGTGGGGTCATGTCCTGTTTTCATCCACCTAGCTGCCATGCTAACTCCTCAAATGCTGGTTCCAACATGAAACCGAAGCAGTGTTTCTATGTTTAGCGTGAGAAAAGCTGCGAGAGCTGCACGTCATGTCCACAGTCACGACATGCTGCAGCTCCACACGGCGCTCTCTCTCTCTCTCTCTCTCTCTCTCTCTCTCTCTCTCTCTCAGCTCTGATGCTAGTCATAGATTAAAGAGTAAATATTACGCTTCATTTTCCCCCTCAGACTCTGTATTGTGATATTGTACTGAATCCTTAAAAAAATAATAGTTTCTTAATCACTTTATAAATGCAGATTTTTCAGCAAATGTGTGTATCATGATGCGTCTCTTGTGTTGTAGAACCGCTTTGATCAGGATATAGTTTCGCCATGTTTTTATTTTTAATTTATAAGTTCGTCAGGTTATTGTGATTTTCATAACCGTTATTGACAAAGAAAAGGTCACGAAAGTTAAAAAAGAATCATGGCCTTCACCTTCGCGTCACCCTCACCTCGGACAGTTTCCACACTGTTAACAGAATAAGATGATTGAGTTACACAAACAGGTTTATTGTTTGTTTTAACTATTTGTCGACATGTGACGCCTGACTCCGCTCCTGAATGCGTGCTCACGCTGATGTGTCATGGCTGTGGATACAAAGGTCTCGACGGAGCACGCAGCATTCTTCTTCACCACCACAAACAGGCCCACATGTGACTTGAGTCGTGTGTGTGTGTGTGTGTGTGTGTGTGTGTGTGTGTGGGTGTGGGAGGCTCTTGATAATATCTGATATTATGCAATCCTCATATGGTTGCTGATGGACTCGGATATTTTCTGAATCTGATCTCATGAAACTGAGTTTTGTTGTAATGTCATCATTCTCAGGCACTGTTATCGCATTTCTGTGTGTTTCGTTAGTTTTTTTAGTTATTTTATTTTTAAAAAACTCTGTACAGTAATGTTGCGATTGATGCCAGGAGACTCGGGTGTACAGCTTGTCTGTTTATCGTTAATGTCTGTGTTTATTTAAATTTCTTTCTCTCTGTAGAGTTTCTCAGTAGGTGCCTGAGCCTGACCTGGACGTGGATCCAGATGAAATGAATAAAGTACCAGGACCCCCGTCCTCCTCCCCACTCCCTGCACCCTCCCCTAACCTGCCCCAGGTAAAGAAGGTTACCTGTAGATTAGATCTCTAACTTGAATCTGGCCAAAAGTTTAAAACCGATTCACGTCATGCTCTGCTTCCTGTTTCTCTTCTCCAGCCTAACTTCTCACCCACTCCACCCCCATCTATGGTTTTTGCCACTCCCACTCCACCTCCAATGAACCCCGCGGCCCCGCCCCGACAGGTACGTCACTGCGCACACAACACCGCAAGTGGATTAAAGAATAATTTACGCACCTGAATCAGTTAGAGAGTCAGGTGCGTTAACTAAACAATCATGTACATTAACAAATTATACAGTGACATGTGCATTAAGGAATCAAAGAATCAGTTTCAGTCGAGTCATTCGAGTATCTTGTGCATGAAAGAATCAGAATCATTAAAGATTCAGTCACATTAAAGAAGCAGTTAAAAAATCAGGGGCATTAATTAATCATCTAAACCGTCATGTGCATTAACTAATGAATTAGAGAATCATGTACATTACACTACATTCTACCTTTTACTTATCTCTTAAATGCATTTATCTCCAACAGCAAATCTTATGACGACATGTGCCTTAAGGAATCAAAGAACCAGATGCTTTAAAGAAACAATTAAAGGGTCATGTGATGTTTCAGAGTCAAATAGTGTCAAGTCCATCAAAGAATCAGTTCAAATATCGAGCATTAAAGTATCAACTCAAGAATAAAATCCCTTAAAGAGACGGTTAAAGCAGATGCTTTAAAGAGTCGCACGCTGTATTAAACAGCAGTGTGTTTTTTGCGTCCTTGATATTGAAGGATTACTCACCCGTGTGCATAAATATTAACCCCCATGTGACAGGTGCCAGTTCTTGTGAAATCACCCTTGTGTTGGTTTCAGTGTTTTTCGGATGCTCTTAAACAGAAGCACGGATCGATTCTTAAAGGTTTAATCTCCACACGCCCCCCTCCCCCCCCCTCTCTCTCTCTCTCTCTCTCTCTCTCTCTAGCCGTACTACCCTGTTCGGCCCACATTAACCCAAAACCCCTCCCGAGCCCAGGTAAGCTCCGCCCCACGTCCCATCCCTCCAGCGCCACATGGGACACACACCCCTCACGTCTTCCAGCCAGGCTCCCAGATGATGATGATCCAACCGCAGCCAATCAGCTTTACTAACTCGCAGGCACCCACCTACTACATTTCCGGCCAGGTGAGTACTGATCTGATTTAATCCCTAGGTGTTTGATCATGTGTATTATACCATAATGGTATAAATAATTTCCCTTTTTAGATTAATTTGCAGTTGTAATTTCTCTAAAATGAGGAGGAGTGCCTCAGGGATAAGCTCTGGGCCCAATTTAGATTAGAAAATAAAGTCTAACACGGGTTTAACCAGAACGTGCAGAGAACTAAAACCTGATAAAAAAAAAAATTTACCTAGCCTTAATTTTTTTCAATTTTTTTCCCTAGTACCGCCCCTCGTTCGTTTCTCCTCAGCAGTACCAGGTCGCTGGATCTCCAAACTTTTATCCTGGAAGCAGTCCAGCTGAGTTCGGTGTGTATACATATATGCGCACACACGCGCACACACACACACAATCATTCTGAAGTGTCAGATGTTGCCGATGCTGTGAGAATCAAATTAATTAATTATATTTTTGGATTAAAAAAAAAATGGGATTTATGGATTTTTGGTTTTAAATATTATTTATTCAGTAATAAAATAAGTAATAAATAAGTGAACTCTGCATCAGTTTTCTGTTCACCGCAGTGATTAAAAATTACTTGGAAGATTGTGCATGTTCATTAGGATAAAAGGGGGCGGGGGGATTCATCTTGTAACTTGTTCTACCCTCCAGACCACTAGGGGGTGCAGCACAAATTTCTTCTCAAGATTAATTTAAAGCTCTTCAGTCAGACGGCAGCCGGTATGATGAGCATGTAAATGCATGAGCACTTTCACGTGGAGTTATTTTTATCAGGTTGCTGAGGGAAACACAAACACACACACACACACGCGCGCATGCAGAGCAAAAATGCCAGCACACTCGACCCTGTGGATCAAATCTCTCACTTCTGCTGGATCACTTGGGACTAACTGAGGCTGCGAGAGCGGGAAGAGCGGAAAAGACAAAGGGAATAGTTAGAGTAGCGGAGAGAGAGAGAGACAGAGAGAGAGAGGAGGGACGATGGGGAACAGAGCGTCCAGCAGCAGTACTGATGGTACGTCTGCAAGTCTGTATGTCGTCTTCTTGTTTAGTCGTCCTCTCTTTCTTTTTGTCTGCTGACTTGTATCACAGGCTGTAGGTCACTCCTCCCCTCCCAAAAAAATCTTTCTTTATTTCCCTGTTTCTCTCTTGGTCTCAAACTTTTCTGTCCCCATCTCTCTCTCTCTCTCTCTCTCTCTCCTTCATTCCATGTGTGATTATGACTATATTTAGTCTTGAGTTCTCACTGCCCCACACCGCAGCCTCTGTTGCAGCAGGTTGTGAGTGTGTGAGACAGACAGACAGAGAGAGAGACACACACCATCACCAACAAGATTTTTGAAGTTCTCTCTTTTCGTAACAATAATAATGGAAGAATGGCTAAACATGTGTATCGCAGTAAGTTTTCTGAACGTTTGCGTGTCGGTGCGATCCAGCCGTTATTGTGATGTGTGTTTCATTTCACAGGATCTCGATTTACAAACTCTGTTTTAGCAAATTTTAAAACCTAATGAAGTTTCACCTTAAATGTTTGTTTAATGAACTTTTTTTGTTAAATGTTCAGAAGTCCATGAACGAAATGATTTCTGGTGTTGAATGAACATCGCTTCATTGTTACACTCCCAGACATGACCAAATCAAACAGGACTTTTCCGTGTCGCCGGTGATGTCATACCTTTTAGGTTTAATTTTTTTTTTTTAAATCTGAGAACCCGAACCTAACAAACCCTTAAGTTATTTAAAGCTAACCTTTAAACTCAACTTTATTCTGTAAAAGCTGAAATAGTTTTATTTATCCTTAAATGTTATGACGTGTTTATAGTTTACCTTTGTTCTCCTATCTGTGTGTGTGTGTGTGTGTGTGTGTGTGTGTTGTCACAGCTGGAGCGTACTACTCCACCCAGCCCCAGTTCACACCTCCTGTAGCCCCAGCACCTGTCCTCATGAACCCCGCCCCTCAGCAGCAACAACCTCCGCCCCCTCCTCAGCATGCCAAACGCGAACGCAAACAGGTGAGCAACCCTCATCATCATCATCCTCTGTTACGTTCAGGAGAAGTCTACACACAGGTCAGAAACACCACTGCACATATTAAAGGCTTTTTTTCCCCCCTTTTTATTTATTTATTTATTTATTTTAAATGTTTGTGGTGAGCGAAGCGATCGTAGACGCTGTCGTGGGCGTGCTGATGCAACTACTGATTAGGGTTAATTGAGATATACAAACAAAAATAATATATAATTTCCCTTACTGTAGTCTTTGATCTCTTCTATTTCTACTCTGGTCTTTATATCTCTGGTAATGTTACTGCTCTTTCTTTACCTTACTTCTAATCATTTTACTGCCTTCGTCTTTGATCTCTAGTAATACTAAATACTCTAGGTTCAGTCTCTAAAAGTTTTACTGTCATAGTGTCTGATCTCTAGTGATTTTACTGCTTTAGTAGTTATGTCTAATATTTTTATTGCTCTGTATAAATTTCACTACTCTACATTTAATGTTGTCATTTTACTGCCCTGGATTTGACCTCTACTAATTTAATGCCATAGTGTTTGATCTCTAGTTTAGATTTGGTCTGTAGCGCACGACCCTATTAGAGGACCATCTAGATTTTGTCTCTAGTATTTTTACTGCTATATTGCTTGCTAGTATTTTAATGCACTAGATTTAATCTGTATTAATTTAATAATTTAGTTTAAGGCTTAATATCTAATACTGTAATTTACATGTAATAATTTTACTGCTTCATTTACAAATTTTATTGCATTTCTAGTAATCTTAGTGCTCTGATATTTTCTTTCTAGAATTTGCATTGCCATTGGATTTCTTTATTTATTTAAATTCTTTTAGTTATTATGCTGCTTTAAGTGTAATGTTTTAGCATTTTACCAGAGCATTGCATTGATTATGCAATTTAATCCACCTTTGTCGATCAATTCAGTTAATTCAGTAGATTCAGAATTTATTTACATGTATAGATAAAACAATTTGGTTAAATAATTTAAGTAAACTTTCAAACGCTAAGTCTACAAAAAATTAGTCAAATCAGTTTTTGTAGAAAAATACAAACTGCTTTCATCTTCCACAAATACTCTTGTTTTGCGAGATTATATCTTTTTTTTTTATTTTTTTTATTTATTTATTTATTTATTTTTTGCATTTCCACAACCAAGTGTGGCAGGGGAAAAAGATTAGCACCTTGTATGAGACATGAGGTTTAAACAGTCAGCAGCACAGGTTATACTGCACTTAAGACCAGTCGTTCATGAGATCAGTTTTTCTTTAAAATTTAGAAATTTATATTTTGATTAGGATCAATCAACTCATAACACAATATTTTTTTTAATCCTTCATAAATAAAATGAATAAATAATTTTAAGTTTTCCAACTAGACCTGAGAAAGTCAGGGGTTCACAATTTTTAAATAGCTACCAAAAAAAAACTACAAAAGATCACTTATTGTGTGCTAAGTAAAATAAATAAGCAATAAATTAACCTCTGTTAAAATTCAACACTTATTTTAAATTATTAAAATTAATAAAATTAAAATTAAAAAAATAATTATTAAATAATTAATTTAATTAACTTAAATTTGGGGTGGTTTTATTTCACTTTTTACTTCAGCAAAACATTAGTTTTTGTTAATTTCCTGTTAATATTAATTTCTATTTATTATCAATGAAGTTATTACGTTATGTCCAGCCTTTATTCATCACGTGTACAGTACATTACTGCCGAGTGAAATTCTTTTTAGAAGGCTGGAGCGTTCAGGGTCAGCCATGATACAGCGCCCCCTAGAGCAGACAGGGTTGAGGGCCTCGCTCTGACCTTCTGATTAATAACTCCGAGCCGTAACACACTGACCCAACACTGCCCCTAAATTAATAATTACTAATATTAATCATTAAGCATGATTCATTGCTTTAAAAAGACACACACACACACACACACACACACACACACACACACACACACTAAAGGAACGGCAGTTAGCCTAATCTGCATGTCTTTGGACTGTTGGAGGAAACCGAAGTACCTGGAGGAAACCCACCATGCGCGGGGAAAACATTCGAACTCCACACACACAGACCCGACGCAGGAATCGAACCCGGACCCTGAAGGTGCGAGGCGACAGTGCTAAGCACTACACCACCGCGCCTCCTAGATCACAATTCAGTGGTTTTTAAAAATATGAAGGCTGGTTTAGAAAAGAGTATGATGCTAAAACTTGTTCACATTAAAAATGTTTTAAAGATGTGGAAATTTATTCCAAAGTGTTAAGAGCTGCATAAATGTTTAAAATAAGACCTAATAGTTCTGTATTTGTAAAACCTTTAGATAGATAGATATTTTTACCTGCGGCTCTGCCCGCGTGCAGATCCTGCCGCCTACATGCCGCCATTGCCTGTGAGAGGAGCATGCGGTCAACTCGCTCCAATGTTTCATACGCCAGTCGCTGTAGAGGCGTCATAGTCTGATCCGGGGTTTCAGTGGCCGCGAGCTCGGCCTGATTTACCCGTTTTCGGCATTGACGACGCTGCCTGTTGTTACATTCAGTGAGGAACGCCTGTGACACGATCACAGTATGACCTAAAGGTTGATGAGGGTTCCGTTACATTCGGTGTGGAAAGTCTGTGACACGCCCACAGTAAGACAAAAGCTGATAATTTCCTGTGACACGCCACAGCATGACATAAATCTGTACAAACCCCACCGGCCATGCACCGCACGCCGCCCAAACAAACGAACAGAATTTGTGTTTTATATGTAAATGTCAACACCTTCAGGTAGGAGTTTTTGGTGTTTTATGGATTTTTTTTTTTTTTGGTAAACTGTTCACACAACAGTGTATTTCTAATGAAATGTTACATTTCTTAAGATTTTAAGGAAGATTTCATTTATAGGATTAATCCTTTACTGTTTATAGGTAAAAAGCGAGGATGGATTTTCCATAATAACTTGGAGGAAGCCACTTTTATCCTAATTAAATGCTATTAAAAGGTGCTGTATTGAATTGGGAAATAATTGACAAAAAAAAGAAAGAAAAAAAAACACTTGGTTATTAGACTTTTTCACAAAGAAAATATCATTCAAATACATATTCAAAAGTTTGCTGCTGTTGACAAAAATCCTGTAACGCACTGAAAAGGTTGGCAAAGGAAGGTTACAACTGGAAGGTTGCTCCAAAACAGGGTTTGATAACCCACACCTCACTGTTCAACTATATATTAAGCTTTTAGGAATAATAAAGTAGAATTCCCCCCTCCAAAATTAAAAACGTTTTTTTTGTCCAAGTTCTCAAGAATGACTGAGGCACGATTAGAAGTCTTTAATACTTTAAAAGAAATCCAGCTGCTTAAGACAAATCATACAATGGACAATAGTGCTGTTGAATCATATTAAATTGAAAATAGGAACGACCAAATATGTAATTACATCGAATTACCATCTAATTTGCAGCTCTGTAATGAGCTCTGTAATCATTTCACTGCTCTAGATTTGATCTCCAATAATAATTTTAGTGTGTCGTATTTAATACTGAGTAATTTCACTGCTGTAGGTTTAATATCTACTGATTTTGTAGCTGTGGTGTCTCGTATGGCTGAAGCTCTGGGTCGCTGATCAGACGTTCTAGCATAAAACCAGATCTTACTGCTCAGTAACAGTTCTGCTATAGTGTTTGCTCTCTAGTCTTTCTACTCCTCTAGATCTGAACTCTGATTATGGACAGTAAAGGATATGCACTGGAGACTGACTGCCATTTCCATGTTGCCCATAGTGTATGTTTGGATGCATGTATGCTCGTGCCATGCAATAGGTTGGCACCCCCTCCAGGTTGTACTACCTTGTGCTCTAACTTTCCTGAGGCAGACATCAACCTACATCCTCCTGAGATGGTTTGGTCTTGATTCTTAATTAGGGCTGGGTAATGTCCTGATCCCCATATTAATTTAAAAATAATAATAATAATTTTATCAGGTTCCCAGTTTAGGGGAAAAAAAAGAGAGTAAAGAAACAGGCAAAAGACAAAGGCGTGGGCTATGTCATCACTTTACACGTACAGGCGAAACTCAAAAAATTAGAATATTGTGCAAACGTTCATTTATTTCAGCAATGCAACTTAAAAGGTGAAACTAATATATGAGAGACTCATTACATGCAAAGCAAGATAGTTCAAGCCGTGATTTGTCATAATTGAGATGATTATGGCTTCAGCACATGAAAACCCCAAATCCACAATCTCAGAAAATTAGAATATAGTGAAAAGGTTCAGTATTCTAGGGTCAAAGTGTCTCACTCTAATCAGCTAATTAAGCCATAACACCTGCAAAGGGTTTCTGAGCCTTTAAATGTTCTCTCACTCTGGTTCAGTAGGGAGCACAATAATGGGAAAGACTGCTGACACTGACGTCCTCCATAAGGAGGGAAAGCCTCAAAAGGTAATTGCAAAAGAAGTTGAATGTTCCCACAGTACTGTATCAAAGCACATTAATAGAAAGTTATGTGGAAGAAAAAGGTGTACAAGCAGCAGGGACGAGCAGCCTGGAGAGGATTGTCAGGAAAAGGCCATTCAAAAGTGTTGGGGACTTTCACAAGGAGTGGACTGAGGCTGGAGTCGGTGCATCAAGAGCCACCACACACAGACGGATCCTGGACACGGGCTTCAAATGTCGTATTCCTCTTGTCAAGCCACTCCTGAACAACAAACAACGTCAGAAGTGTCTTACCTGAGCTAAAGAAAAAAGAACTGGTCTGTTGCTCAGTGGTCCAAAGTCCTCTTTTCTGATGAGAGCTACTTTTGCATCTCATTTGGAAACCAAGGACCCAGAGTCTGGAGGAAGAATGGAGAGGCACACTCTGCAAGATGCTTGAAGTTTCCACAGTCTGTGTTGATTTGGGGAGACATGTCATCTGCCGGTGTCGGTCCACTGTGCTTCATTAAGTCCAGGGGCAACGCAGCCGTCTACCAGGAGATTCTGGAGCACTTCATGCTTCCTTCCGCAGACGAGCTTTATGGGGGATGCTGACTTTATTTTCCAGCAGGACTTGGCACCTTCCCACACTGCCAAAAGCACCTAAACATGGTTCAGTTACCGTGGGATTACTGTGCTTAATTGGCCAGCAAACTCGTCTGACCTGAACCCCATTGAGAATCTGTGGAGCATTACCAAGAGAAAGATATGAGACTGAAAAGAGACATGAGACTGAACAATGCAGAAGAGCTGAAGGCCGCTATTGAAGCATCCTGGTCTTCCATAACACCTCAGCAGTGCCTCAGGCTGAGAGCTTCCATGCCACACCGCATTGAGGCAGTAATTACTGCAAAAGGGGCCCAAACCAAGTACTGAGTACATAAGCATACTTGTACTGTTCAGACGTCCGATCTTGTTCTATGTACAATCCTTGTTTTATTGATCGCATGTAATATTCTAATTTTCTGAGATTGTGGATTTGGGGTTTTCATGTGCTGAAGCCATAATCATCTCAATTATGACAATCACGGCTTGAACTATCTTGCTTTGCATGTAATGAGTCTATCTCGTTAGTAGTTTCACCTTTTAAGTTGCATTACTGAAATAAATGAACTTTTGCACAATATTAAAATTTGAGTTTCACCTGTATAATATAGTAATGGTGAAAAGTTTGCGCACCCGTTCTAATGCCATGGTCTTTCTTGATGTTTGTTGCTGTCTGCTTCTTCTGCTCTGTAAAGCTTCATAACGGTGCTGCTTGTTAATTGGTGATTTCTGAGGCTGGTGACTCTAAATGAACTTCTCCTCTGCAGCAGTAAATTTTGGTCTCGCTTTCCTGGGAAAGTCTTCATGAGAGACAGGTTCATCATGGGGTTTACAAACGCACTCGACACAATACTGTTCTAGAACAGCTGATGACTGTCCAACTGACTATAGCTATATGCTATAAACTATTTCATAGTTTTTTAATTTTTTAATTTATTTATTTTTATGCCAAATATTTTGAGCCCTGTAGGCATCAGGCATCAAATTTGAAGGGTGCTCGTTTAGTTCATAAAATTGTAAAAAAAATTCTTAAACAGTTATGTTCTCTGTTGTATATTGTGAATAAAATATTGGCTCATGTGATTTTAAATTCTTTTAGTTTTCATTTTATTCAAATTTTACAAAAAACAAAACATTTCTGGAATTTCTGGGTTGTATTATTTTTACTACTTTTACAACGTAGAAAATAAATCAGTAAGCATTAAAAGACACTGAACTATAAGGTGTGTCCAAACTTTATGTAATAAGCCAGTAAAACACTTGTTTTTGTAAGCTGTGCTTCTATAATGCCAGCTTATCTAATATCATTGTAGTTTTGTATATAGTTCTAAATGTTCTGATGATATTTATAAGTCAAACTTAAGAGCAAATTTAGTTCAAAAGCAGAGGTCACTCAGGGCGGCGTACACACCAGACCTGCCGATGGATGGAGTGTTTACTAGTCTTTCATGTGTGATCATTTTTCTAGTCCAGTCTTTGATGCAAGTCTACAGTTTTTCACTTGTTTAGCCCTTGTTAGTTCTCTTCACTGCTCCTGATGTCTGATCTCTGCTCTGACGTCATCTCTGCTTCATTTCAGTCATATTTTTTTATTTGCTGATCTGGTGGTGTTCTTGTCCTGCATGTGTGCCTGGTTATTTGCTGAAACCTAAGGCTTCTGATATAGTTTAGTTTAACCTCTGGTGTAAACGCAGCTCTAGTCGTATTAGTCATGTGACTCCGGTGTTTACGGGGGCGTGCAGCTGGTAGACATTTAACGGGTTGAACTTTGACCCAGCGGGCGCTTGCTGTCCTGCACGCTGTCCCTCTCGGCACACCGCCTGGAGCGCGTTAGCGAGTCTTTTAGCTAACACAGCGGAACAAGAGGAACAAGAAGGAAGGAAGAGAATAATGACCGTACAGGAAGAATGATTTTGCCAAAAAAAAGAGTGAAGAACAGGTTTTGTGTGTGTGTGTGTGTGTGTGTGTGTGTGTGTGATGTAACTTCATGAGCCAATGCAAAACATGCCTTATGGTTAGTTAGCTGTCATGATACTGCACAGTCATGCTGCCATTCTAGGCTTTGCTATCTATGGGGTGTGTGTGTGTGTGTGTGTGTGTGTGAAGGACAAGTCAGCACAACTCAGCAGCTCCACGTGGCTTGACTCCCTTTCCCGCCCACTCTCTAACAGGGGGGAGGATATTCCCCTTCCGGGCCACTCTCTCTCTCACACACACACACACACTCTCCCCCATGTCTGTCTCTCTCACTCGGTGGGTGTGTACACACATTCCACTGCACTCATTTCACAAGGCCCCCCTCTCTCTCCGCCCCCCTGCTCTTACACACTCTAATTTCTATCTACGTACATGTGTGTGTGTACAGAGTCGGGCTGGGTTTGGACTCGGGCTCCAGGACTAGACAGGCCTTCGGGCCTTTAGCGCTGCTAACAAATGTGCTGGCTCATGCCTGTGTGTGTGTGAGAGAGAGAGACAGACAAAGAACTCGATTGCGGCAAACTTTTTCACAGACTTCAGTTGGGTAAGGCTGACAAACTGTTGCTAAATTTCTGTGTGTGTTTGTTTAGCTTTTTCTCTGATTCAGGTAGAACTAAAGCGTGTGTATGAGAGGGCTAGAGAGAGAATACAGAGACTAACTCCAGAACTAGAGTTGTTTAACTCTTCAGCGTTCCTTCTCCCATCTCTTTCTCATCTCTCACTCATTCCCACTCGCTCCTGCCTTTTTTTTTTTCTTTTTTCTTTTTTTAAACAATGCATGTGAAAATGTTAACTCTAACTTTTCCTTCCCAGATAAGGATACGAGACCCTAACCAAGGTGGCAAAGATATCACAGAGGAGATAATGTCCGGGGGCCGCAGCGCCTCCACACCCACGCCTCCACAGGTAACACACCTCACATTACTACAGCGTTTTGTTTTTGTCAAGAGCCAATGAAATGATTTACAGCACAAATGTGCCATGGAATTATCATCTGTAACATGTAACATGTGCGTCACATGCAGACATGACCTTTATTTTAAATCATGATGTTTTCCTCTTACACAGTCAGCTCTGTCCACATCAGAGGGCGGAGCCATTACACAGACTAATGGTGAGAAAGCCACGACCCCTTTTGCAACAGCCAGAGCAGGTACGGAGCGCGTCAACAAGTGATAAAGTGCTCTGTGCATGGTATTTTTTCTCTTATAATGATTAAACACACACACACACACACACACACACACACGTTGTACGTTGACCATCTGGTAGCTTCTCACTCATAGGAAGTGATTCTTGGATCTCCAGGTCTCTTTGAAGACGACAGTTGTGTAAATTTCTTTATAGATGTCTTTATAGATGAGCGCGTAAAGCCTGTAGTGTCCCTGGAGTTCCCCGTTCCCCCAGGGGAGAGCCCTATCCCAGATGCTCCGCCCACTCCACCTCCCACTAGCCCAATCAGTGAGACGGTTGACGCTCCACATTCTGCCATGGATAAAGCCCTGCAACCCAAAGATGCGAGTCAGCAGGAGCCAAAGCCCACGACAGCAGGTGCTCCTTCAAACGGGTCTACAGAGAACGGAGCGGGGCTAACAAGAGTGTCTATTCCTCTTCCTGTTTTGGGGGCGGAGCCAGCACTGGAGTCTCCAATCGCGCAGCCAGAGGAGCTTCAGCTTGTAAATGGTTTGACTGCAGACACAACCAACCGAGATATCAGCCCTCTCGCTGAGCCTGACATCACCAAAGAGGCTCCGCCCATTATAGACGAACGCTCAACACGGACTACCAAAGCTGTCGTCAAGGAAGCTCCTGCTCCTTTTGCCAGCGAGGCGCCGCCCCTTCCGGCTGCCAAGGAATCTTATGTCCCGAGTCTCAAAGAAACACCAGCTCCTGAGCCGACGCCCACTCGGGTCGTTGCAGGGATTTCCATTCCTGGTGTTATGGAAACCTTGCCTGAGGTTGCCAGGGATACACCCTCATTACCTGTCCAGAAGATCTCTGCACCAGTTGCCAAGGAGACCCCTGCCGTAACGGAGACCCCGGTTGTCCCAGTGACCCCGGCCGTGAAGGAGACCACGGTTGTCCCAGTGACCCCGGCCGTGAAGGAGACCACGGTTGTCCCAGTGACCCCGGCCGTGAAGGAGACCACGGTTGTCCCAGTGACCCCGGCCGTGAAGGAGACCACGGTTGTCCCAGTGACCCCGGCCGTGAAGGAGACCACGGTTGTCCCAGTGACCCCGGCCGTGAAGGAGACCACGGTTGTCTCAGTGACCCCGGCCGTGAAGGAGACCACGGTTGTCTCAGTGACCCCGGCCGTGAAGGAGACCACGGTTGTCCCAGTGACCCCGGCCGTGAAGGAGACCACGGTTGTCCCAGTGACCCCGGCCGTGAAGGAGACCACGGTTGTCCCAGTGACCCCGGCCGTGAAGGAGACCACGGTTGTCCCAGTGACCCCGGCCGTGAAGGAGACCACGGTTGTCCCAGTGACCCCGGCCGTGAAGGAGACCACGGTTGTCCCAGTGACCCCGGCCGTGAAGGAGACCACGGTTGTCCCAGTGACCCCGGCCGTGAAGGAGACCACGGCCGTCCCAGTCATCCCGGCCGTGAAGGAGACCACGGCCGTCCCAGTCATCCCGGCCGTGAAGGAGACCACGGTTGTCCCAGTCATCCCGGCCGTGAAGGAGACCACTCCTCCAGCTGCCACAAAAACCAGCGAGCCTGTTGTCAAAGAAACTGTTGTCGAGGATCCTTGTCCTGTTGCTAAGGAGTCCTCAGAACCCATCGTCAAGGAAACCCCAAGTCCTTTGGAGCCTGCATGTGTTGCTCCTAAAGCCACGCCTCATCCTCCTCCTCCTGCCTCTGTTGAGGAAAGAGAGGACACGCCCCCTCCACAAGCAGCACCACCAGAGAGCACTATGCAAGGTACGTGGACTTAAAAAACGGATTGTTGCAGGGAATCGTTGTTGTGCTTATTTTTGTGCTTGTGTTTTTTACCACAGTATGCTAGAACAGTAATTTTTTTTTTATAAAGATATTACGACCTCAATAATGTTGATTGGCTGCCAGCTTAATCACATCGAAGTCAAAGCTCACGATACAATGTAACCGTGAGTGTGTGTAAATATATATCTCTTTGAAGTAGGAATGTATTTACGCTTGCAAAAAAATTGCGGTTTGATCTTATATAATTTTTTTCCCTTTCTTTCTTTCTTTCTTTCCTTCTCCATGCAGCTGTTTCTGTGCCAAAGAAGAAGAGGAAGTTGAAGGACCTAAACAAGAAGGAGATTGGTGATGTGCTGGATGCCTTTAAGGAGGTGTGTGTGTGTGTGTGTGTGTGTGTGTGTGTGTGTGTGCTGAAGCAGGTGTCTTCTGACAAATATTGACCACATTCCCTGCCCCAACCCCTTTACATTAGCCGCCGCCACCACCGAAGCCTGAGGCCACACCCTCTGCAAAATCGGAGCAAGTCGAGCCTGCCCCTGTAGCTCCGCCCCCTGTCGAAGACGTGGACGAGACGTGGGAGGAGAAGGAGGACAAGCTTGATGCCGAAAACATCCAGCCACCCAGTCCTGCCCCAGCCACGCCCACCGAGCAAAAATACCAGTACAAAGAGGGTGTGTATTAACAAAACTCGTACATTTTACTTAATTTGAAGAAAAAATAAAAAAAACACACTACTGTTCATGCATTAGAACAAAACATGATTTGTGTGATGCCGTTTGTTCTTCTCCGGTCCGCGATTGTTCTCACAGAACAGTGGAAACCGCTGAACCCTGAGGAGAAGAAGAAATATGACCGCGAGTTTCTGCTGGGCTTCCAGTTCATCAGCGCCAGCATGCACAAACCAGAGGGGCTCCCTCACATCAGTGACGTGGTGCTGGATAAGGTAAACACACACACACACACACACACAGACACACTTACAGGTGTGTCCTACTTTAATTCATCCATTTTGTTTTACGGTCATGTGTTTTGCATTAAGTAATAAAATTGCATGGCACATTAAATTCTATTTGCGTACATGACCTTCATTTATATACTGTAACTGATTATCGGATGTGGCTTCGTTAAATTTGATGAAGTAATCCTCTCATGTAACGTTCTCTCTCTCTCTCTCTCTCTCTCTCTCTCTCTCTCTCTAGGTGAATAAAACTCCTCTGCGACCGTTGGACATCAGCAGAATGAACTGTGGTCCAGACTTCACCCCCTCATTCGCTCTTTTGGGCCGACAGCCGTCTGGTGGGCGTGGCCCGGTCAGTCTCTCCTCCAATCACCGCTTCACCATGTGTTAAATTGAAGGATTGCTTGTTTTCCCTTCCTCCATCTTTATTTAATTTTAATATTCTATCTTTTCTCTGTTTCTCTCGCTCTGGATTTCTTTTTCTTTTGTCCCCCTCCTCCCCATCACCCTCCAGCCTGTGGGTTTGCCCGGCCCGAGGCGCTCGGGTCACTCTGGGTCGCGTAAGGAGCCGAGGAAGATCGTCCTGTCCGGAGTGTCCCTGAATGATGACATTCAGCTGAACAAGGCCGAGAAGGCGTGGAAGCGCCGGGGCGGGGCTGACCAGGAGGACCAGGAGTCGGTGAAGACGCAGGATCTGTTGCGGCGTGTCCGGGGCGTCCTGAACAAACTGACACCTCAGATGTTCCAGCCACTGATGAAGCAGATCACGGAGATGACCATCGACACGGAGGAGCGGCTGAAGGGCGTGATCGACCTGGTGTTTGAGAAGGCCATCTCCGAGCCCAACTTCTCCGTCGCCTACGCGAACATGTGCCGCTGCCTCACCGGGGTGTGTGTCCGTGTGTCACTACGTCTCGAGTGCGGCCTCACCTTTTTTTTACTTTGATATTGATTTTAGAATGATCTCTCCGTCTGTTCAGTTGAAGGTGCCTAGCGGAGATAAGCCGGGGAAGCCGGGCGTCAATTTCCGAAAGCTTCTCCTCAACCGCTGCCAGAAAGAGTTTGAGAAGGACAAGGACGATGACGAGATTTTTGAGAAGAAACAAAAGGAGCTCGACGCTGCCACTGAGGTACACACACACACACACTTCTCTACTAAGATCACATTTTGTTGCAATATGGCATTACCAGAGTACAGATGCCCAACTTCTTTAGAAACAGACAGTTCTTTGTCAGACGTTGTTTAAAGGTTGCCAGTGACTCGGCTTTACAGACGTCCAGAGGAAGTTCATTCCACCAGCAGAACAGCGGCCAGAACAGAAAACGGTCTCTGTCAGCTATAATATTAAAAACATTCATATTTAAACAACCTTAAGTTCAGGTTCCTTCCCCTTGTGCCAGCAGGATGGCTCAAGACAAAATGCCAGTCGATGAATACGATATCATGGATGTCACAAAAACGTCAGTTTCTGGGAATTCTATGAAATTACTGCTTAAACATCAGGTTGAAGTGGAGACGGATTAAGGGCCCTCTGGTTGAGTGATGATAGTACGTACAGATAATTTATGAATATCACATCGTCTGTGAAACTCCTGAAGCCGGCTGTATTAAACTGAATGCCGGTGGGAGGAGTTTTGAGGATTTACTTACTTGCGGCAGACATTTTCTTGATAATTTTGTGATGCTACACTTGATAAAAAAAAAATTTTTTTTTTTTAATCAAATTTTTGCAGTGTGGTTAGTAACAGCAGCAGTACTTTTGTTCTGAGTGCGACGTTGTGGAGTTATGGAGTAAACGTATTGTCTTTCTCTTCCCTACAGGAGGAGGTGCGCCAGCGTCTAAAAGAGGAGCTAGAAGAGTCGAAGGACGCGGCACGGCGCCGCTCGCTCGGCAACATCAAGTTCATCGGTGAGCTCTTCAAGCTGAAGATGCTGACGGAGACCATCATGCACGACTGCGTGGTCAAACTGCTGAAGAACCACGACGAGGAGAGTCTGGAGTGTCTGTGCAGGCTGCTGTCCACCATCGGCAAGGACCTGGACTTCGAGAAGGCCAGGGTAACATTATACACACACACACACACACACACACACACACACACAGTACAGTATTAATTTATTATTGGTTCAAATTTCGCTGTACAAATATTTTTCCTTGTTTTCCTCTTTCTCTCTCTGTCTCTCTCTCTTCTGTCTCCAGCCTCGTATGGATCAGTATTTTAACCAGATGGACAAGATCATTAAAGAGAGGAAGACGTCGTCCAGAATCCGCTTTATGCTGCAGGACGTCATCGACCTGAGACGAGTAAATTATTTGATTATTAACATTTTATTTACACAATGTGTTTCTTAAATTTACAAACACTTTACGTATGTAAAATAGGACGGAAGACGGAAATAAGACGATCACAATAAATAAAAAAAAGTAACACCGCAAACATGAATCTGAATTAACGGACTGTTAAAGAGTGTGAGGGAGGCGAGTGTGTGACGTGAATGAGGTAGGGCGAGGACGCGAGTGTGTGACACTGTTACATTTCACAATAATCTGGCACATTTGTCCATCTCATCAATATCAAGTCAGCTTCTTCAAGCCCCGCCCCCAATTAATATTTTAAGATTATGTTAATGTGTATAAATGTGTGTATATTTTACTGTGTGTGTGTGTGTGTCTAGTTATAGTAGATTCTGCTTTTTCTGTCATTGACCTTGTACTCACTCGATCCACCCACACACACACTCCCCCACACACACACACATGCACACTTCACAGACTCTAGTACTTCCATAGAAATGAAACTTTGGCTGTTTCCAAGAAACTGCGTGTGTGTGTGTGTGTGTGTGTGAGAGAGAGAGAGTGTGTGTGTGTTTGTGTGTGTAACCTAAATTACAGATGTGTGTTGGCTATAAATTGCAGTTATTTCTGTTCCACATTCATTCAGTTATTTTTTTCATATTTTATTGAACCTGGGCAAATGTGTGTGTGTGTGGGGGGGGCACAGGGCACCATTAGGATTTTCAATACATTTCAAATCATCACATAAACAAACAGCTTAACAAGCTTCATGTTGTTGGACTGAGTAGGCCAGGGCTAGTTGTTTGAGTTTTTTATGTTTGCATAAAACTGTAGGAAAATAAACTATCCAGACTATCGCCCTCTAGTGTGCAGGGGGGGAAGCAGGAATCTAACTATTAGTGATATAAACAGAGTGATTTAAAATGTTTTACTTCAGAAAACATTATAAACTGTACAATCAGTGCTGTAGATTAAAAAATTCTGTATGTTGTTTGATTTAAAGTTGCACTTAAAGTAAAACATAACTAAAAATGAAAAACGTTTTTTGTTGTTGTTGATGTGAGCAGCCATTTTTTTGTTGTTGTTTTTGTCACTTTTTGAAATTGTGCTCACCATCCTGACCACTTCCTATTCGGAAGTCATAAATACCGACTTAAGAGCATTTAATTAAATGAAGCATAATTACGCGCTCCACTACCGCAAACGTACAGATAGTTCAGCTACGGTAAACACCAATAACACACTGGTGTTAAAATCACACTGTGGTTTTTGCAAATTTCCTGCTCATGATTATTCATCTCCTGTTGTAGAATAACTGGGTGCCCAGGCGAGGAGATCAGGGTCCCAAGACCATCGAGCAGATCCATAAGGACGCCGAGATGGAGGCGCAGCGAGAGCAGATTAAAGTCCAGCAGCAGCTCATGTCCAAGAAGGAGTCGCGAGGAGGAGGAGGAGGAGGAGGCGGCGGCGGCGGAGGAGGAGGAGGAGGAGGTGTGACCCTGGGCCCCCGGGGGAGTGGCCCCGCCTCACACCGCGGAAACCCGCCACCCGACGACGGCTGGAACACGGTTCCCATCTCCACCAAGAACCGGCCCATCGACACCAGTCGCCTCAGCAAGATCACCAAGGTAACGCCCTGATCGCAGTCAGATTATAACAAGTACATTAATACGTTCTGCTGTTAATGTTGCTATAGCAACCACTCATTCGGGTAAACACAGGGACAGTTATGCAAACGTCCAGTTTGTAGTGGAAATTCTATTTCATAAATTTTTTTAAAATAAATGAACCCTGTCAGTACTGCAGTGGACCTGAGGGGGGAGCAACTGGGGAGGTTACGCTCTAAATTATTTCCTGTCTGATTTCACAGCCTGGAGCCATGGACTTTAACAACCAGCTACTTGCCCCTGGTGGCAAAGGATCATGGGGCAGCTGGGGCAAAGGGAGCAGTGGCGGCTCGGGGGATAAACCCCGTGATAGTGGTGAGGACTCGAGGGCTCACAGTTGCCCAAATACTTTGATTTTTAATAACTTCATATAAGTCATAATTGGACATCAGTGATTTTTATTTTGTTTGAATAATTTTATTTGTTTTTTGTAGCTGCTACATCATGTACTTAATACTGTTACTGTTCATAAACTAGAAATGTACCATACTAGCTGAGTATCGCTTTTTATATGGTTTATTATATACGGTGTGTGTGTGTGTGTGTGTGTGTGTGTGCGCGCGCACAGCTGCTCAAGACTCGAGCCGTACGAGCACACTGAATCGCTTCTCCGCCCTGCAGCAGACTCCTTCATCCGCCTCATCCTCGTCCTCCTCCTCCAACATGGACACCGACAGAAGAGTGCCACAGAGGTCAGAGGTCACACTTTCCCTTTACCCTCCTTTCGTTCTCTTGTCTGCCAGAGTAGCTCAGTGACGTTTGCGCATCACGGAGCGTCTCTGTAATCATCCCTTATCTTCTTTCTCTCACCTGCCACACCAGGAACAGCTCGAGTCGAGAGCGCAGTGACCAGCGTGGTCCGGACCGAAACCGACCCGCCATCAGTAAGCGCAGCTTCAGCAGAGACAAAGACGAGTGGGAGCAGAGACCGGCCGAGACGGTGCGGCGAGTCGCTAGCATGACCGACGAGCGGGAGCGAGCTAGAGAGCGCGAACGAGAGCGCGAGAGAGAGCGACCGCCGAGCAAAGACAGCGGTTAGTGCGCTCACCATCGTCAGCACTGTGACCCAATCGCTGAGGTATAAGAGGACGAACCCTGTGTGTGCGGCGTGTCGTTGTAGGAAAATCATCCACACACAGGTGATGTGACGTAGTAGAGTTACATTTTCTGAAACATATAGTTACATGTAACAGTTCTACACTGGTCTGATCTGAGGCTACAGGTGTCTTTAGAAAACATGGCAGGCCCCACACACACACACACACACACACACAGTTACCTGATATCGACACTATGAGGACCTCATTACCATTTTTAGAGCTGTTAGTCAGTGATACACTGGTTTGGATTAGTGACTGATGGTTTCATCATAGCTGAGGAACGTCATCACTTTTTAAAACTGGTCTAAACACAGGACGGGACTAAACCTTTCAACCTTTACACTGGGCTTGTTACACACGGTTTGGTGCTTTTGGAAAGTCTAGGATGACCGTGTGTGTGTGTGTGTGTGTGTGTGTGTGTGTGTGTGTGTAGTAAAGCGAGAACCTGTCTCCACACCACCTCCTGCTCCGTCTAAACCAGCTCTGAGCCCTGAGGAACTCGAGAAGAAATCCACGGCCATCATAGAGGAGTACTTGCACATCAATGACATGAAGGTACACACACACACACACACACACACACACACACACACACACACACACACAATTGCAGCAGCTACCACAGTGCTGAACAGCATGTGTTTATAGAAAGCAGGCAACCTAACAGTGGTGTGTGTTCTGTCGTCCTGCAGGAGGCGCTGCAGTGTGTGAGCGAGCTGAACTCCGCCTCATTGCTCTACTTGTTTGTGAGGACCGGAATCGAGTCGACTCTGGAGCGCAGCACCATCGCCAGAGAGCACATGGGCTTACTGCTGCACCAGCTCGTCAAGGCGGGAACGCTGTCGGCACAGCAGTACTACAAAGGGTGTGTGTGTGTGTGTGTGTGTGTGTGTGTGTGTGTGTGTGTGTGTGTGTGTATGAGATATCTTTGTGGGGACCTAATTTCCTGAGGATGTAGTTGCTGTCAAAAAAAAAAAAAAAGAGGGATAAAAACTGTGTGTGTGTGTGTGTGTGTGTGTGAGATTTGTAAGGTCCTGGCAAGTCCTCAGACATGTGTGCGCGTGTGCTGGGTTTGTTGATAGGGAGAGAGAAAATTGCAGATTACTTAATAATATAACTGCAATAATAAACATCATCATCCACATGTGTGTCTTGAGACTTGTGGGGTCTTTTCATGTTCGTTTTAGAGACACGTCCTCAAAAGTGTTCTTCACACACATCTCCTGTTCTGGAGTAAAGTTTAATGCATTGTTAGGGTCTGTTGTAGAGATTGTGTTGATGATAGTGATGACCAAAGTTCACTTTAATTAATATTGTGTGTGTGTGTGTGTGTGTGTGTGTGTGTGTGTGTGTGTGTGTGTGTGTGTGTGTGTTTAGACTGATGGAGGTGCTGGAGGTGGCTGAGGACATGGCCATTGATGTGCCTCATATCTGGGTTTACCTGGCTGAGCTGATCACGCCCATGCTGCACGAGGGCGGGATTCCCATAGGCGCGCTCTTTAGGTAAGTCACACAGCGCCACCTACTTTCACAGAACAGCGTAATCGGGCATGCAGGAGTTAAACCGAATGCATTGTGTTCATTGCTAATTTTGATCCTTTAGAGAAGTGTCGAAGCCTCTGGTACCTATCGGAAAAGCTGGACTTCTGTTAGCACACATCCTCACTCTCCTCTGCAAAGGCATGGTATGTCGTGTGTGTGTGTGTGTGTGTGTGTGTGTCAGTTAATAGAGAGGTATGTCTGATATTAACGCTTCTGTGTGTGTATGTTTTCAGAGCCATAAGAAGGTCGGAGCCATGTGGAGGGAGGCGGGGCTTAGCTGGAAGGACTTCCTGTCTAAAGACGAAGATGTCAACAAGTTTGTGACCGAGAAGGTTCGATTAAAAACGTGTCACTTCTTTGCAAACACACTTTCTGTTCACACCAACATTTCTGCCTCTTAAAATCCCTCGTTCTTTTGTCGTTCTTCACTTATTGACTTCTTCATAATCTTATAATTCCTTAACTAAACAACTGTAAATTGAAAGGTGTGTGTGTGTGTGTGTGCAGGGAGTAGAGTACACGCTGGGTGAGGAGAGTATGAAAGTTGGTAGCAGTAGGAAATCCCTGAGCATGGAGGAGATGTCCAAACATCTGGACCAGCTGCTACAGGACAAAGCTGACAATCCGCGCGTCTACAACTGGGTGGAGGTACGCGTGTCTGTGTCTGAGTGGGCGATAATGGTATGGGTGGGCGAGTGTTTCGGAGTGACTGATGACACTTTGTGTGCTCTCTACTTTTCCTGGTTTATCAGGCGAACCTGGACGAGCAGCAGGTTTCCTCGAACACCTTCGTGCGAGCTCTGATGTCCTCCGTCTGTCAGGCTGCTATCGTTTGTGAGTCACTTAATCAATCTTTATTTTCCATCCTTGATTGGTAACACTAACACACACACACACACACACACAAAACTTCAGACTCTTTATGTAGGTTTTTAGTAGCTCTCTTTCTTCCTCCTACAGGTGAAACCCCGTATAAAGTGGAGGCTAAAGAGATTACCCAGAGGGCCAAGCTGCTCCAGCGCTACATCAATAACGAGCAGAAGGAGTTGCAGGCGCTCTACGCCTTACAGAGCCTCATGGTGCGGATGGAGCAGCCGCCAAGTGAGTGGATTATGGGATGAGCTTTCAGACTCAAGAATGGGAGTGTAAAGGTCACGGGAGTGTAAAGGGATTGTGAATTCTGATTTTTATTCTTAACGGACACGTTTTACCTGCTCCAGGTGTATAATGGTACGTGCTAAACAACTGCAGCTTTTAGCATCTAGTGAAAAAAAAAAAAACTAACCGAACATCAGTATGTGTGTGAAGCACATGTGAAGTCAGAGTAACGGGATGTTTTCCTGAGCTTGTGGATGCAGCCTTAGTTTAGAAAAAAAATATTTTGTAGTTAATAGAGTGACCATAATTATTGTGATTGTGGAGGGAGGAGCTTATACATGCATTAGTCAGTGCTAACTCCACCCCCTTTGAATAAATAATTGTAAAGATTGTTTTAACGGTTTTTTTAACCACTCCCCCCCCCCCCCCCCCCCCCCATGTGTGTGTTTAGACTTGTTGCGGATGTTTTTTGACGCGCTTTACGACGAGGACATCATTAAGGAGGACGCCTTCTACAAATGGGAGGTGAGCAAAGATCCCGCCGAGCAGCAGGGAAAAGGCGTCGCCCTCAAATCAGTCACCGCCTTTTTCACTTGGCTCCGCGAGGCCGAGGAGGAATCGGACAACAGCTAAAGCCCTGGCTCCGCCTACTGGAGAGCGTTTCACAATCTTCCTGGAGTTGAAAGAAGAAGCAATTTTTTTTTTCTTTTGAAAGAGGATAAAATTTTGAACTTTGGATCATGATTCTTTTTTTTTCTTTTTCTTTTTTTGATGTTTTTTCTTCTGGTTTTACGCTAAGGAATGTTTTTGAGCCGAAACTGTTGATTATGAAACTTCCACACTTCACCTACAGGATAAAGAAATCCGTTCCGTTAACATTTTATTCGTTCATGACATCAGCTTGGTGTCACTAAACTCTCATGTTCGCCTGCGATGTGTCGCTGATTACTGAAAGCTGCTCAGAGCTCTATATATTTTTGAAATTCTTCGACTGTCGTGTTGAGAGAAACTCTTTACTCTGCGCTGGAGAATGAAGTGCTGTGTTTATTTTATTTACCTTCCCCCTGCTTAATTTTGTTAAACAGGGCAAAAAGAGCAAAATCCAGAGCTTGGAGTAAAAGAGTGCGGTGACTTGCTTCCTGACAGCTCTGTGTGATGCAAAAAAAAAAAAAGAAACATTTATAAAAAAAAATGTTAAAAAAAGGGAGATGGAGATTGGATTTTGAACTTTTCTTTTTCTGTTTTGGCTACTGCTGCTGCTGAGGGGGCGGAGTTACACTAATCGCCACCTGAACTTTTCTGATTTAACTTTTTGTCCACTAAAAAAAAAAAAAAAGAAAAGGAAAAAAAAGAAAGAGGACAAAAAATCTGGTTTACTGAATCAGTGTGAATCCTGTAGTGCATTTTATAAATTCAATCAATACTAAAACTTAAAAACAAAAAATTAATTGATCAAAATAGACTGTAACAAAGGCAGAAGTGTTAAATAACAAAATAATAAAAAATGAATAATTTTTTTAAAAAACTAAGGCAAAAAAACGATACAAGCAGCGTGAAAAGCCATTTCCGCTAGCATAACATTTCAGGAGAGTCCTGTAAATATTTAGTTTTTTGATTGTTTTTGTTTAAAATTTTCAATAATAAAAAATGCTAACTTTAACAATGTTTGACTTTTTTTTCTTTTATACATATATACATTTTTTTTTCTATCCTCGAAAAGTGTTCAGTGCTAAAGTTTATTATCGATTAAGGGAGATTGGGGATTAATACATCATATTGTTAAAAATTACATACTGAATGAAACAACACAGTCTCAGGCACATATTTTGTATTTATTTCATTTACAGGTACATATCTTGTTTTAGTACAGAATTATAAGTATTTAAATAGTGAGTGAGAACAGGTGACATGTCACACTATGTGGGGTGAGACGTCACACTGGATTTTGCAACATATAAAACAAGAACCAATTTAACGTTTCATTTTACTTCAAATTCAAAATGACATTCAGCTACAGAGAAAGCTCGATTAATCACTGAACCTGAAGAAATCCTGAAACGTGGCCATTAAATCGCCACCAACTACAACTGGAAAATTATTTCAAAGTTTCAAACAAAACTTGTCAAACACTCAAAAACAAATCATAAACCCTGTGCCGATCTTCACTAGTCAGACTCGTCTCTTATTACACCTGCCTTCTGCCTCTCGCCTGCCTTTTAGATTTAGTTGCTCTGCATTTCCTTTGGAAGAGACACTTTTCACCTTGTTGCCTCCTTTACTCGTCTGTCGGTCAGAATAGCAGTTTTTCCTTTACTTTCTCTTTTTTTTTTTTTTTTTTCTTTTTCGGTTGGCGGCTAGTTTTCTTGGACCAGCTTTTAGGTGTGGCCAAATGTCCTCTGCAGTGGAGTTGTGTGTTGAGGTGGCACAAGGTAACATGTGACAAATTACTCCAAAGTGCCTGAGATAATTTGCCCCAAACTGCCATCTTTGCTAATGTAAAGCAGAACAATAACTGAAGCATAACAAGACACGTTTTATTCTCTCCTTTAACAAGTTCAAATGTGTATTTATTACTGTAATTACTGTTTATTAGTTATTAGATGATTATTACAAAAAAAAAAACTAGTGTTTCACTTTTAAGCAGCACCCTCATGTCGTGAAATTCACCCCGTCTCCCCTACAGTGTTTTTGTTTCACTTTAAGATAATATTTAATTACGAGAATTTATTGGTTTCGCATCTGAAACTGAAACATTGTTAAATTCAAATTTTAATTTAGCACATTGCTGTATGTTTTATATTCTGCGCCCGTTCTATTCTTTACCATTTTTTGTTTGTTTGTTTAACAACAATTACAGTAATGCTCTCCCATTTAGGATAATCAACAGATTTCAGAAACTCCTATAGTGATTTGTTTGGTTAGTCCAAATACGAGACCTTTAACTAGGCGAACAGGACGCGAGTGTTAAGGAGTCGTTGTTTTTTGCTGGATTGAATCGTCACTTGCACTGATGTGAAATTTACACAGGACGCAAAATTAAGGGCTTTGCTGAAGGGCCCAAGAGTGGCAGTGTGGGGGTGCTGGTGTTTGAACAGAGAACCTTCTGGTCACTGAATACATTTTTAAATAATTTTCATAGATTTTTTTAATAAACATAAAATAGGTTTGGTATCACATTCAAACAGTAAAATAATTTAGCTGTAAATTTTTATATCATCTCAGGGCTACATGCTGGATACTAAACAAGATCCTATTTGTTCCTGTAGTTAGGACAGCGGTCCCTCAGTCCGTCCCTGCATGACCCTCCCTCATGGTGATCAGGCTGCTTTGGCTGCCCAGATATTTATGGAGCCTTGTGGTGTCTGGTGTCGCCGTCTTCCTCAACCTGGTGCTGGTCTCTCTAAAGCAGGACATCGGGGGGTGTGATTTGGCTCCTGACACCTTCACTGAGGACTCAAAGCCCTTCTGCAGCTGCAACACAACAGAGCAAACACAATAAAATACAAGCATGGCTTTTTAGACACAACAGCTTCTAGCTGATCTCCAAGACCACCAGGCTCTGGCACGTGCCATATTGAAGTCAAGCGATTCTCAGAAACACAAATATGCTCTTTCTCACCTCTTTATGCGACACGACTCCTATGAGTTTTCCAGCGCTGGTGACGTATGCATGGTCCAAACCCAGCATGGATAAGATATTGTGGACCTAAAGATGGAGAATGAGAGGTGTGACCTTCACAGTGAAATCTGCGATGTAGGTGAGTGCGATCCCAATGAAGTCCGCTCACCTTTTGCAGAGAGGTTCGTTGCACTATCTGTACAGACGCAGGATCAATGTTGCAGAGGTTGAAGTTGACCCTTTCATCAAGCTGTTGCTCTTCCCATCTGAAGATCTGGACCCAGTCATATGGAAACACAAATGGATGTTCTAAAAAAATTTGTAAACTAATGCCCCCTAGTGGAGCCCAAGGAATTTTTCATTGTTCAGCTCTTTAATATTTTTTTTTTTACAATAACCAGATTTTTTTTGTTTGGATTTTTCCTCGATTTTCCCCCTAATTTAGTCGAGTCCAATTCCTCCCCGTCACTAGGGGGCTCCCACATTAAGCTACTTCTACCACTCAGTCGGGAGGGCCAAAGCCAGCCGACTGCCTCTTTTCGAACTGCTCGCTCACACACCGTTGGGGGCGGAGTAACACACTCGGAGGACAGCGCTATCCGCTCCTTCCGCTCGCGTGAGCTCACAGACGCCCCTGACTGGCTGTAGAGTCGTGATTAATGTGGGAGCACTAAGTACCTCTCGTCCCTCCCCTCTGAGAGAGCTCGGCCAATCAGCTCTCTCTAGACCTCCGGCTGCGAGAGGTTACAGCATCACCCGGGAATCGAACTCGCGATCTCTTAAACAGGTCTAAACAATGCGTTAAAACTGTGTGTACATGGCATGTATTGAGAACAACCTCTCCTGGTGACATGGTATCTTCTACATTCAGGTCCTCCTAGATGAAAAGAATCCGTTATTTATTTTTTCTCATTACATTAAGAAATCAGAAAGAAAAAAAGAGAACATGTAACTTGTCTGACAAATGGAGATTCGACCTTACCTCAATATCGACTGTAGATTGGCTGCACACAAGGCTTTTAAAGGTAATTTCTGCATCTTCGTAACCTGAGCAAGACATTAGAGATGTAGTAGTCACATGACTTAGAGGTCTGTGGATGTAATCAAGGTCACAACTGATCCAGAAACTCCACCTAACGTAAGTGTCTACGCCAACTGCATAGTGATCCGAACCAACACCCAGTAAGATGGGCAAGGAACAAAGCGGAAAGGACACTTCAATGTTCTGGGCATCAAGTGAATTGCTACTTTGTGTCTTAGTATCTTTTAGTACTTGATACTTGGTATCATTCTGGAGTGCAGCTCTCTGAAAAGCTCCCACACTAGTCAAGCCTCATAAATAAATAGATAAATACCTGAACATGAAGGGGTCTAGATTTTAGATTTTGAGCCAACAGTTCTCCAGCTAATGGAATAGTTCCCTAAAGTAGCTTCAGCTTGTAGATGCACCATTTGTACAAGACTTTTGTATCTCGACAGTTCACTTTATCAGTATCTTCAACTTGATACACAGAACAAACCCTATATGAAAGACGGAAACCTCAGTGAGAACCAGGCCACCAAACCAGAAGAAAAACCTGCCACCAAAAAGCCCCAAACTTTCATCCAACTTCGGTGATGCCTTGATGTTCCCCTTTCAGTAGAGGCAGTGGATCCCAGATCTACAACCTTGGCCATCTGGAGATCCACCTGGGCAATCATGCTGTGCCTTGAGCAATTGCCAGTAGTACTTATGTTTGAGTGAGGAATAAGAGGCATGTTTAGAAAGATCAGCAAAAGCGTATGCACTTTTCCCACACTAATGGGTTTGCACATAGTTGCCTGGAGTGTAGAATGTGTGGCACGCGGTCTTGTGTTGTACCTTTCTCAATTATCAGTGCTTTAGTAGAACAGGATTGAGAGGTTCCATCTATAGAGGGCTAAAAGACAGTCACAGGTCCAAAATGTTAGAAGGTGAGCTCAGAGTAGTTACTGTGCATTTCAGTTTTTTTATTATATATTTTTTTCTACTTTCCTTTTTGGTTAGCGTGAGTTTGTTGAGGCTAAGACATGGAATGATGTTATAACAAGGGCACAAACACTCCTTGTCAGTAGGTAACGCTTCAAAGCATGTGCTTAATCAAATAAATAAGTGTCTTGAATTCATCAGTATCTCAGATGACACGTTGCTAACATCAGACCAAAAGCCATCGGTGAGGATTTTAGAGGCAGGTTCTTGTTTTTAAAAGTAATTAGAATAGAAGCATGGTGTTGGAAGTGTTGGCAGGGGGTCGCTCAGTGGTAAAGGCATTAGACTACAGTCCAGGAGGTTCCAGGTTACCCCTGTGAGGCCCTTGATCATGGCCCTTAACTGCTCAGATGTATAATGAGATTTTTTTAAATTTAAGTTGCTCTGGATAAGGGCGTATGCTAAATGCTAAAATGTGCATGTTTGGGGCAGTAAAGAAAAACTAATTCATGCTGTCCTTAAAGCCTTCAATTATATCAACTTCATATTGTGACACTTTCTCGGGTGTTAGAAGATCTACTAGTACGTCTAGGTCGCTTCCTTCAAGTCATTGCTATTACTGACAAACAGCAGACCAAAGGTGCAGGCCCCGTGTGTCCCGCCCCCCATCAACACTCCTGACCTCATGGCCGCACTTCTCTTTCTCCGCTGGCTGATGGTGGTGTTTGAGTCTCCTTGTGCTGCTGAGCTGATTGGACAGCAGCACCTTCAGCTGAGCACGCTCAATAGAACCCAGCAAGATCTTTGAATCTAGAGCAGGAACAGAGAGAGAATCTGAGCACCACTAAGACATTAGAACTGCATTTAAACTCCGATTGCAGATGAGATGTTGGAGGAATGTCCATGGGGGCCGCGTACCTTCGGACGACACCAAGGGGAAGGTTCTGTGTTTCGAGAGCATGAGGTTGTTCAGGTCTCTGTAAGTGTATTTCAGCGTGATGTATTTCACATCATGCACCATGATGTCCTCCACACTGATGGTAGTCTTTCTGAACAAAGACAAACAGATCTGTCTGAAAGCTGGACACTTCCGTCCCATTAGATTGTCTCTCTCTACAGGAGCTGATGCACTGCCATGGCTGAGCTGCACTACTGAAAGTACGCTGTGTTTAGCTTAGCATGCACACACTCTTACACTGGTTAGTACTGTAAATCTTTGTGGGTGTGGCTAAATGTAAATCCATCAATAAATGGAATGTTTCTGTAGATTTTGAAAAATAATGGGATGAGACAGAATAAAGATGACAGATACTCACTCCTTGTCATCCCAGCCGGGCTGCACAGGATACGGAAGTTTCCGGATGAATATTAGCGCATCGTAGAGTGACGGCTGCAAACTTTGGGCTACGATATTAGCCACTATAACAGAAAATATTATCGGGAAAAGGAAGTTGATCTGCCCAGTTAACTCGAACACGATCATGGCTGTGGAGATGGTGTGAGTGGCTGCACCGGACATCGCTGCTGCTCCTACGCGTAAACAAAAAAGACGTGCACAGTGCCGAAAGGTCGAGAGACGAGAATTATTGATTATTTTTGATGGGTTTTATTTTGTGGGTGTGTTACCTGCTACAGCGTAGCTCCCAGGTATGACAGAGTAAACGGTGCCGTTTGAATAAACACCTTCAGGTAAAACAACAGCTGCTACCTCACCAACCAATCGGCCGAGACCTGCGCCTAAACACACACACACACACACACACATGCACCTTATTACTTTATTATACATTAAGGCATATCCAGAGGTGGAAAGTAACAAATGACATTTATAACCCGCGTTAGCTTAATTGAGTAGTTTTGAGTACTCTATTTAAGTCATTTTATAACTAAGGTATCTCTACTTTTACTCATGTACAGGATATGTGTATTTTGCACACCTACTCAATCTACAAACACAAATCATATATGAACTAAAGCCATGACTACACTCACACCCCATAAAACCACTCACCGATGACGAAAGCGGGTACGAAAGCTCCACAGGGGACCGGCATGGAGATGGCCACCGCTGACATGAAGAACTGAGCAGAGATTAGACGTTAAAATTTAAACTGACATTCTTAATCTAGTAATAAATCTGTCTCTGCGATTCAGAGGTTCCTGACCTTCGTGATGAAGGAGATGGTGAGCGTGGTGAAGACGTTGACTTTCGGGTGCTTCCACGCCACAGAATGGTCCGAGTGATCAAAATGGTCACTCTTGAAATGTTTGGACCAGGTGTGATTGTCAAAAAGTGCGAGCAGAGTTTCCCTCTGAGTGAGCTGTACAGGAAGTGATGCAACACAATTAGAGATTAATTATATACAAATGAATTATGGTGATTGTGTGTGTTGGTGTGTTACCTCTCCTGCCATGAACTGTCCAAATCCAGGAGGAAAGGTCAAAGTGGAGATGACCAGGGTGACAATAACAGGATACAGCACACGGCTACACACACACACACACACACACACACACACCATACTTTTAGATTGTTGATTTTTAAATCCATAGGTACGATTCTGAGTTGATGTATTTATAGGTAATATTTCCTACAGGGTTTAAAGTATGGAAAACTACTAAAAGTATTTAATAACACTTTGATATGTTGTGTAATTTGTGTTCTTTGGTTGTTTAAATGTCAGGTCTTGTACAAAGCTACACACGTGGACAAAATTGTTGGTTCCCTTTGTTCAATTAAAGAAAAACTCACAATGGTCACAGAAATAACTTTAATCTGACAAAAGTAATAATTAAAAAAAATTCTATGAATGTTAACCAATGAAAGTCAGACATTGCTTTTCAACTATGCTTCAACGGAATTATTTAAAAAAAAAACTCATGGAACAGGCCTGGACAAAAATGATGGTACCCCTAGAAAATACTGAAAATAATGTGACCAAAGGGACATGTTAATTCAAGGTGTGTCCACTAATTAGCATCACAGGTGTCTACAATCTTGTAATCAGTCAGTGGGCCTATATATAGGGCTCCAGGTAGTCACTGTGTGGTTTGGTGACATGGTATGTACCACACTCAACATGGACCAGAGGAAGCGAAGGAAAGAGTTGTCTCAGGAGATTCGAAAGAAAATTATAGAGAAGCATGTTAAAGGTAAAGGCTATAAGACCATTTCCAAGCAGCTAGATGTTCCTGTGACTACAGTTGCACATATTATTCAGAAATTTAAGACCCATGGGACTGTAGCCAACCTCCCTGGACGTGGCCGCAGGAGCAAAATTCATGACAAATCAAAGAGACGGATAATCCGAATGGTAACAAAAGAGCCCAGAAAGACTTCTAAAGAGATCCAAGGTGAACTTCATGCTCAAGGAACATCAGTGTCGGATCGCACCATCCGTCGTTGTTTGAGCCAAAGTGGACTACATGGGAGACGACCAAGGAGGACATTGTTGGAAACAAATCATAAAAAAGCCAGACTGGAATATGCCAAACTACATGTTGACAAGCCACAAAGCTTCTGGGAGAATGTCCTATGGACAGATGAGACAAAAATGGAACTTTTTGCCAAGGCAAATTTTGCTAATTATACTTGAAGCATATCAAGAAAAGAACACTGTCCCTACTGTGAAACATGGAGGAGGCTCTGTTATGTTCTGGGCTGCTTTGCTGCATCTGGCACAGGGTGTCTTGAATCTGTGCAGGGTACAATGAAATCTCAAGACTATCAAGGGATTTTAGAGAGAAATGTGCTGGCCAGTGTCAGAAAGCCGGGTCTCAGTCGCAGGTCATGGGTCTTGCAACAGGACAATGACCCAAAACACACAGCTAAAAACACCCAAGAATGGCTAAGAGGAAAACATTGGACTATTCTAAAGTGGCCTTCTATGAGCCCTGACCTCAATCCTATTGAGCATCTTTGGAAGGAGCTGAAACATGCCGTCTGGAAAAGGGACCCTTCAAACCGGAAACAACTGGAGCAGCTTGCTCATGAGGAGTGGGCCAAAATACCTGCAGAGAGGTGCAGAAGTCTCATTGACAGTTACAGGAATCGTTTGATTGCAGTGATTGCCTCAAAAGGTTGTGCAACAAACTATTAAGTTAGGGGTACCATCATTTTTGTCCAGGCCTGTTCCATGAGTTTATTTTTTTTTTATAATTCCGTTGAAGCATGGTTGAAAAGCAATGTCTGACTTTCATTGGTTAACATTCATAGAATTCTTATTTATTATTACTTTTGTCAGATTAAAGTTATTTCTGTGACCATTGTGAGTTTTTCTTTCATTGACCGAAGGGTACCAACAATTTTGTCCACATGTGTATACAGTAGTTTTTTTTTACCTGCTAATGTTCTACTCCACCTCTAGTTCAGTAGGTGGCAGTTTTGCACCAATTGCTCATAAATTCCAAAAACAATTTGTTATGAAGACGATTAAAGAATATGAAGAAGATTAAAGCTGTTTTAATGTTAAATTATAATGTTTTTGGCTGATACTCAGCCTGCTGGAATAGGTGGGACTTTAGAACCTCATGTCTCACTTTTAGAATGCCATAGAGAAAAACTAAGTTCATACTTGTGTATGTCTTGTCCTCTCCAACATCAATTACGAAGATGGGAAAAATCAATAAAGGCATTCATTTTCAGTCAAAAATTCTGCGTTCTCTGATCTTCACCAAATTCACACCTCAGGCTTAAGAGGACTATATGTAATTAAGAGTGAGAGTTTGGTCTCCTTATCCCACTCCAGAGCTGAGATATGAGGTTCAAGTCCGTATAATGCAGTAGAATGTGCGACCTTATCCTGAGCGCTAGCAGCAGGTGTTTGTACAGTAACTGCATGCAGCTGTACAGCTGTAGTATATCTGCCCATTTTTGTGGTATAATTATGTGTAGCTCTAGAGTAGTAGCGTATTAAGCAGTGGTATAAATGCCTAGAGCTGTATGGATGTACTGTAGTATAATTAAATATCATCTCTTAGCATCAGAGTATGAGCAGAAAAAACTTAGTGCACCCCTTGTACGTCAGTAGTGAGGACTTCATGAACTTTTTAAATAATAAAATTGTAAATATTAGGCATAAAATTGAGGCTTTGAAACTGAACAATGTAATTGATGCAGATGTTAAACTAACCATGTCAGATCGAAACCTAGAATTTACTACGCTTGAAGAGAATGAACTAATTTCACTCAACTTCATCAACCTCTATATATTAGATCCTATACTGACACATTTTCTCAAACAGATAGTTCTAGAAATAACAGAACTAAGAAATAATGAATTCTTCACTCAGCATTGGGTATGTTCCAAAATCTTATAAAATTAGCAGTTATTAAACCGATAATTAAGAAGTCTGACCTTGACTCCTGTCAGCTGTCCAATTACAGAAGACCTGATAGCCGATATCAAATCTCGCCTTTATCTCTACGATTCTGGAAAAGATAGTAGCGGAGCAGCTATGCTCATATCTACATAGAAATAGCATACATGAACTGTATCAGTCAGGATTTAGGCCTCATCACAGCACAGAGACAATACTCATTAAAGTAGTAAATGACCTCCTATTGGCCTCTGATCAGGGCTACGTAACTATGCAGTGTTATGCAACCTCAGTGCAGCTTTTGACACCATTGATCATAGTATTCTCCTTCACAGATTAGAAAATGTAGTAGGAATTAAGGGATACTTAACTGACTGTTATCAGTATGTAAATTTAAATGGTGATTATTCTGTGTGTTCTCTAGTGGAGTTTGGTGTTCCACAGGGTTCGGTTTTAGGCCCACTGCTTTTTTCCCTTTACATGATTTCTTTGGGCAACATAATCCGTAAGCATGATATTAGTTTTCATTGTTATGCTGACGACACACAGTTATACGTCTCAGCAAAACCAGATGAGAAAATCCAGCCTGCTAAAGTTGAGCAATGCATATAGGATATAAGAGATTGGACGCTAATTAACTTTCTTCTGCTTAATCCTGATAAGACAGAAGTTCTAGTCATAGGACCACATGCAGCTAAAAGCATGATTTTAGATCACACTGTAACTTTAGAAGGCCTTTCTGTTCTATCTAGTGCAACAGTAAAAGACCTCGGTGTGATTTATAGATTCTAGTCTTTCATTTGAAGCTCATGTAGACAACATCACCAGGATAGCATTCTTTCACCTCATAAATATTGCCAAGTTAAGGAATATATTGTCACTAAATGATGCAGACCTCTAGGTTGGACTATTTTAATGCCTTACTGTCTGGTTGTTCAACTAGGTGTATAAACAAGCTTCAGTTAGTACAGAATGCAGCAGCGAGAGTCCTCACTAAAACAAGAAGATACGAGCACATCACCCCTATCTTATCTACACTGCATTGGCTCCCATCGATTTTAAGATACTACTTTTGACATTTAAAGCACTAAATGGTCTCGCGCCGCAGTATTTGGGTGAACTGTTAGTGTCTTACGATCCGCCACGCCTACTTCGATCAAAGAATGCAGGCTGCCTGTCAGTACCACGTATTATTAAAACTACAGCAGGGGGCGGAGCTTTTTCTTACAAAGCCCCGAAGTTATGGAATAGTCTTCCTATGAATGTTCGGGACTCAGACACAGTCTCAGTGTTTAAGTCTAGGCTAAAAACCTATTTATTTAGCGCAGCATGTTTGTAAATAGATGAACCTTAGGTAAAGGAGCAGATCTGGGGGACTCATGGACGTAGAGTATTCTGGTGAACTGGTATGTTTAGATGCTGTCCTCCCCACTCTCATTGTTCACTCAGGTTTGTTGACGGTGAGGTGATTGGTCGCTTTACATCTCAGTTCCCCCTCATGTCTGTGTTTCCTTCTGGCTCCTCCCTTTTAGTGATGATGTCATAGTTAGTCCTGCCGAAGTCCCTGCTTGCACTCTACACTAAATATACATTCTCCTTATACATTGTGACTGTGACCAGACCTAACTGCCATCTCTCTTCTCTCTCTCTTCCTCTCTCTGTCGAGCTACACATGTCGCTCCTGAGCTGCCATTGATCCAGACTCCCTCTGCTCTCTGGACCTGCCTGACTCATCCAGGTGTCCCACTTCTGGTTGGAGATCTCATCATATGGATGTCCCGTGTGTCTCTTTGTCTCAGCACATGGATGTTCTGTGTGTCTCTTTGGGATGCGTCTGGTGTCTGGGGACTGGTGTCACTGTACTATGAAGACGGTTGTGGCCTCGACTGATGTTAACAGCTGTTTCTCTGAGGACTTGGCTGCAGTTGATCGATAGTTCAGGACTGGAATTTCCTACAAGTCGACCTGAGCCTCCAATAACTACCTGGACTCCATATTAACATCAATTAACATCAACTGTTATACTGAACTGCCTGCCACCCAACACACAGTATGAGTGCAGATCAATTCCTGCTCTCCGTTATCACCCAGATGAGGATGGGTTCCCTGATGAGTCCGGTTCCTCTCAAGGTTTCTTCCTATCAGGGAGTTTTTCCTTGCCACTGTCGTCCTCGGCTTGTTCATCAGGGACAATCTGACCATTGTTCCTGATGTCCCTAATTCACATTCCATATAAAGAATTCTTTTGATTGTGTAACGCTGCTTTGTGACAATGACAATTGTTAAAAATGTAATTGAATAGTTTCTATGACATTCTGTAACAGAGACATAAAGTTCTGCTTGTCTTCATGTTCACATCAAGCAATGTCCATCAGTAGACCTGAGAGCTAGCATGAATGATTGTGTACTGATGTAGTGTAACTGTGTGTAGCTCTAGTGTAACAGTAGTGTAGTTGTGTGTAGCTGTACACTATTATCACTTGGTTGTATCTAATGTTAAGTAATGATATTTTTATCTGAACTTTGGAATGTATCTAGTGTGCATCTCGCCCTCTCTAATGAATGTTGCTAAATTTCCTGTTCCTGTTGAGGAATCGCAAACCTGGATGTGATCGTGTTAGAATCCCACCAAAGCACTCACGTCTTGGCAAGGAACCTGCTAACGCGGCGAGGGCTCCTGATGAAGCGCACCATCGTGCTGTTCATGAAGACGAAGAACGCTCCAAAAAGCCCACTCAGAATCCTACACACACACACACACACACACACACTGTATTTTATACCAAAATAACAGTAACAGTTACTTTCAACACGCAAACGCATCTAATAATCTAATGGAATTATAGTGCAAAAAAATCATAATTACTACTCATTATTCATCTTATTCTTATAATAAAAAAATACACTCCATAATCATAATTTATTTAGTTTTTTACTTATTGCAAAAATAGAAATCTATATGGACTGCATACAGTTATTATTATTATTATTATTATTATTATTATGTTAATTTATTTAAAATATATTTATACAGGTTTTTATTAAACTTAACTTTAGTTTATTATTTTAAATCTAATGATTTTTTAAAAATATAGTATAACTACTATAAGTATAGAACACAGACACATACACACACATAGAGACACAAGCACATACCCAAGAATGGTGAAGGCCAGAATCTCATGGAGTGTGTAGGGAAATTCCAGACGGAACGATGTGTTAAACAGAGGAATGATACTTTCTGTAAATAAGGATCAGTTATTATTATTTTTATTATTATTATTATTCCATAAAACCGATTTTTCCAACAGTTTATCTGCCATCATACATAATTATATCTGTTACACACACACACACACACACACACACACACCATTTTGTCCACCCCACACAGGCAGGATCCTGAAAACGAAAGCACTGATGGTGGCAGCAACGTAAGATTTCCAGTAACACCGGACCATGATGAACGACGTGGCCATTTCTATACTGTACAGGATTCCTGCAAAACACACACACACACACACATTTTTAAAAAGTGTACATCCATAAATGTTTTCTTACAGCACTAACTCATAATAATACATAACACACACACACACAAAGTTTGTCCTCACCGCCAATGGGTGAACCGAAGCAGCAGGCGATTCCAACAGCACAACCAACAATCACCAGCTCGATGCGGTGAGACTCACTCTGGTGCGCACACACACACACACACACACATACAATAGCTACTGAAATAGTGTGCATTTAGGACTTACATAAGCATTTATTATATCCAAGTCACATATAATTAAGTATGAATGCAAGTTTTTTTATGTGTGTGTGTTTGACATTTATTTTTTAACAGTTTACCGATTTAACGCCACCAACAAATCGCATGAAGCGGCTGAGCTGCGCTGCACACATGCTGCCAATGTGCACAAAAGGACTCTGGGAATAAAACATAAAGAAATAAAAATTAATTCAGGACATAATTTTTACTAAACATAAATAATCACACTGCAGCAATACACACGGCTACATGTGCAGATACAGTACACACACCTGTACCACAGCTAAACACACCTGTACCACGGTACACACACCTGTACCACAGCTACACACACCTGTACCACAGCTAAACACACCTGTACCACAGCTACACACACCTGTACCACAGCTACACACACCTGTACCACAGTACACACATCTGTATCACAGCTACACACAAAGATTATAAACAACAATATGCTAATTTACAATTTTGCGAATTTAATTGACAAACATGTCTGGACGTCATGTATCAGCTCTGAAATGTGAAACCAGGACCGAAGCCACGTTCCCATCTTTATCTTCACCTCCCTTAACCAGGGTGTGAATTTGGATTGGAGCAAAAAGCACTTTTTTTGTCCCCAAAACCCAAAAAGACGGCCCAAATGTTTACTTAACATAGTTATATGGAGCCATATGGCAGCAAATCAATGTATGTATTAATGATATCAGCAAAAAATATATTGCCTGTAACCTTGTAAAATAATATTTCATAATAATTAGTCATAGTTCTGCTTAGTTAGTTATGATGCATGTAAGTTATTGTTTGTGTACACACTGTATAATACAATTGGTGTGTGTGTGTGTGTGTGTGTGTGTGTGTGTGTGTGTGTGTGTGTGTGTGTGCGTGCGTGCGTGCATGTGTGTGTGTGTACCTCTTTTCCCAGAGGCATGCCGCTGCCCAGGGCGCAGGTCAGACCCACCAATTTGGCCAACAGAGTGTTGAGACTCAGGTGATCTTTAACCATCACACCTTTTACTATCAACTTCATCTCTGGGATTCCGGATCCTAAAAGAGACATTGATGTGTATAAAATACCAAACTACACATCCAACAAACTTCATAGCCAACTACAGATTTATGAATAAACTATTAAACCCCATACAAAAACTGATTATCACATACAGTATTATCATAAACTAAACCTATTAAAACTACACCTGCAAGAACTACACATTATAAACTACAAAAAGGATACCCACTAAATTACACATTCATAAACTACACCTATAAAACTACACATTCATAAACTACACCTATAAAAACTACACATTCATAAACTACATCTACAAAACTACACATTCATAAACTACACCTACAAAACTACACATTCATAAACTACACCTATAAAAACTACACATTCATAAACTACACCTACAAAACTACACATTCATAAACTACATCTATAAAAACTTCACATTCATAAACTACACCTACAAAACTACACATTCAAAAACTACACCTATAAAAACTACACATTCATAAACTACACCTAGAAACTACACATTCATAAACTACACCTACAAAACTACACATTCATAAACTACACCTACAAAACTACACATTCATAAACTACACCTACAAAACTACACATTCATAAACTACACCTATAAAAACTACACATTCATAAACTACACCTATAAAAACTACACATTCATAAACTACATCTATAAGACTACACATTCATAAACTACACCTACAAAACTACACATTCATAAACTACATCTATAAGACTACACATTCATAAACTACACCTACAAAACTACACATTCATAAACTACACCTATAAAAACTACACATTCATAAACTACACCTATAAAAACTACACATTCATAAACTACACCTACAAAACTACACATTCATAAACTACATCTATAAAAACTTCACATTCATAAACTACACCTATAAAAACTACACATTCATAAACTACATCTATAAGACTACACATTCATAAACTACACCTACAAAACTACACATTCAAAAACTACACCTATAAAAACTACACATTCATAAACTACACCTAGAAACTACACATTCATAAACTACACCTACAAAACTACACATTCATAAACTACACCTACAAAACTACACATTCATAAACTACACCTATAAAAACTACACATTCATAAACTACATCTATAAGACTACACATTCATAAACTACACCTACAAAACTACACATTCATAAACTACATCTATAAGACTACACATTCATAAACTACACCTACAAAACTACACATTCATAAACTACATCTATAAAAACTACACATTCATAAACTACACCTATAAAAACTACACATTCATAAACTACACCTACAAAACTACACATTCATAAACTACACCTATAAAAACTTCACATTCATAAACTACACCTACAAAACTACACATTCATAAACTACACCTATAAAAACTACACATTCATAAACTACACCTATAAAAACTTCACATTCATAAACTACACCTACAAAAGTACACATTCATAAACTACACCTATAAAAACTTCACATTCATAAACTACACCTACAAAACTACACATTCATAAACTACACCTATAAAAACTACACATTCATAAACTACACCTACAAAACTACACATTCATAAACTACACCTACAAAACTACTCATTCAAAAACTACACCTATAAAAAATACACATTCATAAACTACACCTAGAAACTACACATTCATAAACTACACCTATAAAAACTACACATTCATAAACTACACCTACAAAACTACACATTCATAAACTACACCTACAAAACTACTCATTCATAAACTACACCTATAAAAACTACACATTCATAAACTACACCTAGAAACTACACATTCATAAACTACACCTACAAAACTACACATTCATAAACTACACCTACAAAACTACACATTCATAAACTACACCTATAAAAACTACACATTCATAAACTACACCTATAAAAACTACACATTCATAAACTACACCTACAAAACTACACATTCATAAACTACATCTATAAAAACTTCACATTCATAAACTACACCTACAAAAGTACACATTCATAAACTACACCTATAAAAACTTCACATTCATAAACTACACCTACAAAACTACACATTCATAAACTACACCTATAAAAACTACACATTCATAAACTACACCTACAAAACTACACATTCATAAACTACACCTACAAAACTACTCATTCAAAAACTACACCTATAAAAACTACACATTCATAAACTACACCTAGAAACTACACATTCATAAACTACACCTATAAAAACTACACATTCATAAACTACACCTACAAAACTACACATTCATAAACTACACCTACAAAACTACTCATTCAAAAACTACACCTATAAAAACTACACATTCATAAACTACACCTAGAAACTACACATTCATAAACTACACCTACAAAACTACACATTCATAAACTACACCTATAAAACTACACATTCATAAACTACATCTATAAGACTAAACATTCATAAACTACACCTACAAAACTACACATTCATAAACTACACCTATAAAAACTACACATTCATAAACTACACCTACAAAACTACACATTCATAAACTACACCTATAAAAATTTCACATTCATAAACTACACCTATAAAAACTTCACATTCATAAACTACACCTACAAAACTACACATTCATAAACTACACCTATAAAAACTACACATTCATAAACTACACCTACAAAACTACACATTCATAAACTACATCTATAAAAACTACACATTCATAGACTACACCTACAAAACTACACATTCATAAACTACACCTACAAAACTACTCATTCAAAAACTACACCTATAAAAACTACACATTCATAAACTACACCTACAAAACTACACATTCATAAACCACACCTACAAAACTACACATTCATAAACCACCTCCAAAACTACACATTCATAAACTACACCTAGAAACTACACATTCATAAACTACGCCTACAAAAATACACATTCATAAACTACACCTATAAAAACTACACATTCATAAACTACATCTATAAAACTACACATTCATAAACTACACCTACAAAACTACACATTCATAAACTACACCTATAAAAACTTCACATTCATAAACTACACCTACAAAACTACACATTCATAAACTACACCTATAAAAACTACACATTCATAAACTACACCTACAAAACTACACATTCATAAACTACACCTATAAAAACTACACATTCATAGACTACACCTATAAAAACTACACATTCATAGACTACACCTACAAAACTACACATTCATAAACTACACCTAAGAAACTACTCATTCAAAAACTACACCTATAAAAACTACTCATTCAAAAACTACACCTATAAAAACTACACATTCATAAACTACACCTACAAAACTACACATTCATAAACTACCCCTACAAAACTACACATTCATAAACTACATCTATAAGACTACACATTCATAAACCACACCTACAAAACTACACATTCATAAACCACCTATAAAAACTACACATTCATAAACTACACCTAGAAACTACACATTCATAAACTACACCTACAAAACTACACATTCATAAACTACACCTATAAAAACTACACATTCATAAACTACACCTACAAAACTACACATTCATAAACTACATCTATAAAACTACACATTCATAGCATATTCCTTCTAAAACTAAACATACTGTAAAAAAGCTTTAAATTGTTTAAGAATAAAATTTTAACAGAAAATAATGACGAGGCAGAGACATGTACTTTTGGACAGCAGCACAGTATATTGGAGGTTTTGTAACTGTTTTATGCAGAACTGAAATTAGAATAGTTAATCATGCACACACACACACACACACACACACACACACCATATTAAACTGCTGCTATGGTTACGGTGGTTACCATGACAAGCTCTCAAGCCAATTGTTCTCATCACTTTTTATAGACTGTAACCTTTAATTAATTCTTTACATAAATCCATGAAGTTCACATATTACACAGATGTGTGTGTGTGTGTGTGTGTGTGTGTGCGCTGTAATATACCTGCAGCTTGTGGTCCTACTAGTTGAGTAAATAGCGTGGCGAAGGTGATCAGCAGGATGGGGATGGAAATCCAGGCCAGATACTGCAGGAAGACGTTATGGTGCGCCATCTCATACAGCTTCCTTGTACCTACGTAGAGAAACACACACACACACACACACACAATTAGTGTCTATAAAAGAGTCACTGCTAGATGAATTTCTAAACACACACACTCACACACACACACCATGCAGGCCGGCATCGATGCCGAAGTCCATGGCCCAGCTGAAGAAACCCGGGATGAACCCTAACAGGATGAGGACGATCCATTCTTCACCGAAGTGCCAAAGCAGGAACGTCTTCCACCGCGAATCACCTGCACAGACACGGTCACAATTACCCACAATGCACCACAGGAGCCAGTGTAGAAAATGACAACTTTACCTTTTCAAGATTAAAGATCTGAATGAAAACATGTAAGAGTCTTGTAGTTTACTGTACATTACATGTGTAATATTTATGCTGTGTAAAGTCACACACTCTATATTCACCGAACACCCGATTGAATTACTTCTGCCTCCACTTTTACTACTCAGACTTAGACTTAAGAGATAATAATAACAATAATCAAATCACTTATAGCATCGTGTCGTTTTGACTTAAACACGTCTCCTGTTATACTGAACTTCCAGCCTCCTAACACACAGTATGAGTGCAGATCAAATCCCTGCTCTCCGTTATCACCCAGATGAGGATGGGTTCCCTGTTGAGTCTGGTTCCTCTCAAGGTTTCTTCCTGTTACCATCTCAGGGAGTTTTTCCCTCGGCACCGTCGCCCTCGGCTCGATCATCAGGGACCCTCTGATCATTCTGATTCACACACAATCACATCTCACACACACTCACATCTCATACACACTTCCATGATTTCTTTTGATTGTGTGAAGCTGCCTTGTGATAATGATCGTTGTTAAAACTGCTATACAAATAAAATTGAATTGACATTGAATGGAATCACATGTTCAGATTTAAAGTTTTACTTTTTTTTTTTACATTATTAGTAACTTTTAAATATTCCTTAAAATTAAGACATTAATTAATAAAAGCAGTTTCTTTGCCTGACTCTAACCCAAACCTCCTGCTCTGACTCATTCATGTGCTGGAGCAGAATTACTTCCCACCCTGAGGCTGATTATTTTCCCAGAACTGCACACACTCGAGGGTTTTATTCCTGTTACACCGCAGCGCTAAACACTCACACGCGCGCTTGCTCCTGGTCTCCTCGTCCTGTCTCTGTCCAGTGAGACGCTGCCTGAATCTGCTCCTGTCCTCTGATTCATCTGTACAGCCGGACATCTGTCTCACACACACACACACACAGACACACACACACACACACACACACACACACACACACACAAAGGGGATAACGGTTATATAATTTAAATAAGGTTTTACCTGGAGATCAATTATTGATTGCCAGATTTTCCTGATTTCCTGTGTTATTTTATTTATTTTTTTTAATAATTGTTAATAATTGTTTAATTATTCCATAATTGTGTAAAAAGGGAGCATGTGACGTATGAATGGTGTGTCTGCTGATGTCTACAGAGTCATACTTTAACTTTAAATTCCAATCTGCACCAGAACCTTCAGATTTTTGGATTTGACGGACATGATCGTGTCCCAAAAAAGGAAACAAAAAGAAAATTCTAATCAAGAACCTTTGGCATGAAAAAACACCCAAGAATTATTTTACATGAAAGTTTAAATAAACCACATTTATGTTCCATCATCACTGTGAAAATCTCACATGTTCCAGTTAATTAAGAGCCTCTAAAAGAGGAAGACATTTCTTAGTAGAACCTCCTTCTACCCATCCATCCTCAGTAAGCAGCCTCTTTACACACACACAACTCGAGTTATTCCACACCGAAACGATCACACACACACACACACACACACACACACACACACACACACACACACACACACAGACACAATCTTACTGTATAGAAAATTCACTGGCATGACACATTCTGAGAATTTCTCTGTGCTGGTAACGTCTGCAAATTAATTTGCTCCAGTGGACATCAGCAGCAAAAACACTTCACAGAACTGGTTTAAGAGGATCAGCTGGTCCAGTAGGAAACACACACACACACACACACTCACACACACACATATTTCAGGTATGGACCAGAAATAATTTTTGTTAAAAAAAAAAAAACAACAACCAAGGTTTTATATTAGGAAACATAAAAAAGTGGAACGTAGCGTACACACACACACACACACACACATATAAAGAAAAAGTCCATGAGGTGAAAATAAAAATCATTTAAAAAAATCTGTCAATCAATCAATAAAGTTAAGGATTTCTTCCGGGAAGACAAACTTGTTTTAGAGTTCTATATTTATTTATTTTACAATATTTAGTAGCATTTCATTACATAAAATGTATTTTTTTTATTTAAAAAAAAACAAACAAGTGTTTGTTTATTAAATATTGTATTTATTTACACCACATGCAAGATGGTTATAAAAAAAAAGAATTATTTTATTTTATAAGGTAAAAGTATATTTATGGCATAAAATCCAAATTTATTTACTGACTAATAATATTTGGGAAAATAAATACAGATAATCATCAGTTTGTCTTTCTGGTGGAAATCCTTAAAGGTTCTGTGTGTAATTCAAAAACTGTTGGCTTCCCTAAATGAAACCAGAACCAATAAAAATGTAAAGAACCACAAAGAGACAATTTATTTAAAACAATAAAGTTCTTAGTATTTGTACGCAGACAATCACAAAAGTATTGGCCACCTAGGAACAGTTATTTGGAATGTTTATCATGTTTTCACACACACACACACACGCACACGCACACACACACACACACACACACACAGTACTTACCAGCGGCTGTTCAGACTGATGCGTGTCCTTTTCTCCAGATTGCTCACGAGCCATTGATTATTAGCACACACACACACACACACACACACTCATCAATAGTGCTTCAGCAGTGTCGCGCGGCGTCTCACACACGCCACTGATGCGCTCTTGGTCCATTTTATATGTCACAGGATCAGTGAGGTGATGACCTGAGGCGGGTCTCGAGCTCCAGGCTTCAGCTTTGCAGTAAAAAGTCTAATTTTAGTTCTTCTCCAAGAACACAGCAGTGGACCGAGTGTGTAGCCTAAACAAAGTTTTTAACACACTTGCGCTGTTGCCATGTCAGTGTGTGTCTGTGCATTCAGCATTAACATTCTTCCTTTTATGAAAGGTGATTTATACAGTCTCACTGTACGACCTTCGTATCACGCAGGAATCAACCAGCGAAATTTGAAGTACGTCTCCAGTTCTGTAGTTTCATGAATCTGTGAAGTTTTATTGCTGTTTAAGTTCCTGCGCATGATTCAATTTCTGATTCTGATGGAGCCTAAACACATAAATATTAACAATGCTACACTAAGAACAAAAATTGTAGGAAAACTTTTCAGTTTATTAACTTCAATTTGGAAATTTAAACACTCACTCATCTTCTATACCTCTTTATGCTGTATTCAGGGTCATGGGGGGCGGAGCCTATCCCAGAAGACTGAGGCCATGTGGCGGGGTACACCCTGGACAGGGTGCCAATGCATCACAGGACACACACTCACTCACACACTACAGGCAATTAGGGAACTCCAATCTGCATGTCCTTGGACTCCAGGAGAACCCGGAGGAAACCCACCAAGCACGGGGAGAACATGCAAACTCCATGCACACAGAGACGGGAATCGAACCCAGACCCTGGAGGTGCAAGACGACAGTGCTGACCAATACACCACCGCGCCACCACGACATTTAAACAATTTAATAATAAATAATTAAATAAAGATGCATCAATCATGTAAAAACATAAAAAGCAGATACAAAAAGAAAGAAATTATGTAAAATGTAAAAGAAACATAAACTGCCTAATAACCTCAGTAAGTAAAACAAATAGTCAAAGGAAAGCAAATACTTAAACCTAAATATCTACATTAAAGAAATAGTTCCTGATCTCTGGTGTCTTTTATATTTCTTATGGAGAAAAAACCTGAGCTGTATGACTTTACACTCAGTCAAACTGCAGTAAGTATTTTTGCAGTAAGTATTAAAGGAAACACATATCTTCATTGACAGAACTGCATTAATCTACACGTGCTTTATTGGAATTTCCAATCATTGTTTCCAAATGACATTGGTCAAACACACACACTTCAATATAGAGTCGGTTCACCTTTTGCAGCTCTAACAGTTTCCACTCTTCTTGGAAGGCCGTCCACAGGATGTTGGAGTGTTTCTGTGTGAATTCGTGTCCATTCATTCTGTAGAGGGTTTATGAGGTCAGACACTGATGTTGGACGAGAAGGTCTCGCTCGCAATCTCCATCCAGTTCATCCCAAAAGTGCTCGATGGGGTTGGGGTCAGGGCTCGGTGTTCGGGCCTCTCGAGTTCTTCCACACCGAACTCATCAAAACGATCAAAACTGATATCAGGTACATTATATGGACAAAAGTATTTGTCCAAACCTGTTAATTATTGAATTCTCAAATGAGGATGGATGAGGATTTCTTCCTATTGCCATCTCAGGAAGTTTTTTCTTGCTACCTTGGCTTGCTCATCAGAGACAATCACAATGATGAATGTTAAAAGTGTTGTACAAATAAAATTTTATTACATTTATGTGCTTTTTAATATGATAACTTAATATGACAATTTTACAATATTTCACAATATTTTAATAGGCACATAGTTAAGAGCTCTTGATTTGATAATTACTGAAGTGATTCATATGTTTCAGTTGCAAAAATCCATTAAACCCTGTGGTTCAGAAAAGTTAAATTATTGTCCTGCATCGAGCAAAGACAACAACTAAGGAGATAAAGCTGAAGTGACTGGAATTGGGTTAAGATCTGACCAAGACGGTATTAAACCCTGGAAGGACAAAGCTGAAGCCTCAACATTACAGAAGAAATGTGATCAGAAAAATATCCTGAATGAGTGTGATTGCGATCACTTAGACATTTGGTGACGTTGCATGGTAAAAAAAAAAGATGGCCCGTAGAAACCAAATCTGTGTTTAATAGTGAAAGTAAGAGCATTTCCACACACACACACACACACACACACACACACACACACACACACACAAACGCACACACACACACACACGCACACACACACACACACACACACACACACACACACACACACACAAACGCACACACACACACACGCACACACACACACACACACACACACACACACACACAATGTGATGAGACTGGGACTAAACAGCTGTGTGTTCATAAGAAAACCACTTGTTAGCGAAACTCTAATAAAAGGCTTTAGGGAACATAAAGACTTGGAAAAAGGAGCGATGGAAAAAGGTCATGTGGTCATGTGTTCGAACACAATATTAGTTGTATGTTAAATCATGTAGATATAACACATGCAGGCATTTATTATCTTCTACAGTGTTACAGAACTAGGGATTTGCATTGTACACAGTGTTGGGTTTAGTCATGCAGAAATCTTAAGACTCCGTGAACTGTACACAGTACTGAGAATTTACACACTACAATGTTCAGAAAGTCTCTTATTAGGAAATGTGTAAATGTTATTCATCACGTGGACTGTTTACTATAACCAGGGTTTAATTTGAGGGAAGGCGGCACCGGGGTGTAGTGGTTAGCACTGTCGCCGGGTCTGGGTTCGATTCCCGTCTCCGAGTGTGGAGTTTGCATGTTCTCCCCGTGCTTGGTGGGTTTCCTCCCACAGTCCAAAGACATGTAGGTTAGGTTAATTGGCATTCCCAAATTGCCCGTAGCGGGAGTGTGTGTGTGTGTGTGTGTGTGTGTGTGTGTGTGTGTGTGTGTGTGTGTGTGTGTGTGTGTGTGTGTGTGTGTGTGCCCTGCGATGGATTGGCACCCTGTCCCTGGTGTACCCCGCCTTGTGCCCTAAGTCTCCTGGGATAGGCTCCAGGCCCCTCCCTAACCCTGAATACAGGATTAAGCGATATAGATGATGAGTGAGAGTGAGTGATTTGAGGGGGCATGGCACCCCCACCATGTCGAAAAAAATTGACAAAATCCATCCCCTTTGTAAAACCACCATCGCCCTTACCATCCCCTTCAGATGCTTTGTATTAGGTAAAATTTGTCATGAAAATGAAATATTAAATTTTATATATAATTATAATTATATTTTATTATACTTATTTATAATTATATATGTAAATAACTCTTTGTATGATCATCTAAAATTCAAATTCAAATTTTATTTGTCACATACACAATCATACACAGTACGATATGCAGTGAAATGCTTAGGCGACAGCCCTGACCTTAGAACAAGGAAGAAACAACAAAAAAAGTTACTTATCTAAGAAGGAATAAGAAGAATATCTATAAAGGAAATAAATATTTGAACAAGAGTCAATTTGAGAAAAATATATATAAGTAAAATTTGACTAAGAGATTAAAATAAAAATAAAATAAAATGTAAAATGTATGTATGATACAAATATACATTAAAGGAAGATATAAGGAAATTATAAGAAAGTGAAAAGAACTGTACAAATAGAAAATATTGAAATGGAGTGAACATAAGGAACGGAATGTCCAGGGGTGTGCAAATATGCAGTAAAGTGACATGTGGCTTGTGTGCATATTTAAAGTGTCTTATGTGCATAATGTCCATGAGTGAGCAGGTGTGCAGTGAGGACTAGTGAGCGAATGACCTGAATGTCCTGAATGTCCAGAGTGACTGCAGAAGCATGTGTGGGTGTGCAAAATGGATCAGTACTGTGTGTTGTACTGATTAAGAGACCGTATCGCCTGCGGGAAGAAGCTCCTCCTCAGTCTCTCTGTGTTGGCCTTCAGGGAGCGGAATCGCTTTCCTGACCTCAACAGAGAGAACAGTCCATTACTGGGGTGGCTGAGGTCCTTCACGATCTTCCTGGCCTTGGTCCAGCACCGCTTGCTGTAGATCGAGTGCAGGTCAGGGAGCTCGGTGTGGATGATGCGCTCAGCTGATCGCACCACCCTCTGAAGAGCTCGTCTGTCCTGCATGGTGCTGTTCCCGAACCAGGTCGTGATGTTTCCCGTCAGGATGCTCTCTATGGTGCGGGAGTAGAAGTTCCTAAGCACCTTGGAGGGCAGTCTAAAGTCTCTCAGGCGTCTGAGGTGGTAGAGACGCTGTCGAGCCTTCTTCACCACGGTGTTGATGTGACAGGACCAAAGACTTGAAAAAAGGTCCTGCGTGATGTGTACACCGAGGTAACGGAAGCTGTCCACTCTCTCCACTGGTCTCTTGTTGATGACAGGGGTCTGGTAGTTCCTCTTCTGCTTTGTGCTGAAGTCCACTATCAACTCCTTTGTCTTGCTGACGTTGAGAAGGAGGTTGTTCGTCTGACACCAGTTCTCCAGATTACCAATCTCCTCCAGGTAGGCCGTCTCATCGTTGTCAGTGATCAGGCCCACCACGACGGTGTCATCAGCAAACTTGATGATGGTGGTGGAGTTGGTAGTGGCTACGCAGTCGTGAGTGTACAAAGAGTACAGCAGAGGGCTCAGAACACAACCCTGTGGGGCTCCAGTGCTGAGGGTGATGGAGGCTGAGACGTGTCCACTCATCCTTACAGACTGTGGTCTGCCAGTTAGGAAATTGGAGATCCACTGACACAGAGATGAGCTGAGTCCCAGGTGCTCCAGCTTGGTGGTGAGTGTAGAGGGAATTATGGTGTTAAATGCTGAGCTGTAGTCGATGAAAAGCATTTTCACATAATTCCCCCTTCTAGTGTCCAGATGAGTGAGAGCAGTATGGAGTAGATGAGCGATGGCGTCATCTGTAGAGCGGTTAGAACGGTAGGCAAACTGAAGTGGATCTAGTGTGTCTGGTAGTGAGGAGATGATGAAGTCTCTGACCAGCCGTTCAAAGCACTTCATCACCACTGATGTGAGGGCTACAGGTCGATAGTCATTGAGGGAAGCAGGATGTGGTTTCTTTGGAACAGGAACAATGATGGACTCTTTGAGGCATGTAGGGATCACCGACTGAGATAAGGAGAGGTTGAATCTATGAACTATAAATAACTGAACTACAATGTTCAGAAAGTCTCTTACTAATAAATGTGTAAATGTTATCCAGGAAACAGTTCGTTTAATCGTAATCCTGACGCGCGCTTGTTGGAACGTTTCCCATCTTCAGACTGTTTAATAAAACAATGGAAACACAGAACTGCACGTAAGAGCTGGGGTGACGGGGGCGGGGCTAGATCTTTTTGAGGTCAAGCCTATGAAATTAAAATTCAAAGTTTAGAAATTATAGTTACATAATTAATATCATTATACATGAGTATACAGAATGAATGATCGTCTTGTATTCCCGCCAGCCAATCTGTCACATGTTTATAATCATTTAGCATCTTTTCTACAAATGTATAAACTGCATCAAAGACTCAAAGACTATGGTAAAATAATAATAAATTCAGACAATGTATTTGTATTTCTATATAATTCATACACAGCCCCGAGCTAAATGTTTCCTACGGAACTGTAAATATTTGTAAAAAGTGAAATTTTTCGGCAGAAATCAAGCAGTAGGTGCTGAAGTTAAAAGTTAAACGTAGAATTTGAAGTTGAAGTAGAAGTTAACAGTGATGACAAAAGTAGCAATATAAGCTACAATGCAGCAATAAAAGTAAAAGATGAAAGACAGCAATAGAAATAGAAGTTGAAAGAGCAGAACAAGTCGCTGAGTTCAGTGCTTTTGGAAATGATATTTACAAAACAATCTTCTCTGCTTAATGATCTGTGAATCAGAACGAAGAGAGAGTTTATGATATACATGAACTCAACACAAGGACACACAAAATTCACACACACACACACACACACACACACACACGCTATCATGGGCAGAAATGCTGAGGAGGAGTGTGTGGAGTCACGCTCACGGAGAGTAACACAGTTAGCGCTCATGCTAACAGCTATCATCAGTTTCTTAGTTTTAATGAAATCTTGAGACCAAATGTCTAAAAATAACGAATTCACTCTATAAAAGAACCTGACCATAAATCTCTTTCTGAAACCAATACACAGGACCTGGTTCCAATAATTACCCAAGAAATTACAGTGTGTGTGTGTGTGTGTGTGTGTGTGTGTGTGTGTGTGATAAACTGCGTGCTATTTTGCATGTTTCTGCTTGACACGGTGCCGTGCTTTCACTTTGTGTGAAATTCCTGTACATGTTTATGTTTGATACATACTGTGTGTGTGTGTGTGTGTGTGTGTGTGTGTGTGTGTATACAAGACAGAACCACTAGATGGTGATGAAACTCCACACATGGTCTTATTCATCACAGGTGCGTGACTTAGTGTTAAAAATCTACTTTTAAAAGATATGAGAAAGAACATATTTTAAAACTTTATACACAGCTAGAAGACACAATCACGTCGCAGTTGCGTTTGATAATCAGAACTCCAGCTATAAAGTGGTCACCTTGACTTTGACTATCTGGTCCAGACCCCAGCTCCACCACTTGTATTCATACTTCCCAAATTCCCCCACACCTCCCTGTTACTGCGCCCTCCACTGGTCTCCTGTAGCGACTGCTTCAGATCTAAAACACTGACGCTTAGTCGTCTGATCAGTCCAGGATCTTGTGAGTTAAAAAGCACTTCGGTCTCCACTTAGTTTCTGAGGAATATGCTAAACATGATTGTTTTTGTTAATATTAACAATAATTATATTAACTACTAGGGACTTGTGATGAAAATTTCTGGTGAAGGAACAGGAGACTTTAACAGGAGACTTTATTGCAGTACGGTGATGAGACTCTTAGCCGCAGTAAAACATTTGAACGGAGCAAACATTTTAAAGAAGGTGGCTCGGATCTCACTGCAGTCGTTCCCATGAACATTCAGCTGATCCTTGAAAATCAACGACTTGTGACATTCTTGTGCTTTCTGTGTAAACTGTACACACAATCATTTATCAACACCACTTTCACAATACAAAAAAATCGATTGAAACAAAAATCTGGGAAAAAAGCAGAAAATATTAATTCTATGATTATTATTATTAATAATAATAATAATAATAATAATAATAATAATCCTTGGTAGTATCTCACCCTGACGTTCCATTATCAAACCATAAAATTCTCTTTGATCTCTGAACCTGCAATCTGTGATACAGCAGGTCATAATCCACCCAGTAATTATTAATGAAGATTACTCTTCATAAATATAATATATAAATGATAAGAAGTGTGGCTGTGAACAACTGGAGTAATTATAAATGTATAAATATTAATAGTTCAGTCTGCTTTTCATTTTGATACAGATGTCCATTTTATTTATTCTGATTTATTAATATTTTCAGTTTTATATTCCTCAACAACTTTACGATTCTGACTTTACATGTTTTAATCAATCCATGTAAAAATGTTATTTTATTGATTATTTATATTTTGTTGAGTTTAAAACACTGTAAATATGATGTTTTTTTCTTCTTATTATTATTATTATTTTTAATTTGCATTTTTTTTACATGCTATACATTAAAGTTAATTTGTTTTAAATTATTTCTATTAATTTGACTCTATATAAACTTAATCTTGTCTTCTCCCTCTTGGCTCATGACCCTTCCTCATGCGAGTGGAACTTTGCCCAGCAATAAAGATGTAATCTTTTTTTCCATTACTAAGGGCGCGATTAGCCGAGTCACATTACGCCAGAGCCAGATGTTTTGTTTAGCGGACGCTCTGCTCGGGCTCGCTGCTGATCATCATGATTCGGTTCCTGCTGTGTGTCCTGTGCCTTTTCCTGACCGCCTCGGGGAAATCCATACAGCGTAATTAACATTTAGAGTTCACTTTTTATTCAAATGTTCTGTAGCTAATAATTTATATGTATTTGCATTTTTTTTTTTAACTACATTACGCAAACACACCTGCATATATAAATTAACCCTGAAATGTTGGCCAAGCAGCATTTACCTGTAAGATTCCACTTCTAACTATAAACAGAAGTCTTGGTTGTGTTTTCAGAAAGTAGCTGTAAAACAGACAGCGATACACACATGCAGGTTTGTGGAGATCTGAAAGCTGTCTGCACATTTGTTTTACCTTTTTAATTCATTTGTGTTTTTGCAGTGGACGAGGAGAACCCGGAGTTTTGGAGAACTCAGGCTCGGGCTACACTGAACTCGGCTCTCAGGAGAAAACTCAACACCAATGTTGCCAAAAACATCGTTCTGTTCCTCGGAGACGGTGAGATGCTGTAACGCTTACAACCACCGTTTATAGCAGTCCATCCAAACGTGTGTAAAGAGTCTTAAAATCAACATTGTTTATATCATATTGTTATTTATGTAAATTTGCGACTCTGTATTAAACCAGGTTTTTGTGATTTTATCGGAAAGAACCAAAAGTCCTCCTTGGTGCAGCACAGTGGAACCTGGATTGTGAGTCTCGGTCTGCGAGCGTTCTGCAAAACGAGCAAAATTGGAACTTAATAAACGATCAAGGTCTTGACATACGAGTTCTGTAGTACGCATGCGCTTTGTCTGACGAGTGTCATGTGATCACAACTAAGCCAATGGTTCCTCTCTCTCTTGCACTGTGGGATTGTGGGTAATCGTCTCTCCCATGCTCAGTCTTAGTGCGCATCCGGAAACATCCATGCATGTGTGTGTACTGTTTACTGTAATACTGTGACTACGTGTCTGTGTGTTTGTGTGTGTGTGTGTGCGCGCGTCAGTAGAGAGGGTCCTTGTTAAAGAACTTCTCGACAGAGCAGTTTTTCTTAAATTTCTTAAATCTTAATTATTTCTTATGAAGGAAATTCACTTTGATATACAAGTGTTTTGATATACAAGCATGCTTCTGGAACCAATTATGCTCGCAGTCCAGGGTTCCACTGTACATGACTCCTCACACCACAGGCTCCTCAGCTCGAACCTTCATCCTGTAGACATGTAAACATTCAAACAATTAAAATGCTGAAAGTCTTTGTTCTGGTTACAGAAGTTACAAAAGTTACTAATTGTAAAGTCTAATGTCACGTCCTTACACAAACGTGTGTATGTATGTGTGTGTGTGTGTGTGTGTGTGTGTGTGTGTGTGTGTGTGTGTGTGTAGGAATGGGCGTTACCACAATCACAGCCGCTCGAATACTGAAAGGCCAACTGGAGGGACGTCCAGGAGAGGAGACGGTGATGAACATGGACACGTTCCCTTACGTCGGCCTCTCTAAAGTACACACACACACACACACACACACACACACACACACACACACACACACACACACATACATATTTCCATGCACAACTACTGTACATACAGTATATGTGTGTGTGTGTGTGTGTGTGTGTGTGTCTGTGTGTGTGTGTGTGTGTGTGTGTGTGCAGGTGTATACAGTAGACTTTCAGATCCCGGACAGCAGCTCCACAGGGACGGCGTACCTCTGCGGTGTGAAGACGAATCTGAACGTTGTGGGTTTGAGTGCTGCTGCGCGGAACGGTGTGTGTCGCTCACAGACAGGAAATGAGGTCACGTCCATCCTCAAATGGGCGAAAGATGCAGGTACACGCCTGTCTGTCTGTCTCCGGCTGTCTCAGTCTGTCTATTTCTCTCTTTCTGTCCGCTCACCATTTGTCTATATATTTCTCCATCTGTCTGTCTCTCTGTCTCTCTCTTGTGTCCTCTTTACACTGTATGTCTAAGTCTCTCTCTGTCTGCTTCACAGCTACTCTCTATCTGTTTGCTCGACTGATTGTCTGTCTCTCCATCTGTATGTCTCCCTCTTTCCAGTCTTTTTCTCCATCTGTCGGTCTCTTTCTCTCTCTATCCATACGTCTGCCTCCCAGTCTGTCTTACTGCCATCTCTTTGTATAGTGAGAAATGTCTAACTCTCACCATCAGTTTCCCTCGTTCTGGTTTTCTTTCTCTGTCTCTCTGTCTGTCTACTTGCTGTATTTCTGTCTCGCTGTCCCTCTCTGTCTGTCTCTCTGTCCGTCTGTCTGACTGTCTCTACGTCAGTCTGTGTGCTTCTGTTCCTGATAGACAAACAGAAATATTTTATCATGTCCAAGATAAACACACAGTTCTGTTTAGTCATTATGTTAATTATATTAAAAGTGGAAGCTCATCCTGAATAAAATGAACATTTATAAACAACACTCCTGACCTGCTGACCTCACTGTAACACTGTGTGTGTGTGTGTGTGTGGTATGTAGGGAAGTCAGTCGGCATAGTAACAACAACACGTGTACAACACGCCACTCCGGCCGCCGCGTACGCCCACAGCGCCAGCAGGAAGTGGTACAGCGACGCCGACATGCCCGCTGCGGCCAAGAGAGACGGCTGCACTGACATCGCCTCCCAGCTCCTTTCCAACACCGACATCGATGTGTGTGTGTGTGTGTGTGTGTGTGTGTGTGTGTGTGTGTGTGTGTGTGTGTGTGTGCATTCTTGGGACATGTGTCATACACAGTACTTATGTGAATTTGTCTGTTGAATGAAAATGTATGTTTGTAAATGTGTGTGTGTGTGTGTGTGTGTGTGTGTGTGTGTGTGTGTGTGTGTGTGTGTGTGTGTGTGTGTAGGTGATTATTGGCGGTGGTCGTAAGTACATGACCCCTAAAGGCACGCCAGACCCCGAGTATCCCACGGACCCGTCCTCAGCCGGCGTGAGAGAGGACAACCGCAACCTCATAGATGAGTGGATCAACATGAAGAAGGGAAAGGTACAGAGAGAGAGAGAGAGAGAGAGAGAGAGAGAGAGAGGATGGTAAAGAGAGGCTGATCATCAAAGACTGTGTAGATAGAGACGGGATTGAGAGATAAACAGAAAAAGAAAGAGAGAGGATGGGAAAAGGAGAAAGACAATAAAAGTAAGAGAGAGAAATCTGAAGTTAGAAAAATACAGAGAAAGTAAAAAGAAGTGAAAAAGAGATTAAGATATATGAGCAAATAAATAGAAAAAAAAGAAAGAAGGACAAAGAAAATTACAGAAATTGATAAAAGTTTAAATGGAGAGGCAGAGTGAGAGAAACAAAAATGAGCGACAGATAAAGAGACAGAGAGAGATAGAGGGAGGGGTGTGGCACTAAATGTAAATGTAGCACTAGGTGGACTATTACCGTTAGCATCATGGCTACATTAGCCTCGCAGCTAAAGCAGCTCCTCTGTCCGCGTGTCTGCAGGTGGCTCGCTACGTCTGGAATAAGACCGGGTTTGATGCCGTGGATCCCGAGACCACCGACTACCTGATGGGTGAGCGTGATGTAATCATTTATTATTCAAATAATAAACAGTCTGGAGGATTCTAATTGGTCAGAAGGCAATCACGGGTTACTATAGTAACGGTCCGATCACAGGGTCGGGTACGGCGCACGCTACACTGATGATGAACAGATCAATCAGATCACGAGTGTAATCGTCGATATGGAGACTTTTCCTCTTGTGCTGAGGTTCTGTGTAACATGTAGGAAGGAGTCTCCAGCGTCAGTGTACAGAAGAGTATTTTATCTTGACTATGACTTTATATTTCCTGTTCCTCCATAGCCCTGTTTGAGCCCAATGATCTGAGGTTCGAGGTGGAGAGAGACCCGCTCATGGATCCCTCCATCACGGAGACGACGGCGAAAGCCATCCGCATCCTGCAGAAGAACCCCAGAGGATTCTTTCTCCTGGTGGAGGGTAAATTCAATTTAATTTTATTTGTATAGCGCTTTTAACAATTGTCATCGTCACTAAGCAGCTTTACACAATCAAAAGAATTATTTAAGTTTGTATGAAATGTGAGTGTGTATGAATCAAAAATGACTCTGATCGCTGTTTAAGTTTCTGTGCTGGTGTAAGAGGAATAAAACACTTACAGACGTGCTGTTAGAGGGAAATACTCACCTCCAGGTTGAGATCAGTGACTCTGCTTCATCACACCACCTCATCATTGATTATTTTCCGGCTCTGAGTGTTTTGCTCCGTATTAAACACGCGCGTTGGGGCGAGGCGGGTCAGTGATCAGTGTGTCGTGGCTGCAGGTGGACGCATCGATCAGGGACACCACGCCAGTCGCGTCTCTATGGCACTGCATGAAACCGTCGCCCTGGATGACGCCGTCGCCCGGGCACTAGAGCTGACCAATGAGGAAGAGACGCTGAGCATCGTCACTGCTGACCACTCCCACTCGCTCTCGTTTAACGGCTACCCCTTCAGGGGCAACAGCATCCTGGGTAAGTGTGTGTGCAAAGTTTAGATATTCTTCTGTGGATATCTGGCTGAAGACAACGGAAAATCAAACACTCTGTGTGTGTGTGTGTGTGTGTTTCTGCATATCTAAGGTAAATCTCCTGTCTTTGGGATGGACATGCTCCCCTATACCACTCTGATGTACGGAAACGGTCCTGGACACAAAATCGTCAACAACAAGCGCCCGGACATCCGGAAAGTGGACACAAGTGAGGGCTACATACACACCAACACACACACTCCAACACACAGACATGACTTTACCATCTAGCTAAATCAGCTTAACATTTAAGGAAGGAGTCTCCAGTGTCAGCGCTGTGTAACATTCAGAGGTAAAGCTGTAACTGTACGTTTTCCCACATCTTCAGGACAGAGGAGTTTATGCTTCTTTTCAGTTTCTCAGTCACATGACACGTGTTTGGACACCATCAAGGTTGACCGTTTTCTGAGTACACCGGAGCCGCGATCGAACCGTCTGTCTGCTTCACGTCTGAAACACTGGCCTCCCACGAACTCCTTTAATGGCCCGAACATGTGGACTCGTCAGGACTGTACAGGGGACGTGAGCATAACTCCCAGCCGAGTTCCTGTAATGTGCAGGTGGTGTTGGTGAATGAGGGTGTGTACAGTTCACACAAAGAGAACGACTGCGGTGACCTCTGAGCCACCTCTGGGTCGTCATTCAAGGACGTACGACCTTCCTTAAAATGTTTTACTGCGGCTAAGACTCTCATCGCCGTACAGCGCTTTTACGCCTTCATTCAGCAGAAATTTCATCTAGAGTCCCAGTTTGACTTGAACGCACATTGTAGAAAAACGTAAAAAAGTCAAAAGGTGAAGAAAGAAGGATTTACAGCTGCTATAACATAAGTGAAGAAGTGAACTCCCTCACCTCACAGACGTTAAATGTAACGCTGAGCAGATGAAAGTATGATGTTGTTATTTAATATAGACAGATGTGAAATGAGTGTTATGAGGAATAAAAGACTTGAGGATGTGCTGATGTGAATGACGTTAGTTACACAGTTAAAGCTCGTTTAACTTCAGAGCTCCTCCTTGTTACTCGAGCAGAACCTGGAAACATTTCAAGCATAAACTGACAACAAAGTGCATTCCTTTAAGTAACGTTTTTAAGTAGAATGCATTCATATTCCGGAACCATCTGTGTATCAACCTTCTGTCTGTCCCTCAGAGAGTAAGGACTACGTGCAGTACGCGGCGGTTCCTCTCGAGACGGAGACTCACGGTGGCGAGGACGTGGCTCTGTTGGCTCGAGGCCCCATGGCTCATCTGTTCCAGGGTGTTAATGAGCAGAGCTACATCGCTCACGCCATGGCTTACGCAGCCTGCGTGGGAGCCAATCAGAACCACTGCTACACGGCCCGCAGCCCCGCCCATGCCACGCCCTGATTTCATCAATCTGAAACATAACCAATTCAGTTCATTTTTCTGATTCATTTATCATAGTTTGTTAAATGTCTATTTTTCTTCACATCAGTAAACATTCTTTCTTTAACCCCGCGCATTATTGCTGTTACTTAAATCAAATAGACCTTCGATCTAATAAGCATATCAAGGTTCGAATATATTAAACCTACATATATATAAATATCTCCATATATTTGTAGATGAGGTGTGGAATAAATGAAGCACATTTTATGAAGTGTAACTTTAATTTTCCAGTAAGAAATTCAAATATGATGCAAATTTTATGCCAACTTTTATTCACTTCTTCATTTTTAATCCGCATTTTTGTAACTTTCCAACGATAAATGATTTGTTATTTTGTCAAAGCATAAACTCACACTTAGTTTTTAGACTTTAACCTAATGGTAATTTGTAATACAGATATGCAAAGTTAACCTTAACTATTAATGTTTACATTATTTATATTTAATGTAGTATAATTATACTGTTTATAATTTAGAAAATCTAATTATGCTGTCAAACTGTGAATCTCTAATACAGCAGTTAGTTCCGAGCGAGTGATCTGATTGGACGAGAGACGTTATTCCCTGAGTTCTGATAATAGACGGTAACAGCACTGTGAGGTGTAACTGTGTGTGTGTGTGAGTGGGCGTGTCCCAGGTGTTGTCCAGTGGTTAATGACACTAACTGTGTGTCTCGGCGTGGGTGAGAGTCGGTCTGTACGATCCGCGGTACTGAGGAGAGAGCAGCTGCCTGACCACGCCCACATTCACACCCAGTCACAGAAGCACTTTCAGCAACAACACACATCTGATAACGTCATGTCGTCTAACACATCTTAATTAGTTCAGGAAAATAACTTGGCAAATAATTTAGCAATCTTTGTGAAATAGTGTTTGTGAAACTGTTGTATAAAAGTGATATCACACTCGAAGTCGTGCCGTTGTACTGAATATCAGCACGGCTGTGATCATTTTTCGATACTTGGGTTGCATCCTCATGACCACACCCACATCACAGCCATGCTGATATTCAGTACAACAACACGACTTCAGAGGGAAATATATATATAAATAAATTGCCTTGAGGGAATGATTTCAGATTTCAGGAATTTCATTCATCAGAACATTAACGTTACTGACGTTTTAAAGTATAATGAAATAAATTTACTGTATAACACTAATGTTACATTAAAATAAAATGTAAACCAGTAAAATGCAGTTCAAATAAAAAAGTGCTAAATAATTACATTTATCTACATTTATGTACAACTTTTTTTTTTAAATGTATAAATAAACCAACCTAAATGTAACAAATTAACTAGAATGAATATGTGCATGATGAATTATAACAATAACAATATTTATATTAATGTTTTAAGGCCAGTGCTTTTAATAAATACAAAAATAAATGAAAAAAAATTATAATAATAATTAAAAAAAAAAGAATAAACTCGCTAATTTTTCTTTATTCTAAATGTTGTCAGTGCGATCCTAATGTACTAATAATGATATCTGATTAAAACAAAATCAAGCTACATTCTTTAAGCTTATGAATCCAAACTTTAATACTTAATAATAGCTACGATATTTATGATTATTTGAAGATGTTTAGGGCTCTGAGTCGCCGCGTTCACACAGAGTGTGTGGATAGAAAGACGTTATGAAAACACACCAGTGGGTCATTTCCTCTTCGTTTGATGCACTGTGGTTAATTAGGAAGAGGAGCGTGTGTGTGTGTGTTGTTGTTATGTGTGTGTGTGTGTGTGTGTGTGTGTGTGTGTGTGTGTGTGTGTGTGTGTATGGGAAGCGTGGCGGTGTAGGGTGTTCCTCCCAGGATAAATAAATAATGCACCATGTTTAAAGATCAGCTATTTTTAACATATTGTGTAAAATATTTGTGTGTGTGTGTGTGTGTGTGTGTGTGTTATGTGAGAAATAGTAAAGATTGATCCATGTAAACCTCTTTGTGAAAGCAAAAATACCTCAGAACTTATCATTGATGGTATGATGCTTATGGGAACCTGTGGTCCTCACAACTACAGTCATATAGTCAATATGTGTGTGTGTGTGTGTGTGTGTGTGTGTGTGTGTGTGTGTGTGTGTGTGTGTGTGTGTGAGAGAGAGAGAGAGAGAGAGAGAGACAACACATTTCCAAATACTTGGAAATGTGGAATCCAATACAAACTCAGAATAAACCCACATCAACAGGAAGCTGGACCAGCTGGACCGGGCGATTAAAGAGAATCCACACCCTTTAGACTCGCTGATTACTGAGCACGAAGTTCAAAACAAAATTAACAAACTGAAACCAAAGAAAGCTTGAAGACCTGATGGGTTCCTGAGCAAAATGATTCGACACACCAGCTTCTGGCATTTTAAAAAACTTTTCAGTGCAGTTCTAAATCTGGAAAAGTATGAAATCTGTAATCCAGGTCTAACACACCGAGCCGGAACAGTGGAGATAAAGTTGAGCTCAATAATTACAGAGGCGTTTGTGTGACCAGTAACCTGGGGAAGATCAGGTGCAGCATCATTAATGCACGAGTCCTAAACTTCCTTATCGAGCACAATGTCCTGAGTAAAAGCCGGATCGGATTTCTACCAAACTCCCGCACAGCTGATCACAGTTACACCCGACACACCCGACACACCCGACACACCCTCGCCGAAAACATGCAGTGTGCTGTTCAAAATAATGAATGATTTCAGAAAGACATTTGACTCCATCTGGCACCAAAGCCTGGTTCTCTAAAATGGTGTAAAGTGGTGTAGGGGTTAAATCATATGCTCTCATTAAGACCATGTACACAGGAGACAAGTGCGGAGTAAGAACCAGCAACAACCAAACAGGTTTCATCTCTCAGGCGTGAGACAGGGCTGCTGTTTAAAACCTGATTTATAAACATTATTCAATATACTGTTTATGTATAAACGAATTGGCAAATTGGTCCAAAAAAATTGGTCTCACCGCCTAACACACCGCTGTCACACACTAACACACACCACCGTCACACACTAACACACACACCACCATCACACACCACCGTCACACACCACCGTCCCACACTAACACACACACCACCGTCACACACTGACATAATAAAGGGCCAGAAAAAATTAGCCAAAGACAATTAAAATAAACCAAATGACACAAACACTAAAAAGTAACATTTTGTACTATTGGGAAACACAGACAAATCTACAGAGCGAGACTGGTGAAGTCTGAGCACAGTGACTGACACAAAGCTAAGAAACACCCTGACGTGTGAAGCAGAGACTCAGAGAGCAGCGTCTGGCCGTAGAGACACAGACAGACCCGGAGACGGTCTCAGTGCTGCACGGACACGGAGCTCTAACAAATTCAATCAAATCAACCCCAACTTTAACTACGCAACACACACACACACACACACACACACATCATATGGCCACAGACAAGAACATATTCACTTTTTTGATTGCTCCTTTTTTATTATTTTTATCTATTTATTTATTTATTTTTCCTTATTTCTGAGCTCCTTCTGAGGGGGGGTTTGGGTTCCTTTAAACTCCAATAGCACTAAAGCTTCATAAACTCTAACTGTGAGATAAACTTGATTAAATGTCGACACTCTGAAGCTTTACGGTCTCCACCGACGTCCCTCTTATTTCTTTCCCTCACACTTTCTTTTCTTTTTTTCTCTCTGCTTCCTTTTTTGCTGGAACGTTTTTAAACATCCACGTGTTTTCTTCATTCTCATTCATGTTATTTTATTTTCTTACTTTCTTCTCGTTTGTGTTAATTATTTAAAGTTTTTTTTTGTGAACGTTTAAATATTATGTGAAAAGAAATGCAGCTTCACCAGCTTACCTGAAGAGGGCGCTGTAACACAGCTTACTAATGCAGAGAGGGTGAGGTAGAGAGAGAAACAGATAGATAGATAGATAGAAAACAGAAAAGAAGAGAGACTGACTTATTTTCTTCTGTTGTTTGTTGTTAGTTTTTCTTTCTTACTTTCTCCTTTGGCGTTTGCATTTCTTTCTTCATTTTTTCATCTCTCGTCCTTGCTTCTTTCTTTCTTTCTTATTGTCACAGAGTCTTATCTTGCTGTGTATAAACACTCAGGATCGCAGGCGGTGAGAGAGACGCCGTGTGTTTACTGGACGGTTTTACTGTCAGACGTATTGATGTATTTCAGCAGGAGGATGAGGAGGATGAGGAGGAGGATGAAGATTGGGAGTCACCTTGTTACGGTTAAGGTTACACAGTGGGCGTGGCTTGTGAGAGTACAGTCCCTCGCCTGCGTTGAGGAGTTCCGCACTGAATCACCGGCTTTTCTTTTCAACACTAAAAATAATATCAAACATTCAGAATCTCCTTTGCTGAAAATGTTCCAGTTGTTGCTGAGTGTTTTCCATCAGTGACCCCGTGAACTCCGCCTCCTTTCCCAGAATCCCCGGTTATTATTTTTGCAGTTATGCATCTGATGGTTTCTCTTGCTTTCTTTCCACCGCTCCCACTCGTCAGATCTGAAGCGTCTGAGCAACGTGTGATGTTCAGGAGAAGCGAGAGAGAGTGTGGGTCAATGCTCGCCTCTATGTTTAGAGTTTGTGTAGGCGCATGGTTACACAACACACACACACACACACACACACACACACCAGGAATCTGCAAGTTGACTCTTACATTTAGAGCGGAGCTAGAAATGTGAGACTGATGTTGTGGAATTAACTTTATGGATCATGTTGTTGATTCATTAATAATATTTTTTTTTACTTTATTATTAAACTTTGTATATAATTTTGTTAAGAAAAAAAATTGAGCAGCTCTATGTTGAGAATGATGCAGAGCCACCAAATCGGCCCAGTCTTTGTGGATGTGAAAGGGTGGACCCATCATAGAGCTGCTCTACATAGGATAAATGGGCGGAGCCACCAGCCAGGACTGCTCTATGCATTGAAAACAGAAGGACCCAAAAGACAGACCTGCTCTGTTTAGCGTAAAGGCCACCAGTCACTCTGTGTATTTGGAACAGGGCAGGGTCAGCATAGCCCCCCAAGCGTACACCCCTTAGGGGAAAGGGACGGGAGAAAGGGGCGGAGTTGATTGATTAGACGTAATCTTACATGAGGGTTCCTTAAGGTTCATTTAAGGGCTCACTGCATGAATAAGGGTAGTTTGCTTTTAAAATGTCGGCCCGGTGGCTTAGTGGTTAGAACTGTCACTTTGCACCTCCAGGTTCTGACTTCTGTATAAGAACTTTAGAAGACAACCAAAGAGCATCTTCACAGACTAGTGTATAATATAATAAGATATAATGTAACATAATAATACCCTGCATAATGCTCAGCGTTACTGCACCTCACGTTAACTGTACTGCTGCTTTAATATGACTTTCTGTTTGATCCTTTCAAAATCACGAAGGCCCTGAGCAAACAACAACAAAGCCAGTCAGGTGACTCACTCATCATGAAAAATGAAAAGTTTTTGATTTTCCTGATATTCCTGCTGCACTGTTACAAACAAATAAGCTGAAATCATCGAAGAGACGGAATCAGGCGTCCTTTTGTTAGCGACCTGTAAATCACATGATCAAATCAGACGCATTTTATTGGATGTAGAACTTTTGGATCTGTACAAAAGCATTAAAAATCACATGGTGTACTTTTCAGTAAATCGACACCTCAAGGAGGTTAGAAAAGACAAACAAACAAACAAACAAACAAAACATACAGTATTTGCCGCTATTTATTGGCCTAAGCGGAAGTTAGAAGCTTTAGCACTTAATGATCTTAATTGGTAGCTATGTTTTTCTTCCGCGCGTTAACCAATCAGTGACGTCAGCGCCCGTGTCTACCCGCACGTGCACCATCTATATCACACCATCTATACATATAATGCTACAGAGGGGAACGGTGTTAGTGACGGGTCGTTATGGACAGGAAACAGATTGGTTCGTTTTGAACGCGTATTTAACATGACTCAGAAGAACGAGTCGTCTCTGCGAGTGATTCGTTCATTTTCTACTGGCCGCGCATGCGCAAAGCATCGCAAAACCTCCGTAAGCTATGGACAGGAAACAGAAATGAGAAACAGACATGAGAGAAATGAGCAGTGCAATAAAGAACGAATGACTCGGACCAGAAGATATGACGGTGAGCTGCTCATTCTGTATATAATAATATGTCCTTAACTGCACTCTAATATTTTCATTAATGGAACTAGAGTAAAAGTTGTGTATGTAGACGTGTTGGCGGTCAGTTTATTGAAAATGTAACATTTTATTTTATTTCTGGTCAAAAGAACGAAATGAACTAAATATCTCGAAAAAAGGTCGGTTCATTTTGATGAACGAGATTCAAAGAGCCGAATCACTAAAACGATTCAATCTTCCCATCACTAGAATGTGTACTATACTGTACTGTATCTCTCTCTCTCTCTCTCTCATCCCTGTTTGTCCAATCACATGTTGGTCCGCCTTCATATAGCTCGCCTTGTGGGCGGAGCCAAAACGGGCAGGATTTATTAAGCGCAGTTCGCGCGCTCCCAATTTCTCACTCGTTTACCGCGCTGTGTTTGCGCTCGTGCAAAAAAAAAAAAAGGCAAAAAAAAAAAACCCAACAAAAACATAAAGCAATATTTCAGACGCTGGAGAAGAAAGAACTGGCAAGTGAAGAAGAAGATCAGAGTCAGCGCCAACCAATGCTGCGGCCGCCGACTGGGAGCTCGAGCACGCACGCGCTGTCCCGCCGCCAAGGTGCTGAAACGCACGCGTCGAGTCTTCTCCGCGTGACGTAGTGGTGAGTGCGGGGCGGGTGTGTGTGTGTGTGTGTGTGTTGGGGAGGACAAACAACAACAGGACAGAGAGAGAGAGAGAGAGAGAGCAAAGCAGGAAAGTTGTAAAGGTAACCGATTAACCGGACGCGGAAACGAGCAGCGCCCTGTAGAGAGAAAGTGTGTGTGTGTGTGTGTTGATGCACTGCAGGTCAGTGTGTAAGCATGGGCTGCGTCGCCTCCAAGACCCCCGTAGGTAAGAACCGCACTTCCGCTCTGCCTGCTCCGAGCACGAGAGAGAGAGACCGAGAGCACGTTGCGTGAAACACCGCATCGCGCGAGCTTCCTTTGTGCACGCGTGGATTCTGCGGGCTTTTGATGCACGCGCGCGCGCGTGTGTGTGTGAGAGAGAGAGAGAGAGAGAGAGAGCATGGTACACAGGATGCAGGATGGTCCGCAGCGTGTGTGTGTGTGTGTGTGTGTGAGTGTGTGTGACGGCAGTAATGCGGACTGGATGCTGCTGATGCTGCGCTCGCGACCCTGCAACACAATTCACGCATGGAAAAAAAAAAAAAAAACGCATGATGGAGATGCGGCGGCGCGCGAGGACCACCGTTGCTAAGGGGCAGGACTGCGCACGCGAAACGAATATAATATAATATAATATAATATGAGATAGGGCCAAAAGTTTTGGCACCCCTTTGCATACCGTCCATAAGCAGCACGTGCGATGATACACTAACTTGATATACTCAAAATCATAGGTTTGAATCAATAATGTGTTTCAAACATGAAGAAGCGTTCTTGGAAAAAAAAGAAATGGCACCCCATTACAAAGAATATCTGGTTAGTCGTTGTCAGTGAAGTGTAACAGGGGTCGGAGACACTTGTAGGGTAGAAGTGTAACTCTCACATTATCATAACCTGTGTGAAGATGTCACAAGCTTAACCAAACTACACACACACACACACACACACACACACACACACACACACATACACACATACTGTACACACTCACGGTATATTATAACACGTCATCCTGTATTTAACACAAAACGGACTTGAACAGAAACGATTCAATCACCATTTACAGATACCAGTAGACACATGTAGCGATACAGTTAAAGATACAGGCAAATATACAGGTAGACGTATCTGTAGAGACACAGCTAGAGACACAGATGAAAACACAGAGACACAGGTACAGAGGTGGAGGTACAGGTGTCCTCACCCAAACCCCCCCACAGGCAATAGCCAAGATGAGTCTCGCCAGAAATTGAAGTCAAATGCTGCTTAGAGCCAAGACACACACACACACACACACACACACAGTGTTAAGTTGAGGTGAGGTCATTTTAACCGTCACACTCTTCCAGATGGCCCGAGCTGCTGGTGGCCTCGAACCTTTCCGCCTGTTGCTCAGTGTGAGGCGGTGAGTGTTTCTCACACCAGATGGACTTGATACGGACAAACGGGGACAAGACGAAAAATTCCCGGTGTTGCATTAATGCCTACGGTGTTGAGTTCGCTCATGCTGCTTCGTAGTGCCCCCCGGTGTAGATGTGCATTCACAAACTCAACACCATGCTGTTACTTGTGTGAAGTGATTGTTTATTGCACACCATAGCTGTTACCCGCACACTATACTAAGTGTTAGTGTTAAATTAACGCTACGGCACATCTACAGTGTTTACGTCAAACGTTTACAACACTTCACTCAGCTATTTCACCACATCTGGACTAAACACTGCTAACTGAACACGGTTAAGGCAGATGAATTAACTGTCAGTTATATAAAGTATTTGAGGGCTGATTCAACACTCTGGAGCTCAAAGTATTAAATTAACTCCGAAGTGTTGGTTTGTGTGTTTAAAATAAATCTCTTTGCTTTACAATTTAAAATGGAACTAAATACTGTGGGCTGTAACTGCAGTAAGTGCTCTGACTATTGATTAAACACTGCATGTAGTATTTGTATTAATCAGTAACAGTTAGATAAACAGATGATGATTCAATACTCTAGAGCTGAATTAAACACTGTAGCTGTGAATCCAGTGCCACAGATGTGATTTCAGTAGAAATACACTGTGGATATCGTCAGTGTTTTTGGTGTCGAAGCTTTGGTGTTTAATTTGTAAAGTCCGTCTTCAGTCTGTCAGTCTGCAGATTAATGACCATGAATGAAAAATCATGTTTTTGATTACGGTATATCAGAGCTGAGTGGTGACTGATATCTGACTCAAATTCAAATATGAATTAGTTATGATTTGATTCTGATTTGTTTCTGTTTGAGAAAAGATTCAATACTAAAATCCTCAACGTGTGTGTGTTACACTAAACACTACAGGCGTGAGGATTTTGGGATTAAAGACAAGTTCATGACCGCACCTCACACGCGAAGATGTTTTTCATCACGGCTTTGGTTTCACCGACTCTAGCGGGTCGAGGGGCGAGGTGCGCTGTGCGCAGTGAAAAGACCCGCGGCGTGTCGAGTATCAACCGGAACATAACACGAGCGATGATAAAGAGGAAGCGCAACCCAAGTCGCTGCTGTAGTGAGGGTGTCGATGCGGCGGCTGTGTGGGAGGCTGCACGCTCACATGCAGGGTACAGTAGAGCTGTAACTCACACCGCTGCACTGCCTCGCGAGATCATTAGCACAAGTGCAGCTTGACCGCAGCACCTGAGGCTAAAAGGTACTCTGGTCAGCTGGTACTCATGCTAAGACACATGCATCCTGAAACAATTTCAGTATAATTTTTATAACTTAAAATCAGTCATGTTAGTCATTTACAACTTATAGTGTTTGCAAAAGAGAATAAAATGTGAACATAAAAAAACATAAGCTGCATTTCTTGCTTTGAAACAGGAAGTGAGTATCTTCCAAAGCCCTGCATTTGTAGAATATCACCAAATAAATCCCACAAGAGTAGCTGTTTAGCTACCTGTAAAAAAAAAAAAAAAAAAAAAAACTATTGTTCAAAAACATATTTTATAAATAAAATCAGCTAGCTCATTTTAAAGAAAGAATGAGGATCTTGTTAAAAAAAGAAAAAAATCCAAATAGCTCAAAGGAGTTAATAGTCTAGAATGAAGCTAACTCATGCATTAGCCACTTTAAACACCAGACGCGTTCCTGCGTGACGTCAGAGCTGCTGTTAGAGAAAATTGATCAGCGCTTCTCAGTCATTTTGGTGAGATGCTTCCTGGTGGATATCCACGGATATACGAGCGCTTGTGAACCATCGTAACTTCCTGTCCTCGGGTCTGCAGTTTGTCGCATGAAGCCCGGACAGAGAAGCGTGCGCTGTTTAACATCGGCTTTATGAATGCATGCACGTGATATCAAGCGATGCCTGAGAAAAGAAAGTTCAAATGCACACACACACACACACACACACACACACACACACAAAAAACTATGATCTGTCTCGTTCCAACCCGTACATCTGGTTGCCATAGTAACTGACCGAGGACGCCCGGTGGTTGTTTGGATGGCAACGACACCTGATATCTACACTCCCTCAAAACTTGGGTTAAGGCATAATTTTAAAAATAAATAAATAAAACATATTGTGTAATAAATCTGCTTTATCTCTCATGATCATCCAAAGAAATTCTTATTCTTAGCAAGCTGTTATTAATTCATTTGTTTTGCTAATTTCACTTCTTTTGAAATGTGTACCTTAAATCAAAACATGGCATCAATAAATATAAGGAAAGAAAATAATAATAAAAAATAAAAAAACTACTACAAATTCTGGTGAATATATATTGATGAAATAATATTTTTAATAATAATAATATATTTAAACTTAAAATTAACATGTTAAGTTAATAAAGATACATTTACGTGTATTTACTATTTTTACTTCTCTGACATCATTACAGGAAATAAAGTTTACATTCTGGTATCAGGTGCCGCGTCAGTACGCAAACATGCTAACATGCTACATGCTGTGATGTCACGTGATGTTGTTGTTCCTTTCCACAGTGGCGGGCGGACGGTTTCGCGTGGACTGGAGCACTGAGAGCTCCTTATCCGACCTCGCATTATTGGGCGGGACCGCACGCAGAGGGTTGCCACGCCTCTTGAGTGTCCCGTTCGAGGAGCTGGACCGCTACCTTGAGGTGCCAACAATTAAAAAATTTTTTAAAAAGCTTTGTGCATGTATCAGAACATCTGGAAATAGAAGAACGTTGAACTCGTTCCTTTAGCCGCCCACCACAGAGCCACATCATGTGCCCGGAGCCGAGAGATCCGAGAGAGAAGAAAGAGAGAACGTCTCCCACACACCACTCGAGTGGTTATAAAGAGCCGACAGAAATAGCAAGCTTTGTTGTCTCTCTACTCGCCTTATCCTCTAGCTACTCTTCAGGTTAATGCTAAGTCCATGGTTGCTGTTATCTACTGAAGAACAAGAATAGTCATTCACTTGACTAAAAGCAGAAATCAATTTATCAGTTGTTTAAAGCAAACAAGAGACGAGATTTTGCTCACAAGGCTAAACACTAAGGCCTCATGTATTTACTAGTAAATATAACATAGTTTAGTGCTTAGCCTAGCAAACAAAGGCTAAACAGACAGTTCAGGATTTAGTGTTAAGCCTACCGTTTACCATGAGACTTTTCACAGCTAGTTAGCTGTGTAAGCGATCTACACATGCAGTGTTAGCATAAAGTTTGAACAATTTTTAATGATTTTAAATGTGAATTTTAACCAAAGATGGCTCAATCGAGCCTCTGCTGAAACAAACTCATCTCTACTTATTTTCTTCAGCATCTTTCACTGTACTGATTAGCTAATTAGCATAACTAAACTGCTGGTTCTGTTCTCAGGTCCCAGCTCTATGCATATGTATGAGTAAACATGCAGGAACACAGTGGGACTTCACGCTCAGAGTCACAAATTACAGCCTCAGCATCTCACTGTGAGAAAGCGCTCGTATTTGTTAAGCTAATGTTGCCATAACCACCACGAATTTTGTTCACGGCTATAGGGTTTGCTAGGTTAGTTAGCTTGCTTTGCTAAAGCACAACGTCCACGTCTATTAGGTGTTAGACAACTCATTCATTTGCCTCTTCTGAAAGTTTAGCTGTGGAGGAATTAAATAACTAATGCTCTATCCCGAAAGCCATTAAGACGTATTTCTGCGTTCAGTTGATCAACTGTTGCTAAATAACCTTAATAATTGTAAAAAAAATAAAAATGACTGGAGATTTTGATTTGGGCGCGAGCTACCCAATTGAACTGTAACCGTTCGATGTGACGTGACGCTCGTGACGTCATTCCGGGCATGGCGGGGACACGAGCTGTCCCACAGACACCCCGCCCCCGCCCCGCCCCCCGGCCCCTCCCCCGCTCCCCATCTAACCCCGGAGAGAGCGTCCGTTCCGCGGTCACCGGTTGCTATAGAAATGCTGTGTTCTTATTGTTTGTTTTATTGGCGACTGAATTAAAGACAGATAGAGGGACAGAGAGGGGGACCGGGTCCGTTAGCTGAACGGCGACGTGGCATGTCTACTGTGAGGAGCGGTTTGCGCTCGCGCTGCCGGTGTGCACATGGAAAAGCTGCTGTTCTTCTGCGGCGCGAGCGGCACTGGGGTACTCTGATCATTCTCTCTGTCTATATTTATATATATTTATGTATTGTATGCGTGCGTGTGTGTGTGTGTGTGTGTGTGTGTGTGTGAGAGAGAGAGAGAGAGCGTCGGTGCGCGTGCATGCATGCTTTAACCGTCCGAGAGGTTTGCAATTAATTCATTAAATCATTAAATCATTTTTTTAAAATATATTTTTGTATGAGGTGCAGGTGCTCTCCAGGTGCGTGCGTGCGCAACCTCTCATCACTTCCTCTATCTTTTGTTATGCTTTAACGAGCATCTCTTTAATAACGTGTGTGTGTGTGTGTGTGTGTGTGGTCAGGACGGCGGCGGCTCCGCTCACTCGGCGGTGCCGGTATGAAACCTGTGGCGCGCGCGCTTGTTGCTGCAGGGTGTCCGCGAGGACGAGGCTCGCGCGCTCCAACTCCATTCATAGACCAGGCTCGCGCAGGATTCCGCTTTATATCCGGTTACTATACAAGTATATGAACGTCATTGTTTCAGGTTTTTCACACAAGTAGGCCTACGAACAGATAATGTGTGTGTGTGTGTGTGTGTGTGTGTGTGTGAGAGAGAGAGCGTCTAAAGGAGACATTGCCATTTTAACACACATGAATCACACACACACACACACAGATATCAGTCATGCAGCAGGAAAGCCCGGTCGCGAGGTGTGTGTGTGTGTGTGTGTGCCAGACGTTAACGGTCAATAAACACACTGAACCCGAAACGCACCTCGCGCGCGCGGATCCCGATGAGCGAGCGTGCGTTTGCGCGCGCGCCGCATGCTCATCGGGGCTATAAAAAGCCGCGGTGACGTCAGCGGGTGACGGAGCTTCAGAGAGAAAGAGAGAAAGAAAGGCTCATGTGTTACTGTTATTCTGAACAGGATTCTTCTCATCACTATTATTATTTCACAGTCATATCGTAAACACTGTTAGTGTGATCGATGATGATAATCATTTAATTTGGTTTTGTTGGCATCTTGTTTTTCAGTTCAATTATATTATTTCTAGTTTGTGTAGAATTTGACAACATAAAATAGAAATAAAAAGGATTAGATGTGTTGATAAGATCACATGGCTAAATCTTCCTAAGTGCATGGAATTAAAATTTTATGGTGGAAAAAATCAAGCCACATCCAATTAACTAATTCATTAATCTAATTTCCTTGGTAGTACAAAACTCAGAGGTGGTGTAAATATGAAATATGTGATGTTTTTTTTCACTGTAACAGCATTCAGTAACTCAGCAGCAGAGCTCTGCTTTGGTTTGTTTTCTATTTAATATTTAGTATTGCATTGTATTGTAAATTATACTCAATATTTCTACCCCCCCCCCCCCCACACACACACACCCACCCTGTTTGCCCCTCCCCTGGTTTCTTATTGGCTCACATTTTAAACGTCACCAAGACACCATGAACACTAGCTTATAGAATTATTTGAGAATTTCAGTAGAACATCATCTTATTCTTACCGTCCACATGGTCCTCTTCCTCTTATTCATTTTCTGCCCTGTTTCATTTTCAGGTAAATGTTGAGGACCCCGTCACCATGTTGCCCAAATCCAGAAGAGCTCTCACAATTCAGGAAATTGCAGCACTCGCTAGATCCTCACTTCATGGTATACACACACACACACACATTTTTCTTCACATATTCCTGTACATTTCTGCATTTCTTCTTCTAATTGTGTATGTATGTAAATGTTTGTATTCGCAGGTATCTCTCAGGTGGTGAAGGATCATGTGACAAAGCCGACAGCGATGGCGCAGGGACGTGTCGCTCACCTCATCGAGTGGAAGGGATGGTGCAAACCCACAGACGCTCCCAGCGCCCTCGAGTCCGACTTTAACTCCTACTCAGATCTGTCCGAGGGCGAGCAGGAGGCCCGCTTCGCCGCTGGTCAGTGCTCACGCACGTGTGGGTCTGTGCGAGTGTGTGTGTGTGTGTGTGTGTTTGTAAAGTACCTTACAGACATATTTGTATTAGTATATTACAGAAGTTGCTTATGGTCAAAATGGACTAGCTCACATTCAACAATCTAACTAGCTTTTACATTTGTGTTTAATTACATGAGCTACAGCTGCTGCTTCTAAAGTTTTGTTACATTAGCTAGCTAACTAAATGTAGCAAGCTAACGTGACTGTACAACAAGCACAAGTACTCCAGCTACCAGATGTGGTTAAGTTTAGCATTGTTTAAAAATTTTTATGAAAACATTTATATTTTATAAAAAAGGAAGCTTACTAACATAGCTATTAAAATTAGCTAGCAGCACCGGGTACAATCAGTCTACAAGGATTAAAGTCACTTTTAAGCAAAATAGAAAAACAAAATTACAAGCTGACATACAGGAAACTTGCCCACACTTTTCCTTTAAGTGAAAAGTGATTAGCATTTTTTATTGTTACCATGGGTTGAATCGTAGCTCGCTGACTAGCATGTTGCATTAGATAAAGCTAATCTCTGAGAGATTTTAATTATTAGATTAAACATTGACTAGCAAGCAACTAACTACAGCTAGCTATGAGGTTGCAGGTCAAGGCACTTACACACAGACACACACACACACACACACACACACACACACTAGATCAGATCAAGACTTTAAAGACGTAACTAAGAGATTAAGGCTAGCCTACTTTAGCCAGTGAAGTGAAACCATGGAAATGTTTTTTTGATGTGAAATGACTGTTAGAAAGTAAGGAATAAACGGGAATAAGACAGACACGTACTTGTGAAGGGAATTATGGGATGTCTATATGTTGCCATGGTAACGGCCCATATTTTTACCTCATGAGAGCAAGCGGTGTGAAAAAGTACTTTCTAGACGGTTTATCCTGTAGGTTAAAATGATATATTTAAAAAGCACTTGAATTGTGTAGTTACCATGAGTGTGTGTGTGTGTGTGTGTGTGTGAGAGAGAGAGACTGAGTGAGTAAAATCAGTTTAGGGGTGTGTGTATTGCGGGATGAGAGTGCTTGCGATATCACCTGCAGGATGCTGGATGTCCGCCTGCATTTTCTCACACACACACACACGCGCGCGCGCGCACACACTCTGCTCCTGGGAAAAATGCCAAACTCCAGTAGAAAAGGCTGCATAGTGTGTGTGTGTGTGTGTGTGTGTGTGTGTGTGTGTGTGTGTGATGAATGGGCTGAATTGATCTTCACTGTACAGAACAGATTGAGAGGTGGGGGGGAGGGGCTGCTGCACTCTGATTGGTCGATTAAGCAGTTGCAGGAAATTGATCCAAACTTGCTGAATCATAGAGCCAATCACACATCAGCATATATTACTGTGTGTGTGTGTGTGTGTGTGTGTGTGTGTGTGTGTAAATGCAAACTCAGTGGTTTGGTGACTGTGAGGTCATGTTGGTAGAGGACACACTTGTGTGTGATGTCATCAGCATGCGTCATCGTGCTGTCAATCAAAACATATAGCTTGCCATTAAATAAATAAGATCGTCTCCATGGTAATGTCACGCCCTCTACTGGAGTGTGCCTTTAGAATGTTCAAACTGAGTGTGTGTGTGTGTGTGTGTGTGTGTGTTTGTTGCAGGTGTGGCGGAACAGTTTGCCATTGCTGAGGCCAAACTTCGCGCCTGGTCTTCAGTAGACGGAGACGAGTCGAATGATGATTCTTATGACGAGGACTTCCTGTCTGCTAACGAACCCACCACACAGAGTACAGGTATAAACACACACACACACACACACACACACACACACACACACACTGACATCCTGACATATTGCATTGTAAAATATGCAGAATTATTTATGGAAAACTTTGAGATAAGAAAGCAGTAAGGTTAACTTCCTAAAGGAACAAAGTGGGGAAAAGGCGGTTTCTTACAGAGACCGTGTCCCATCAGCTAATGATCAATAACTGTGATACTACTATTACTAATAAATAAATATAATCACCTTAAAAATAAAAAAAATAATGAATACTTCTATTAATACTAATAGTAATACTACTGAATAAAAAAATATTTGCTACTATTATCACTAATATTAGATCTGGATTTAAAAAATACTGCACAAAGAGACATTTTTCTCTAAACTTAAGCAGCCATGTATTAGTATTAGTAAAAAAATGTCAATTTATAACTTGAAAAAAAAGTTCTGTTCTTTACCCCCGAACCCTAACTGCAAAAGAGAGTAAAGCAGAGGTTAGTGTGTGTTGAAGGAGCGAGGAGAGGGGTGAGTGAGTGAATCAGAGTGTGAGCAAGTAAATGAAAGAGTGAACATGTGGGAGAGTGAGTGAGAGTGAGAGTGAGAGTGCTCCAGGGTTCCTGACGGGATTCGCATTGACTCTATCAGGACGTCAATCAGGACACGTCGCTCCGCCTCACTGTCAAATAATTACAGCCATAATAGTAATTACAATATCAGTAATAATAATAATAATAATAATAATAACAGTAGCTTATTGCTTCAAGTTCAAAAGATTTCAAATGTGATTTTTTTTGGGCAGCGTGTGAGTCATGGCACATTTATTCATTCTCTCTCTCTCTCTCTCTCTCTTTTCATTTTGCTCGGTGGTGCAATTTGACACCGCAGCTTCATTTCTCCTGCAAGTTTAATGTGCAGACTGAGAGAAGAAGAGACGAGCAGAGAGAAAAGAAAAGCAATAAAAAGAGAGGCGGAGCTGAAGGGCAGAGTGAAGCGTATAAATGTCACATGATGCGATGTGTAATGTTTAAAAAAATACTTTAATAAGTAAATTTATTCTCAAACAATTCATTAATAAAAAATAATTAGCGTTTTGTATTGCTGTATTGTTATATGTAGATTTGTGGTCAATGTGTTTTCTAAACGCAGTTTACGTGATCGTTATTGTTGTTATAATATTATATTGAGGAATGAAGTTCGGTATGAACTCACATAAATATAATTTATGTGAGTTAATAAATATAATACACTAGCTTTTCATAAAGGGCTTTAATAAATTTATTATAATTATTTCTTCCGATTCTTCTTCTTTTTCTTATTGTTATAATAGAATATTATTTATTATAAATACTTGTTTTAAAATAATTAGTGAGCAAAAAAATCCACACACAAACATGTAAATGCAAAGATACTTTAGCGAATATTAATTAAGAATTTTAAAAAACTCAGCAGCTCTACACCACAGCGCTGTTGAATACTGGATTCTGATTGGTCAGAAGTGCTGGTTAATAAAAAGCCTAAACATCACACACACACACACACACACACTCATGCCGTGTCGTCTTCCTGCAGATCTCTCCTCGTACCCTCATTACCTGCGTGACCTCATACAAACTCGGGTCTGCGAGGCGAGGCTGTGCGAGGGTGAAAGCGGCGTCGCAGTTGACCTTTCACCTCCGGGGGGTTTACCAGGGTCGCCACCGGACACGCTGGGGTCCAGCACGTACAGCCTGGATGATACACTCCCACTGCTTCGCGACCTCGGTCGCTGTGGCGACGACCTCACCGCCAAGATCCTGGGCGCGCTGCACGGCAGGGAGGACCTCCTACTTTTGGCACGCCTCCAGCGAGCGGGGCAAAGGCGGGGCCATTCGTTCTCTGAGACGTTCGAAGACGATGATGCACCTTGTAAAGACTGCAGGGGCGGGGCTTGGTGCACGTCAGAATATTTGGCACGGCGGAAAGTTTCAGACGTGGCTTCATCCGGAGTGGTGTCCCTCGACGAGGAAGACGAAGAAGACGCAGAAGAGGAAGAGAGAGAGCAGTGAGCGTCTGCCATTTAATTTTGGCCACACCCCCAAGTTTCTGTTTGGAATGTTCGATTCGGCATGTTTGTATTAGACTCCGCCCCTTGTCTTTGCCTACACGCAGCGGTCCGATGTGGACTTTAGATATTTTTTTAAAGCGTCTCAACAATCTTTTCTGCAGCGCGGTGGAGGGGAAGACGTTGAGGCTGGACTGGAGGTTACGCCTCTAAAAACATTCAAAGAAAAAGAGACGTGATGAAAAATGATGTAAAAAAGAAAGACAGAGGAGTGAAAGACTGAGCATTTTTTTCTGCATGTGTCGCAAGTTTGAATGCCCGAACGCTCGGATTTGCACCGTCCAGTCTCTTTTTGCACGGTTTTGTGAATTATGGCTGTCGTGTTTAGCTCCGCCCCTTCTCTCGTCTCGAGGTCTCAGGCCCCATTGCATTCTGGGGCATGGTTGTGCATCCAAAGGGCATGGCTGCTTGCTACAGAAACTCTTTAACGTAATCCGCCAAACGAACGCCGCCACAATCAGCGCCGAGAAAATCCTGAAATGTTGAATGTTTGTTCTGTGACGGAAAAAAAGTCTTTCACATTCAGGCGTAAAAAACAACATAGGGTTTTTCCTGGACTTTTTATAACCACTCATTATTAGTATTATTATTATTATTATTATAGAAACAGAGTGTTTTCTTTGTCAGCTTTTCGTCCTAAACTCCACGCGCAATGTGAGGAACAGAGTCGCGTCGTCTCCACCGCAGCATTCGTATCGAGGACGTTTCAGGGTTTGCGGGAAAGTCTTTCTATTTTTGTACATGTGATTTTTCGCGGCATGTGCGTGAGCGCGTGATGCCTCAGAAACGTTCTTCTCTCTTTCTTTTCCAGAAAAAAAAACCCTCAACTCGTTTCTTTAGTCGTTCTGCGCTTCATTTCTTTCGAGAGGAACGATGTGACCGTGCTCGATCTGGCCTCTCACGGAGACGGCTCATTTTTTTATTCTCCGTAAATGTCAAGTACTGTCTCTCTCTCTCTCTCTCTCTCGCACACACACACACACACACACACACACACACACACACACACACACTTAACGGCTAATTTTGTTTGCTGATGGTCGTTCTGTCGTTGCCATGGCGATCCACAGTTCCCTCAGACTGCATTAGCTGGGCTGTCAGTCTGCCGCTTCTCTAAATCTGATTGGCTCTGAGGGAAGATGAGACCCCGCCCACTCATTCACCTATCACTTTAAAAATGACATACGAGTGTGTATGCATGTTGGACACTAACCCCACTGTGTGCGTGTGTGTGTGTCTTTACAACTACCTACTACAACACACTGTTTCAGATTTTTCTCAACTCGATGTGTACGGTTGAGTGCAAAAGTTTGTGCGCCCTTTGAACAAAACGTTTCAATTTAAATACATTTTTCCGTCTCGTCACAAGCCATGCTGATATTCGTCTCCGCAGCGTCTTCTGCACTGCATCTAAAACTTTAATTTGTGTTTTTTTAAACCTCATTAAAATCAATAAACAGTTTGTTGGGGTGCATAAACTTTTGCACCCAAGATCATACTACACTAATGGGACAGCGGTTTGGGGAGTGTTATGGGTCACGCAAAAAAAAAAAAAAAACCTGTAACAGTGTGAACAGAACTATAAAACTGTGTGTGTGTGTGTGTGTGTGTGTGTGTGTTTTGTGCTGGGTATCGCGCAGGGCTTTTTGGCACCTCAGGGGATTTTTACCGCATCGTGCCTTCAATGCCAAGCGTGCCATCGACTTCCCCTCGCTTCTGTTAGAACATTTTACAGCTAAACTGTAATGTTAGGACCTTTATTTCATTTATAACGCTTTTCTCTCCCTCCATCACCTCTCTCTCTCTCTCTCTCTCTCTCTCTCTCTCTCTTTCCTTTCATTCTCTCAGTTTTTCTCAGTCCGTGTCTTTGTTAATCTCTCATTCATTCTCTCTCTCTTTTATAGAATTTTATCTTTCCCTCTCTCAGATCACAGAGTGACAGTTTTGGGGGCGGGGCTTAGCCTCACACCCAGCTCTTCTCTGATTGGCGGACTGTGCTGCCTGTCAGAGTGATTGACTCAATTTTTGGCAGTTACACCACATCACGAGTGGCCTCGTTACATACAACTGGGTCTGCATTGAGTGTGTGTGTGTGTGTGTGTGTGTGTGTGTGTGTGTGTGTGTGTGTGTGTGTGTGTGTGTGTGTGTGTGGTGGAGTTGTGTCCAAAATGTCCATCCAGTGTGAAACATGAGATAAAGGAATAAAAGGAAGTAATGTCTTAACACACATCAGCTTTAACTTTTCACACACACACACACACACACACACACACACACACACACACACACACACACAGTCTTAATTAAGACACCCTGTGAATATCTAAGGTCCCAGACACACACACACACACACACACACATGATTGACGTGCAAACCCACATGTGAATCCTGATGAAAACGACGACCCGTCTTTGTTTTTTATTTTTGTATGTTATATTCTTCTTTATTAATTGTTTTTGTTTTTCATTAAGTATTTGAATGCTGGTTGTTTTGAAATATAATGACTTTCTTTCTGCATCTGCCTTGTTTTAATCTTATCAATAAAATTATTAATGTTATTTGCAAAAAAAACAAACGTGTCTATGACCTTTACATTCGTGACTGTAACGGACGGCTGTGTCCCAATCTGTTGTCCAGCAGTAGGGGACAGTCTGAGCTGCGGTAAGGTCAGGGGTTTGTGAAGACTCTGAAGGGAGCCAGATACCCAGTTCTGAGAGATTGTTGTGTCCTAATCCATAACTGACACTAAGGGAAAGTCAAGTTTCAATTTTTATCCAACGAATCAGGGTGAGAACAGGAACCAATCAGAATCAGTGATGCAGAATAAGGAAGGTCACGTCCCAAATAGTGAGTGATGTGTGAGAGGTTCAGTGTCCTCATTAGTGACAGAGATAAAGAGAGCTTTGATGCAGTTATTGATCACAGTAAATCAAGGCCGTGTCCCAGTTTTTGTCCGGCGGTAATGAACACTCTGACCTGTAAGAAAGGGAGGGGCGTGTCACGACGCTTCACACACAGGAAGTGAAGATGTGTTTAATTCCTCATCAACATGGAATCAACATAAACGTGGATTTAGTGTCTATTAGAGCATAATAGTGCGCAGGTAAATTTTTTATGTGATCAGAGTTGCTCCGCCCCCTTTATGGGAGGTGTTTATTAGCTCTAAACAAACACTTTGGCACATTTGGACTCCACGATCCATAATAAAAAGACACGGGCCATCTAGAAGCCACTATTTTCCACTTACGGGTAGCTTATGCGCTGCTACGACATCTTTACAAGTCTGTGACAACATTTTAAAATTTGAAACCTGGTGACGTCACACACACCACAGTGTGTAGTACTGAAATGAGGAATTCCAGAATTTGGGAAAGATGTAGACGGTGTCTGAGGGAAGGGCGACATCAAACCAATCAATAAGTGTGGACTCAGTAACCAGTCAAAAGGTTACGGAAGATCGCGTCCCAAACAGTGACTGACAGGTAGGGAAGTGAGGACGCAGTAGTGGACATTCAGTTCAACCTAGAGACTAAGACTAAAACAGAAAACACAATGCCGTAAGGAACAGAGGGCTGTGTCCTAATTAGCGCCAGATATTCACTGTGTCCTAATTAGCGCCAGATATTCACTGTGTCCTAATTAGCGCCAGATATTCACTGTGTCCTAATTAGCGACAGATATTCACTGTGTTCTAATTAGTGCCAAAGTGCCACTAATCCCAACACGCCTTGTTCCCCGGAGGAGCCCAGTCTCACCCTGAAGCATGGTGCTGGTAGCATCACGTCCAACGCCCTCCTTGTCCTCTCGGTTGTGTGTCTGACTTTACCCAGTCACTGACTCCAGCTGGAAGCCTCGGCTCGACAGGTCCGTCACTTTTTTTTAAATAAAATACTTAATGTCGCTCCACAGGAGGATTTTTAAAACATATTCAAAGCCCTATAGATATTTCTCCGTAACAATGTCCTGGATTTATTTTGCTTGGTCTTCCTGGTGCAGTGTGTTAAAGTAAGTAAGTAAAGCCTTTATTTGTCACATATACATTACAGCACAGTGAAATTCCTTCTTCACATATCCCAGTGTAACTGGGGTCAGACCACAGGGTCAGCCATGATACAGCACCCCTGGTTAAGGGCCTTACTAAAGGGCCCAACAATGGTAACCTGGCTGAGCTGGGAATCGAACCGCCGATCAGTGACTCAGTGCCTTAACATACTGAGCCACCACTGCCCCGAACACGTTCCCTGACACGCAGGTGAGGACAGGTGAGTTTATCCTGAGGCCACGTGTGACTTTATGCACACAGCTCGACTCCATTCTACTCGTTATCTTTCATTTTAAAGGTTTCGTAGTGATGAGATTTTGCATTGTTTACATTCTTTATTTGTAAGTAATTTTGCAGATTGTAAATAAATTTCTCCTCCAAATTTATGATGTAGAATCCCAGTGAAGTCATTTTCAGTTCCAGGTTGTAACGCTCAGCAATGTGGAAAAAATCAGGGGGTGAATACTTATGCACACCACTGTACAGTAGTGAACTGCAGTTACATACACACAGCCAAACAATCAGCCAGAACATTATAACCTGTAAGTCCTGTTGTGAGGTGGATTGAGATCTGGAGAATTCGGAGGCGGAGTTAAAACCTGGAGGTCTTTGGTCATGTTGATCAAACCATATGCAAGCGCTAAGTGAAGGATGATTACTTACCTAAACACACACACACACACACACACTCCCTCCTCCCCAGCTCGGCTGCTCTGATCACAATCTCATCCATCTGCTTCCAGAATATACACCAGAGCCAAGGTCTGTAAAGATTTGGTCCAGGATTGTCCCATGGACTGGGAAGCACCCTAAAGTCCAGCTGGCAGTCTGACCCATTGCATCATGGGTCATATTAACTGTGTGGAGACCACCGTTTCAAACCCTGGGAGATCCTGAGCTGAGAGTCCTGCTGAATGAGAAGACGAGGGTCTTCAGATCAGGGGACAAATCAGGGAACTGAGGGAAGTCAAATAAAAAATAAGATTCAACAAGGACAGCTAGAGGAGGAAACTGGGGGAGCGACTGGAGCAGAATAACAGGCAAAGATTTGGTCCGGGGCAGAGAGAGCGAGAACAGACCAGCACTGTATATCACTTTTACTCATTTAAAAAAAAAAATCATTTTCACATCAAACTGGGACTCAAATTAGCACAAAGATTTTTACAGATTTTTTTCAAAAGCTTCACATTTTAAAACTAACTTGTCCAATATAATTTGATAAAATATATATGTTTAAAATACATAATATTGTTGAATATTTTGGGGTTGTTTGTGTCAGGACTCGGCGTTTCAGCAGCAGGTTGGTGGAGAACGTTGTGGAGCCGCGATGGTCGGTTGGTTCCTGTGTATCTCCCGCTCCTTTTGAAGTGTCTTCTGAAGAGCTTTTTCCACGCCTTATCAGTTCTTCGGTTATTCCGGGAGCTCCGATGCCAAGAGCGAGGCCATGTATGGACACAGGAAGAGCAGCGTTCAGACCCACAATGCACCTGGGGCACGGGTTAAATCAGACCCGCAAAATTCTCCCGCTCCAGAGTCGATCTTCTGCCTCATCCAGCACCATGACCTCTGTGACCAGCTGCTCTTCCTCACGCTCGTCCTCGTCCTCATTCCGTTCTTCAGCCAGGTACAGCTGCAGCAGCGTCACGTCCGTCCAAACGGCGGCTTCCTCTCCTCCTGCAGATTCCCTCTTCATGCCGCTCCTGGATCCGAGAGCGACGGCGCTTTTCGGGGGTCACGAAGGCGACTCGGAGACGTTCGTGAGCGAGAGAGAGACGTTTGGTGGTTGCCAGGGAGACGTGACATCCCACACAGGGGGTTACCGAGGTGACTGGAGCGCCGGAGACGCCCACGGTGAGACGTGCAGCTGATACACCAGACAAAGATTGTTACGTTTATAAAGTTGATGGAACTGGAATAATAGTGGAATGCAAAATAGATTCAATGCAAAATGAATAAAAAAATAATTTGTAGGCGTAAATAAATAAAACAAAATAAATTTATGTGGAAATAAATATCCACAGACAAATGAGATGGCACCAAATTATAGGATTATATATATTATAGGACTTGGTCTTTATTTTTAAAATAAAATATTAGTGTTGAACCTTCACCTCCCTCTGAATCATGGAGGAGACGCGAGTGCTGGGACGAGGGAGAGCAGGAGGCGGGTTTTCTCTCGCAGCGTTATTTCTCCCTAGACCTTCCCGTTCATCAGAGTTTAGGCTCCAGACTGACCATTACATCATACAGACAGAGACAGAGCGAGAGCGAGAGAGAGAGAGAGAGATTTGTACGGTGGAATTACAGGCACTTAAAAGCCACATTATCTCCGGAGGTTGGCGTAAAATTTCTCTCTCTCTCTCTCTCTCTCTCACACACACACACACATTTCATGAAATAAAGAGTGTGATGTAATCTAACAGACCTAACACGTTTCTATGGTAACAGGTGCTTGTGTAAGCGTTAGTGATGAGGCGTTTATGTAACATTTCAGGAAGGAGTCTCCAGTGTCGAGCTGTAACTTTCAGTCTTCTGACATCCAGACAGAGGAGGAGTTCTGTGTGTACAGTTTATTAACTCCGAGAGAGAGAGAGAGAGAGAGAGAATAAAGAGAGAGACTGGTGAGGGAACGAGTGTGTGCAGCTTCTGTAACATCAGTGACGACAGGAGCTGCAGCTTTAAAATGAGTCTGATGTACTTTAATAATTAGGATTGTACTTGGTGGTGAGATGCGGTGATATAAGAGGAATAAAACACTGGTGTCTGTGTGTGTGTGTGTGTGTGTGTGTGTGTGTGTGTGTGTGTGTGTGTTGCAGTCAGTTCAGGAGCGATCTGGGTGGACGATCGTTATTACACCTCGGCGGACGTCAGTCGATTTGAGCCACATGACATAGTGGTGATGGCCTTCAACAGCAGCGTCGTTATTCATGCTGAGAAGGTGTGTGTGTGTGTGTGTGTGTGTGTGTGTGTGTGTGTGTGTGTCAAAATAGTTTAAGTGGAAATATATTAACTATAAACAGTCCCTTCTCTCCCATCTCGCAGGTCGGAGATGACGGCTGTGTCACAGACAAATTTACCCACAAGGCTTTGCTGCCGGAGGACATGGACCCTCTGTCTGTTAGCGGGACCCTGACACCAGAGGGCGTACTTGTGATCAGTGTGAAAAGCCTGTCTAGATGCCCTTCTTAAGATGGTGTACTGCTGTAGTAGCACAGCTAGCATGAGCGCTCTGAGAATACAGCCAGGTCCAAAAGTACGTGGACAGTTAGGCAGTGTTTGTGTGTGTGTGTGTGTGTGTGTGTGTGTGTGTGCGTGTTTGTACTCCACCACAGCAGGTGTGTAATGAAGTGTCGACTGTGGTGATGTACAGAGGCACAAATGTTACAATTCCTCATCGTGTCCAAATACTTATGCTTTCATTTCCATTGAAGATTAAATACACTAATTAGCACATAGTCCTTTAGCATGGTAGCATAAATCAAAAAGTGGCTGTTATTTAAATAAAGTGCAGATTAGCTGCATGTAGCGTATGATTAGCATCTGCCCCATTAGCATTGCTCTGTGTTTGCTAATCCCTGACTGGAGTTCAACTGTAATGTGAACACAAATCTAGCTCATTAGATCAGTTAGCTCATTTAGCATGATGCTAGTGGACTGATGCTAACTTTGGAAGTTCTCCTGACAGGCTCTAAAACGTTACAGATTTATTCTGTTGTGATTATTGAGTTAAATCTTGTCCAAAACATGCTAATAATGCTAATGATGGATTTTCGTTAGCTAAGAGCAAGTTAGCACAGTTAGCATGATCCAAATAAAGTGTTAATCAGTCATTACAATGTCTGTAGTAGTAACAGTAATATTAAGTACATATCTAGGTAATTATTTCACATTTATACCAGCAAACAACACACACTTAAATGTTTTGTACTTTTGTACTATGAAGTTTATTCATTATTAAATAACTAAATACATTACTTTTGTGAGACTTTTTAAAAAAAAATCAGAATGTTTTAATCCAACAGCACTCAACCATAGGACATGATGTACTAATGTGTGTGTGTGTGTGTGTGTGTGTGTGTGTTTGTTGCCAGCGAGCCCCCAGACGCTAATTGGCCTGACACACGTTTTAAGAGCACAAAAATTCAATCTCACGCTTGTCATAGCTCATAAACACCACGACACGCCTTAAGCACAACTTTACATCATTATGAGAAATCTCATTCTGCGCTCTGATTGGTCAGAAGGTGTTGATTAATCCTCTATAACAGCGGTTCATAAAAGTAGCGCAGATTTATATTAATTAGCTTGGTCTGATGCATTATGGTTTCCATAGTAACGGCTCAAAGCTGCTAACTAGCTGCTGATAACCAGCTAGTATTTACCAGCTAGAAATTAGCAGAGTAATAGCACAGTTTTGCTTAGAATATTGCACACAACATTATGGGTGACCTATCAGAGTTCAAAAGAGGACATATTGTTGGTGCGCGTCTCGCTGGTGCATCTGTGACCAATCAGCGAGTCTTTGTGATGTATGAAGAGCCGCGGTATCCAGGGTAACGTCAGCACACCACCAAGAAGGACGAACCACATCCAACAGGAGTAACTGTGGACGCGAGAGGAAGCCGTCTGAAAGGGATGTCCGGGTGCGAACCCGCAGTGTATCCAAAACACATAAATCCACAGCTGCCCAACTCACTGCAGAATTAAATGTGCACCTCAACTCTCCTGGTTCCACCAAAACTGTTCATCTGTTGCTCCACAGGGTCGATGTACACGGCCGGGCTGCTATAGACAAACCTCTGGTCACTCGTGCCGATGCCAGACGTCGTTTCAATGGTGACAGCAGTGAGAATCTTGTGCTGTGGACAATGTGAGAGACATGTATTGTTCTCTGATGAGTCCACCTTCACTGTCTTTCCCACATCCGGGAGAGTTACAGTGTGGAGAAGCTCCAGAGAAGCGACTGTACCACCCAGACTGTTTCATGCCCAGAGTGAAGCATGGGGGCGGATCAGTGAGGGTTTGGGCTGCGATATCATGATATTCCCGAGGCCCAGTACTTGTGCTAGATGGGCGCGTCACTGCCGAGGACTACAGAACCCTTCTGGAGGACCATGTGCACCCGATGGATCAAACATTGTATCCTGAAGGCGGCGCCGTGTATCAGGATGATGATGCACCGATACACACAGCGAGACTGGAGACAGAGAGGTTTGATGAACATGAAAGTGAAGTTGAACATCTCCCAGGGCCTCACACTCACCAGATCTAAATATTATTGGGTGTTTTGGAGGAGCGAGTCAGGAAACGTTGTTCTTGTTGTGACCTGGACACTATTCTGTAAGAAGAACGGCTGTCGGTAATACCCCTATCTCACCTACACGGTTTCGCGCAGTGGCCGTAAGTACGGCTCATCATGATTCACCGCGAGTTTTGGCGCTGTGATTACATTTCCATCTTTCCGCACCACAAATTAAACATATTTAATTTTTTAAACATGTTTTTAAACATGAAAAAATAAACATCTTTTATTTTTTGCAGGGTCCTCGCGAATGCTTGCAGAATTTCCGGCGACTCACGTCCTACTTCCCTGCAGAAAAAAACAGCATAGGCCAGATAGCTGGTGACCAGCATATGTTGTGTTTTGGTGCTGGTATACTGGTGACCAGTATACATTTGACAGGCTCTAAGCTGTTCCCAATTACTAACCAAACACAGGCTGATATATTTTAAGTTGATGTTGCTTGCCAATAAATACAGTTATAATTGTAATTTCAATACTTAAACTATATCTAACAACAATGTAAATGAATAAATAATGCTACATGATAAGGCTGTAATCGGTATCGGTATCTAGTGATCGGTGATCGGCCCCAAAAATCCTGATCGGAGCACCCCATATCCTGTACATCCTATAAATGGTCAAAACGTAAAGTTTTGTCTTTCAGTATAAAAGAATAGAAGTGTGCTGTTAGAGAAAAAACAATGAACTTCAAGGTGATACCAGTAATTATTTATCATTAGACTGGATTCTACATCATCTAACAAAAGAAGAAGAAGAATTTTAATATTAAGCATTTCATGAGTTTGTCCAGAGGAGAATTTTTTAAATTGCAAATATATAGAGCCATGTCCATAAACTTTAAAACAACGGTAAGGTGTTTAGAATTAGCCCTCTGTACACCCGCACACAGAGTGTGACATGAAACACTTTCAGCCTTAAGGGTTTTGACAAAATTGTGGCATTCAGGAATTACAGCCATTTTCACACATTTCTGTGACTCATAAATAATAGAACAAACTAACAAAATTCTTAAAGATTTGTTGTTAACACTTGGATTAAAATCCGTTGCAGTCAGTAACGGCCTGAAGTCACATGGACATGGGACCGAGTGCAGAGGTTCCTCCCACCAGATGCTTCGACTTTGCTTTTGCAGCAGCCTTCATCTGCGGGTCTTTCTGACTTCAGTCTTGTCTTGAGGAAGTGAAAGGCGTGCTCTATTGGGTTGAGATCAGGCGACGTACAGTAAGAATATCGCACTTATTTGCCTTGAGAAACTCTTGGGTAGCTTTCACTGTATGTTTTGGGTCATTATCCCTCTGCAGTGTGAATCAGGCAGGTCATCAATAAACACCAGTGACCTGGTTCCTCTGGCAGCCACGCACACTTGTGCCATAACACCGCCTCCCTCATGTCCAACAGATGATGTGGTGCTTTGGATCATGAGCTGTTCCTTTCCTTCTCCATACATGATTCTGGTGAAAGTTCATCTTGGCCTCATCAGGTAAAGTTTTCTGTTCTCGGGTGATACCAGTCTGTATTTAAGTCATAAAGCCATGAACAATGAATTTAGGCCGTCTCTTGACTGTAGACTTTGACAATGACGCACCCACCTCCTCAGGAGTGGTGATGATGTGAAAAGGTTCACATCATCACCATGGACAGAACTCTGCGGGCTTCCACTTTAGTTACTTCCAGGATTTTTCTACTCGCCAGTTAATTCCTTCTTTTTAAGAATGTTTTTTTAAGACTGTTGGAGTGGCCACTCCCGATGATTTTGCTCTCTCTCTCTCTGTGGTGGGTTTATTTTGTTATTTGCACAGACACCTCTTTGGACGTCATGGTGAGAGTTGGAGTGGACAGCTACAAAATACAAATGTAACACTCACAGCCACTTCCGGGCCTTTTATCTGCTTGATCAGTCATGGTGTAACAAGGGAACAGGCTGCACCTGGCCATGCAACTGTTTGTCAGCCACTTGTTCCATTATTTATGGGCCACAAGAAGTGTGTGTGTGTGTGTGTGTGTGTGTGTTTGCGCATGTATGACAATAGCTGTAATTCCTGAATAGTTAAATTGATTCAAATTAAACTGAAACTTCAACTGATACTTTATTACTTTACAGTACACAAACCTGTTACAGATCATATCAACACACACACACACATACACTCAACGACAAACTCATACACACTCACACACAGAAATAAAATAAACAAACAAACCAAAAAAAACACCAGATTTTCTGTCTTTATGTTAAATTTTCTTTATTCATCCCTGATATAAAACAATCCTTTTGTTCTCAGAAGAAGAGGACACAAGTAAGTGTGTGTGTGTGTGTGTGTGTTTGTGTGTTTGTGTGTGTGTGTTTAGTGCCAGGGGTTTTCCACACTGATGTGAGGATCAGAAACTCAGGGTGTACCGCAGCATCACTTCTCTACAACATCATCTCTCACCCTCGCCACACACATACACACACACTTAAAAACAAACAGCTGTTATTGCACAGAGTCATTAATTATAAGATTATAACATTAGTAACGATAAAAGGAGAATTCCTACGGCTCTGCTCGAGCGATCGGGTTAATAAACACGCGAGGCAGACGGAGACACAACACAACTCAATAAATAAATAAACGTCTTGTTACGATTGGCTTTTAGTTCTGCTGTTAAGACGACGGAGGGTGAGAACAGGTTGCTATGGTTACCCGAAATAAAGCGCGATGTAGTAAGGAGGAGTGTGGAAATTAAATAATTAAATAAAGAAATCATCATCGTGTGTGTCAGTGTGTGTGTGTGTGTGTTCAACTCAACCACACTTTCCAAAGATCACATTTGAAATGTTTTTAGGCACTTCGTCAGAAAAAAAACTTGCAATGCTAGCTAGCACATTGCTAATACGTTTCCGCTGTTGGGACTGGAGTCAAAAACAAACAAACAAAAACAAACAACAAAGAAATTTTGATCAGATCTGTTAATACGCGATCGTTCCAGTACTGATATATTAAAAGGCAAATATATTAAATCTGTAAACCTAATATCATAAAATCTTTAATCATAGCTATAAGGTGCTCCATTAGGAAAAAATAAATAAATAAAAAGCAAGCCCCACCTACCCCCCCCCCCCCCCCCCCCCCCCCCCCCCCGCCACCCAATATAAACACACACTGTCATATTGGTCGGAGGGAGAATGATTGACAGTTGTCATGATCAAGAATCAAAATTAAAATCAGCAGAATTGATTAAACAAACCGAAACCATACAAAAAATGACTATATTAGGCACGGCAGAACATGATGACGTCATCACCATGTCAAATGAGATGATGCGGAATGACAACGAGCACGTCTTTTTAGATCTAGTGGACTTTAGAAATCTAAATCCATTTTTGTGGCATTTATAAAGGCGTGGGGTTCGAGCCCGTGGCTCAGAAGCCTGTCTTCAGCTCGCGAACCAACTGGAGACGCACCGATAATACGTACGTGTGAGGACGCTCTGACAGCCCGCGAGACATGATCCTTGTGATTCAAGCTAACTAACATACAGTAGCTATCTAGTTCAGTAGAGCCTGTCTGCGCAGACCTTCATGAACGTTATGTGCGAAATGAAATGTTACTTACGTGAGATCTCTGACTGATTAACCCTCACCAGGTTACTCATTTCAGTACTGACAAGCACCAAATACTGTACTTATTTCTACTCGGTCAAAAAACTGACGATTTTCCACCACACGCTCGGTTCCTGATCCAAACCGGGGACGGATCATGTCCTGCATGACAGGACAAGGAGTTTCGGTGGAAGAGGTGTCTAATTTTCTTCGAGTGCTACTGTAGAACACGATCCTCAGGTCTAGTCTCTACGCATTCACTTTAAGTAAGAATTGATGGCAAAGAGGGGTGCCAATAGTTTAATCTCAGAGACATTGCGAACTCATGGAATTCACACGTTGCTTTAAGAATCTCAAAAGGCGTTCTGTGGTGAATGTAGTGCACAAGGCAGGATCTACTGCAACATTACGTCGCACCCTACGTAGGGAACAAAATGTCACAGCAGGAAGAAACATCTAACGCAGGAAGTTAATCCTAAAGTTCTTCGGCCAATCAGCACTCTGCTCTATTTCCATCCCCGTCTGCTCTCGTCTCACTGTGGATCTGAACAGAAAATGGAACCGACTTTAAGTCCTGAGCTGCAAAAGCACCACCAGATCACAGAGACCTAAAGGTCCTGAAGTTCCCTCACCACCATGAGTCTGGTTCCACCTCTGATCTGAAGTTATCAGAAACATCTGAATATTAGTGTTGCAGGTTAAAGATCACCAGGAAGGTCCAGATTCAGGTCCTGTTGCAGCTCCAAAAAGACCTGAAAATAATCAGTCTGAACACCTCCTACACTCTGCTACGATCATAAGAACCCAAACGTGGACGGGATGAAACACTCTGGAAACAATAGGAACTCGACACGAGAAAACTCAAGACGTGAGTGTCCGAGCATTCTTCAGCAGGAAGCACCTGACTCCAGGACATGAACGATGAGAATCTGTTCTTGTGAGTCAAGTCTGAATTTGCACAGGTTCCTCAAGGAACATTCAGGAATCTGAGAACTCTTGCAAAATGACAAATGTAACTACAGCAGATGAGATAAAATGAAATAAGAGTAAGTGAGGTGCCTGAATGCTATAGTCTGATGAGAAGGAAAAATGGATATTCTGAAGTTCCTTTAGAAACACATTGGGATCTGAGAACCACAGGTACTTACAGAGCAACCTATAAGGTACTATAGGAGTAAACTGGAATGTCAGAGCCAAAAATGTGGACTGGATCCTCAAGGAACAGACAGGGAACCATTGTTCCTTTTTGGATAAGAAGACCAACATGTACACTGGTTATTTAAGAAATAACTTTAGAACAAACCAATCATTTATACCAGGAACTGTGGGAAGAATTCTTGACTTCATCAAGAAGTCAAAAATTCAGCAGAAAATACTGATACTGTAGGTGTGACTGGCCAAGAATAAGAATGATTAGATTCTCCAGCAGGTTCCTGAAGGAACATGGAGGATAGTTGAAATGTTAGGTGGTTTGATCTGTAGACTAAACACTTAGAAGGTCTGATCAGATGCTTGAGTTCTTTCTCCAGCTCGATAAGGAGAAGATTAAGTAGGATATGGGGTCATATGGCCATGACTAGGTTCTGCTTGTTCAGGTTGGAACATCAAATACTAAAACATAACGGAAACGGAACCACAAACATTTAATAAGACAATGACGAAGCATAATATTGAAATGGAAGGCCCTGGTTGTTCTAGACATGATGTTGGTTCTTTCAGGTCCCACAAGCTCACAGAATGTCTTATGAGATTCTGGAAAACACATACAGGAATTGTTCATCAGGAAGTCAGAGAACATGAGCCAACAGATGTGAAAGCAGGTCCTCTGTTCTGATAAGATGAAGAGACATGGAGAGGTTGTGAAGTAATCCGAGATCCCTCAGACTCAAGACTCTTCTAAGTCTTCTCCTGTGAGATGCTGTAACTCTTAGATAGGAGGAATATTCAGCAGGAAGTAAGAGCATCTGATCCAACAGATGTAAGACCAGGGAGGGTCTGATCTGATGAAATGATGAGATATGGGCAGGTTCCTTGAGGAACATATCTGGAGATTGGAACCTTAAGTTCTCCAGATGCAGCAGAAGGTTTGATTAGGTCCATCAGTGTTAATATTCAGGACGTGTGCAGCAGACCGGAATGTTAATCCCATTTGATGGAGGAAAAAAAAAAAGGAGAATTTCAGCTCTGATCTATTTTTAGCGTTTTTCTAACGATTCCAAAATAAGAATATTTTAATAAATAAATAAAAACAGACAAAACATAATAATCAGTGTAGAATTAGATAAAGTTACAGTTAATAATCCTGTAAATTGTGTTGATTGTAGTGTTGGTGAATTTTCACCCAAATCAACTTTTTTTTCTTTCTTTTTTTCTTTTTTTTTTAAAGCAAAGTGCATCACAGTTAACGAGAACGATATTAATCATCTGTTTCTGATGACTGCGCCGGAATTAAAAAATGGGTTAGAGTACAAGACGGACAAACGCTTATTAAAGATGTTAATCTGAATTTCAGAACAATTTACGCAAAAACGAAGCATTGATCTTTTAGTTTACAAAGAAAACAAAATGTGAGCAGCGTGTGGGTGTGAACTTTAAAAAGATTGTGTTAAAAATAGCGTCGTATCGCCAGATATCTCTTTGCATCTCTAACTAGCGCCGTACATCATGACATGTGATAGGAAAACTAGGAAGTGTAAAAGAAAAAAGACTGGAAGATCAAAGACAGAAAGAAGAACGAAGAGAAGCAGAGAGAAGCTGTGGAAAAGCGACCACATAGATTTGTCTGAAATTGTTCAAATTCAGAGTGTTAGCGTTCCCTAGTGTGTCCCTTTTCTCCAAACCAGGAAATAACATCAGTGCAGAGGAGGCGGAACGTGGGCGATACGACGCTCACATGCGCGGCCGAGCGTCCACCGGCTACGCTGATACAGAACTTTCCAGGAAAATCCCAGGAGTGTGCAGCTCTTCAGCATCCGTAGAAAAATAAAAGGAAACAGAGAGAAAAATTCACAAATGAATTCCAAGTCTTATCCGAGTCTCATCCATCCTCCCTCAAGTGTTTTTTAGTTCCCTTTGTTTTTATTGTTCTTCACTGGGATTTCTCGTCCGAGTCGGAGGGCAGCTGGTCCCTCGGCAGCGTCATGTTGGTGTGGCGGTTCCACAGTTTGTGGAGTTCGGTCACTTCCGCGTCGCTGCTGCTGGTGCCGCTGTCCCTGAAGCTGGCCAACGGGGGGCGCACTTTCACCCCCTTCACTGTCACCGAACCCTCGATGGCCTTACGCAGCTACAACACACGAGATTTCACACAGGTAAGAGTGGAGACGACAAATACTGTGTAAAATGAAAAATTTTACGAGATCTCAGTTACGAACAGAGCTACAATGTTGCAACAAATGTCCCGCTTTGACTCGAACACCCGAGTCGCCTACAGGTTTGACCGTTTCGTTAGCTGAATGGGCTGGCGAATTGTCCAAGAAGGCAGAACAACTTCGTCAGCATTCTATGGCGCTTCTCCTCGGTTTTTACTCTCTAGCGGCATTATACCGCGGTTTTTTTAAACAAGAAGAAATGTTCATGAACGTACTAATTTCTGTAGAAATAATTTTGGAAAATAATATATATATATATATATATATATATATATATATATATATATATATATATATATATATATATACACACAAATTTTATAACCGCCCCTTGTAAGCATTTATGGGAAAGGATAATGGTTAAAGCTGATCTGGAAGATGACAATGGATAAGAGTGTCTCACCTCTCTGAGCGATACGACCCCGATCAGGCGTCCGATGCTGGTAACGTAAGCGTGGTCCAAACCCAAAAGAGAGAAAATGGTGTGCGTCTGAAAAACATCAAAATGCTGATTAACTTCAATTCACTTGATATTTGCAATAAAGCTCTGATTCTGATTTGTCTTCCTGTGTAAATCAATAATAATAATAATATATATATTTTTTAATAATGGGGGTGCTAAATCTTTTGTGTTGCTTCTTAAAGCAGCCAGCGTGATGTGATTAGAGACTGAAATGTGACCGGGCGGACTTTAATTACCTCCAACAGGGGTTAAATATTTTGATTAAACTTATCTGGCTTCATGCCTAGAAATTAGCGTTCACATGGCGACCACTACAGCATCATTACCGTGGCAACAGACAGAGCAAAAAATGTTTTAAGCACCCGAGGACCGTAAACAGCTCAATAAACAGAAAGACGTGTGTGTGTGTGTGTGTGTGTGTGTGTGTGATGAATTTGTGCTAAAATCTAACTCCTAAATATTTAAAGAGCAGGATGGGGAAATTAGGCTGGAGGAATACGTGTGTGTGTGTGTGTGTGAGTTTTGAAAGGGATGAATGGAGGACATTAGGCACATCTAGGGCTTGAGGCAAGTGGGAATGAGGTTTCTTTTGGTGTGTGTGTGTGTGTGTGTGTGTCCATTCGCCCACATGAGAGTGTGTGTGGAATACGGCAGAGAATCTTAATGAACTCTAATTTTCTATTGCCACTGGTGACACTGGAAAAAAGTGTCTGAGAAATGTGTGTGTGTGTGTGTGTGTGTGTGTGTGTGTGTGTGTGTGTGTGTGACAGAGAAAGAGGCTAGTTTTCAAAAATTGAATTAAGACTAATAGACATTTTATTGTCTGAATATTACTAATAAACAAGCGCGCACACGCACACACACACACGCACACACACACACACACGCACACACGCACACACACACGCACCTTGTGCAGTGAGGTGCGCTCCACCAGCTGAAAGGGGGCGGGGTCAATCTTACAGTTGTTGAAGTTGACCTGCTCGTCAAGCTGTTGCTCCTCCCACTCAGCAATCTAAAACAAACAAGAGACAGATATAATACGGACATCAGATGTTAGTACAAGCGTTTTCGTTTGTTTCTTTCTTTGTCTTTATGCAAATCCGAGATCTGATACACTGTGACACAAATGATAAACGATGTGAAAATATCAAGAAGAGGCGGAGCTAAGACGTCCTCCTACTACAGAAGACTACATCGTGAACATAAAGCTGAAAAACAGCGTTTTTCTGACAGCAACTAAGGAGATTTGTAACGACAGGAACTGGTTTCATTCAATGAAACTTTTTTTGTATAGCACTTTTAAGAACTGTCATTGTCGCAAAGCAGCTTTACACAATCAAAAGAAAACTGTGAAAATTTCCATGAAATGGGAAAAACTCCCTGAGATGGTAACAGGAAGAAACTCTCAGAGGAACCGGACTCACCAGGGAACCCATCCTCATCTGGGTGATAACGGAGAGCAGGGATTTGATCTGCACTCATACTGTGTGTTAGGCTGTTAAGAACCCGTTAAGAACCCTTTAAGAACCCGATAAGAACCCGATAAGAACCCGATAAGAACCCGATAAGAACCCGATAAGAACCCTTCAATACGTTATTTAACCCTGGAAGGATCAACTTTTCAACTTTGTGGATGAAATGTGTTCGTCAAATAATCATGAATGAAGATCATTTAAACACCTGGTGAAGTCGCACGTAAAAGAATCTACAGTAGAAACCAGAGTTTTGTTTAATAGTGACAGTACACACACACACACACACACACACACACACACACACACACACACACACACACACACACAGGATTAGGACTAAACAGCTGTGTGTCAATAAGAAAACCACTTGTAATAATAGATAATGACTGCACAGGTACATACATTATATAACTGTGCGTGCGTGCGTGCGTGCGCATGAGTGCCCTCACCTCTCTCATGGTCATGTCGTCCTCTATGTCTTCCTCCTACAGACATAACACACACACATACACACACACACACACACACACACACACATTATTAACATCTGGTAACCGTAGCAACTGTTGCTGGTTTTTACTGTAGCCTAATAAGACACGTATTCGGTACGAACGCGCACACACACACACACACCTGACTACAGGTCTTAAATGTCACATCGTCAGTACAGAGATCACACTGTTTCTCATTTCCTGATGCTGTTCCTCTCTCTCACACACACACACACACACACACACACACACACACACACACACACACACACACACACAGACAGACAGACAGAGAGACACACACAAGTGTGCTCACACGCACACACCTCACTCTGAATTCCCAGAATCCAAAAATAAATCAGTGACATCACTGCTCATCACACCATGCTCATCTGAATCTCTCTCTCTCTCTCTCTCTCACACACACGCACACACACACACACACACACACTCTCTCTATTAATAATTGTCCTTTCTTTTTCACACTAGAACCCCTCATTGTGCTGTGTCAAATTACTAATGATGACACTTTTGAATAGTATAAATACACACACACACACACACACACACACACACACACACACACACACACACACACAGAAGATGAAATATTAATTGGTTAGTGAATAACTACATAAATGTGTGTTTATGTGTGTGTGTGCGCGCTTGTGATTAATTTTGCATCAAAAACACACTGATGTTTTAATGTAATATTTCTTGTTATTTGTGTCCGTCATTAGATGATGCATTTGCATTTTATTTGTAAATTTCTGCCTTCGAATTTAATCACATTTCAACATTATTGCAGCTTTAAGCCACATCCTGATATTATTTACAAAACCGCACATAGTTTCAGTCTCAGGAAAATCACATCTGAGAGCTAGGACTCTATAATACCAAATTCTACAATGAAACCGAATCGCTGAACATTGGCAGCACTGAGCGCGCGGAAATATCACAACTCCTCAGCATTTCATGTTTTAATGTTCAGTATAAACGTTATCATTGAAAGAATGAATTGCATTCTTGATTTTTTTTTTTACATAGTAAAATATGTAAAATTACTCAGTGCCAAAATTACTCAAAGCTAAATAGCATGCTGAATTGCAAAATTTTAGTGCATAACATCATTTTTTCTGGCTAACCTGTTAGTTAGAAGTGCTGTGTTCAGATCAGCATGTAGTTGCCTTAGAAGCACAGGAAGTGGACACTTTAAAGTACCCTGCGTAAAAAGCTGCAGCAATCCTAAAATATTTTTTTCTACCCATATATTTTAATCCGCCCTTTTAATACCTGAATTTTGGCAGCCTGAATTTGTGAAGTTTACGAAGAAAAATAAAGATGATATTTAACAATTAAATTTATTTTTCGAACAGCAATTTAGTAAGATCAATATTTTTGCGTAACATTTTAGCTTGCATTAATTCAATTCAATTAAACTTTATTTGTATAGCGCTTTTAACAATTGACATTGTCGCAAAGCAGCTTTACACAATCAAAAGAATTAAGTTTGTATGAAATGTGAATGTGTATGAATCAAAATGATAAGATTACATTTTCACTTGAAATATGCAACCACAATATATTGCAGAGCCGATAATTTCAAGCATTGTAAATGCTGTATGGATTTCTTTCCCCATTTAGATCAAATTGCAATGCAGAAAACATTCAAACTTTTTTATTTTTTATTTTGGCACCATTATATCGCCATAGGAATAAATTAAACAACACAAAGTTGTTTTTAAAAAAATAGATTTTCAGCTTTAGTTTGTCTTTTTTATTGTTATTTTTTAAATGAATTTTATGTTTACATTTATTGCAGCTAATACAGTGTTCACTTTTATCAAATATTTGTAAAATATTTGAAAATTGGCAATCAGATTTGGTTTTTCTGTTTTTCTAAAATATTAAGACAGGACAGAAATACAGCGCTGCATATAAGCACAGCATGCATTAGCGCTGTTAGCATTAGCACATTAATGCTTGCGACTAATTCAAAACCTTAAATGTGCTAAAATAATTTCATGAAAAATTTATTGTAATTGTTTAAACTTAAATATATTCTAGAAATGCATGTCAAAAACGTGCTAAGAAAAAAAGTTCAAGAATGAGATCAAACAGGTTCTAAAATTTTTTCTCCAGCCTATGATTCTAGTATCTGTCCCATCAAGGATGTAGATGATGAAAACTAAAATTTTAGTTCTTGAATGAAAGTAAGGCATAAAAGGTAACTATAGTGCTTGCTATTTCTAAATGTTACATGTGAATGGTCAGCTAGTTGTTGATACTAGGACAGGTTGTACAATGCCTCTTTGACCTTTGACCTTTAACACACACATTCTGTTTTAAGCTTAAAAGGTATTAACAATATTTTAAAAATCAGTACAAAAGTTGAAAGCAATCAGAAAAAAAAATATATAAAATTAAACTCACAAAAAATACAATGAAATTACAAAACAACAAATAAGATTTTATATTAGCTTCCTGATCATTAAAAATCAGTTATTTAGCCACCAATATTTTGTGTAGTTATTTCACATTTGGAATTTTATCTAATCATTAAATATTATTTATGGAATTAGAAGGTATTTGTTAAAAATGTTAGATAATTCAATATTTTCTATGAATATAAAATATTGGTAACTAAACTGTTATCAATACATATTTTAATATTATAGTTAATGTTATTTAACTTTTCAATTATCTTTGTAATTTTGATATTTAAAGAAAATATTGTGTGTTAGTATGTTAGCTAACTAGGCAGATTAGCTATTTAAATATATCATCCTTTAAGTAACTGGTTATGATATATGATGATGTACGTAGCTCTAATGTAGCAATTAGGTATTTTAAGTATTTTTTTAAGCAAGCACCCTCACATATTTTTAGTTAGTATAGTTATAAAAGTAGAATTTTTCAGATTTATCTGGTCATATTAAAAAAAACAATATTTTAAGGAAGTGCATATGTATAGGAAGAGCAAATGACTATATCCTTCTATACTTTCTTACAGTATATTTTAGTTAATGTATATTCTATGGTTTACCGGTAATTAAAGAAAAAGGTTGGGAAGATTTGGAAATAGCATGGAAGTGTTTCAAATAAGCAAATAAGCATCCTCAAATAGTATTCTTAAAATTAGAATACAAATATTAAAATAAGTTTTAATGTAAGAAAGCTTTTTTCATTTATATTGGTATAAATTATTCACAGGTGAGCTGGAACAAATTGATATTATTGTTAAGTTATAAGATTAAACATTTTGAGGAGATGCAAATTAACAGGAAAAACAAATTACATTGTGTTGTAACATGTCCAGAAGATTAGCAGCACATCGTTTAATAATTTTTTCATAATTTATAAGAAAATGATTTCAAAAGAAATTACAATGTATTTTATGTTGTTTTGAATATTATTTAAATATTTTACTATAATATTTGTATATAAATAGTTTTTTTTGTTTTATTCTAGTACATGTAAACATTTTTGTAGCTACAATTTCTAGTGTAAATGAAAAACAAACTTACATTAATATACACTCTTCTTAAATGAACACAAATACAAGAAGATCTCATTTAGCTGGAATTTGCTCAGACTGTGGAGTTATAAAGCTTTTAAAAATGGGTGAAATTTTAGTTCTTTAGCTTTTTTTTTTTTAAATGATCATATATTTAGTTATTGGCTATTTAAAGTAGCTAAAAGTATTCATATTTTTAACATTAGTATAGTTTAATGTTGAACTTTTCATGCTTGTAAGTTTAGATGTTTCATGTGCAGAAATATTTCATAAATCATATTTACTTTAATAATATAATAGGTATGGCTACATATTTTTTCTTTTTTTCCCTTCCAAGATTTACGGTAAATGTCTGGCAAAAGTTTTATTAGACAACAAGTCATTAGTAAAGATTTCCTGCTCCGAGTCGTGATGTTAAATCCATTACCATTTCTACTCGGCATTTGAAGTGATTTGATTTAGACGTCGACTTAAATGTCAGGGTAGCTGTAAAATCCCTGCGAGCACAAACAGCAAGGAGATATTTGTTTAAAATTCTGTCAATTTACTACCCAGAAGGTCAAAGGTCAGGAGCAGGCATGCAGGAGGGATATGCTGGAGATTAGACATGGAGGAGAAATGGCTGCTTGGATGAAGTCACGTTTCTGTTGGTGTTATTTTTTTTTCTGGTTTACAGTCTGGGATTCTTACCGCCACCGATATCCTCACACGCTTGAGCTTCCTGTACTCAGGAGCCACCAAGTTCTCCAGGTTATAAATCTTCCATCAGGAAACAGGGAGCAAACGTTACGACAATGTAAAGAGGTCGTGATACAAAGCTAACGATTGACAGCTGAAGATCATCAGCGTGAGAGACGGTGAGGTGATTGGTTGCTTTACATCTCAGGGAGCCCTCATGTTTGTGTTTCCTTCTGGCTCTCCCTTTTAGTTATGCTGTTATAGTTAGTCCTGCCGGAGTCTCTGCTTGCACTTTGCACTAAATATACATTCACCTATACATGCTGACTGTGACCATACCTAACTGCCATCTCTCCTTATTTTCTGTTCTCTCCTTTTCTGCTCTCTTCTCTCTCTCTCTCTCCCCCTCTTCTTTCCCTCTCTCTGTCTCTCTGTCGAGCTATACATGTTTCGCTCCTGAGTTGCCAGTGATCCAGACCCCTCTGCCCTCTGGAGCCGTCTAACCCATCCTGGAGTCCTGCTTCTGGTTGGAGATCTCGTCGCATGGATGCCCCGTGTGGTCTGCCTGGATTCGTATGGTGGCTGGGGATGGTTTCCATGAAGACTCTCCTGTCATCGAGTGATGCTCTGGGGACCTGTGACTTCAGTTGTTCGATAACTCAGGACCGGAATCCCCTACAGTCTACCTGAGCCTCCGGGAACAAACTGGACTCCTTTTAATTTTAAAACATCTCTTGTTATACTGAACTTCCAGTCTTACACATTATTATGCTGAGCAATTCCTGCTATCCGTTATCACCCAGATGAGGATGGGTTCCCTGTTGAGTCTGGTTCCTCTCAAGGTTTCTTCCTATTACCATCTCAGGGAGTTTTTCCTTGCCACCGTCGCCCTCGGCTTGCTCATCGGGGACAATCTTGTCATTTTGATTCATATACATTGCATAAAAACTTACTTCTTTTTATTGTGTAAAGCTGCTTTGCGACAATGTCAATTGTTAAAAGCGCTATATAAATAAAATTGACTTGACTTGACTTGACGTGGGAGACAAACAGAACTCAAGTGTGAGTGACATAACTGCTTTCAAGTAGGGGTTTAAAGTGTGCGTGTGTGTATGTATTTGTGTGTGTGCGTGTGTGTGTGTGTGTGTGTGTGTGTGTGAGCCATACCTCAGCCCTCTCAATGTCTGGGTGGGCGCAGAATAGACTCTTTAAGGCGATGCCCGAGTCCTGATCTGGTGGGAAAATCAAAATATTAGTTACGCGTTTAGACACTCATTCATGTGTGTGTTTGTGTGTGTTTGTGTGCACATACTGGAAGGAATCTGTGAACCTCTCTCCACCACTGATTGTCTTTTCAGTGCAGGTTTCAGTGGTTTAGGTGAGATGGAGCGGGGGGGACTGAACGAGGATTCCTCTGTTGAGATCTAAAAAACAAATGATCAATAAATATGTAAAAATGTCATTTCAAATTCAAATTTAATTTCACATACACAGTCATACACAACATGATATGCAGTGAAATGTTTTTACACCCACCCATGATCTAAAAATTATATATATATATATTCAAATAAAGAATATGAAATAAGAATACAATCATAAAAAAGAAAATCAAGTATGAAAAAGAAAATATCAGAATATAAAAAAATAAAGAACATAAAATATGAAATAAGAATATAATAATAACATTTATACAATATAGAAAATATAGGAAACCAAATTTTACACTATGTACAAGTAATACAGTAAACAATTGTAAACAACAGTTTGCAAAAGAGTGTTAAATGTGCATTGATGTGCGATGTGCAACGTATGGATTTAAAAACATTTTAACTTTTTTTTTTATCTGCATTAAACGGCATTGGGTTTAAGCATTTAAAAAATGCTTAAACCCAAAATGTCAGAAGCGTCCTGTGGAAGGCTTAAAGTTTATAGAGGGAGAAAGAAGAAAAAGAGCAAAACAATACACAAAATGAATTATATAAAAAATCTTTGCTATTATTATTTATTGAGTCATTGTTTATCTACAGTACATCTTAAAAGCTGGCCATAACCTTTGACCCCAGCCCTGACCTGGAAGCGGACTTCCTGGTTGGCCTTGTGGACGCAGTCCTCGCTGCCGTGAGTGTTCGAGAGTTTCCTCTCGTTCTGAGAGCGCTGCCGGAGGTACTCGAGTCTCCGCGGCCGGCCGAGCTGATGGGAGAGCAGCGCCTGCAACTGAGCGCGCTCAATCGAGCCCAATAAGATCATCGACTCTGCAGCAAAATAACGAACCTTTAAAACTCGTTTTTACATAAAAAACATGAATAATTTATGTGATAATGAAAAGTAGTTAAAATACAGTTTATACAGTTTATTGTTCACATTATGCATTTATCGTAGCTGATCAGGAAGCTAACAGCTACATGGCTACAGTAAGTAGAAGTCCACAGATGTGTGTGTGTGTGTGTGTGTGTGTGTGTGTGTGTGTGTGTGTGTGTACCTGAGGACTCGACCAGCGCGAGTGTTTTGAGTCTCTCGCTCAGCAGGACGTCGTGCAGGTCCCTGTAGGTGCAGTTGAGTGTGATGAACCTCACGTCCCTCACCATGATGTCCTCCACACGGATGTTGTACTTCCTGCAGGACGACACCACGTTACACAGAGCAGAGAGGATTAACCACTTCAGGACATGCTAGGATAGGAAACTAACCAGCGACAGGGTGTGTGTGTGTGTGTGTGTGTGTGTGTGTGTGTGTGTGTGTGTGTGTGTGTGTGAGATGAAGTGTACTGCAGCATCTGGAGGAGTCTTATTCCTCTTACACACAAAGACCAGCTCACAGAGTTACGGCTCTATTGTAACTCAAACACGACGTCGAGCTTTTATCCGTTTAGAGTTACGTCTTACGTCTTTACCTCTGACTGTTACACAGCACTGACACTGGAGACTCCTTCCTCAGATAATACACACACACACACACACACACACACACACACAATTTTTAAATCTGTTTGTTTGCTTAGTTTTCCTGACACAAGCAGCATAAAAAACGCTTTTGCAACTTAAAATAATTATTTATTTAGTGACAGTTTAAATAAAAATACACCTCTGATTGTGTGTGTGTGTGTGTGTGTGTGTGTGTGTGTGTGCGCGTGTGTTTGTGTGTGCGTGCACGCATGTATACACGGCCTTGCAACTTGGATGCAGCTCCTCTTGAAAACCACCTCATCAGATTTAAAAAAACTACTGCTATTTAAAAAATAAGAATAAATAAATAAATAAAAAGAAAATGGTGTGTGTGTGTGTGTGTGTGTGTGTGTGTGTGTGTGTGTGTGTGTGTGTGTGTGTGAGCGCACACGTGTCTGTGTTCATGATCTGCTGATGTATATATAGGCTTTTTCTCCCATACAAAAAAAAAAATGCAACCATCAGAAATCACACAAGCTGCTCGCTGGCTTACAGAAAAATGTGAACACACACACACACACACACACACACACACACACACACACACACAGCTGGCTGAGTCTGTAATTGTATTCTTGACGTATATAAATAATATCCACAAAGCACCAGTCACAAACTCGACAACCAAAAGAGAAATAAGCTGTGTGTGTGTGTGTGTGTGTGTGTGTGTGTGTGTGTTCATGTTCATAAATTTCAACTTAATTACATTCTTTTAAAGCAACATCACACCGGAAGTTCACCAAACAAAACCGTCAAAAACTTCAACACAAAAACTAATTAAAGTGTCATTTTAAAGAAGAAAATAATTAACGGAATGAAACGATCTGACCCGTCGTCACCGAGCGGGGGCGTGGCCTGTCAGCGAGCTTTATACCGTTATAACAACTTCACTGAAACAGTTACAAGTGAAGAGAGGACGCGAGATTCAATACAAATGCAATAAAAACATGTTTCCTGTAAAAATACGTCGTCTTGTTTTCCTTTGCGTATTTTACTAACATTGACCCTTTAAACTGCAGTTATTTATTTATTTATTTATTTATCAAAATAGAGTTTAATGTACAGTCATTGTTAAAACCTATTGAAAGTTCTCACTCATAAAGCTGAATAACTTTTAGGTGTTTAGTGTGTGATGGTGGAGAAAGTGTGAAGATTATGTGACTCGATGTAGTAAAACTTTAATAAAATTAAACAGAATTATAACCCATATTATATACTGACTCTGTAGAACGTTAACAGCAAGTGTACCTGCAGAGACGCGCCGCAGGTGGATGATGACGGAATGTAAGGATGGAGAGAAGGATGAATGTATGTACTGGAGGGATGAATGTGATGATGGATTGAGGGATGGAGAAATGTATGAATTTAAACATGGATGGATGGATGGGGGGGGAATAGGTGTAAAAATGGATGAACAGATGGATGGAGGAATGAATGACTGGGGATGAATGGAAAGATGGTTGAACAGAGAGACAGAGAGAGAGAGAGAGAGAGAGAGAGAGAGAGAGATGTAAAGTTGGAGAGATAAATGAAGGGAGGGATAGTTGGATGGAAGGATGAATGTAAAAATGGACAGATGGATGGATGTAGAGAGGTGGAGCTACTCACTCGTGGTGGCCCCAGCCGAGCTCAGGTAGGTAGGGAAGCTTCTTGATGCGGATGATGGAGTCGTAGATGGAGGGCTGGAGACTCTGCGCCACGGCGTTCGCTAAAATAACCGCGATCATGATGGGGAGGATGTGGCTGATCTGACCCGTCAACTCGAACACGATCACCGCCGTCGACACCGTGTGTGTCACTGCTCCGGATAAGGCTGCTGCTCCTACACACACACACACAAAAAATAAAAAAAACACCTTCAAAATCAGGGCAACTTCACAGGCAGCTCGTTACTGACGGTAACATTTACAGGAGGGAGAGACAGAGACCTCACACTCCACATCTCCACACACTGACTGCTATTATAATACAGAACATTATACATTATAATAATAAAATAATAAATAAACAGCTGTCTTTCGTCTGCTCCAGTCGAGGGGTCACCACAGCGGACCATTTGGCTGGGAATCGAACCCAGGAGAGAAAAAACAACCACTGAGACCAATGTATAAAAATAATTTGACAGTTTCTATGATCCTGTGTGTTCTGATGTAAAGTTACTAATATGGGGTGTTTACAGTAAAGTTAATGACATTGACATAATCGTTTTGATCAAATTGTATCACAATTCTTTACTGTGGCAATTAATATATCATTACGCCAACTCAAAAATAGGTTTTTTAAAAATTAAAATAACTGGTTAAACTACATTTACATTTGAAGTGCAGTTCCGCTGCAGGTGGCGCTCTAAACAATTCACACATATCAGGCCAAACTATAGAGCGGCAGACTATTCACACAGGGGGAATTATTTGCTCAGTTTGTATAGAATTAAGTTCAATATCAAATTGGGATATTTATAAAATTGTGATACCAACAGAATCGCAATACAGATCGAATCGACACCTGAGTATCGTGATAATATCGTATCGTCCGGTCCCAGGTGATTCCCGTCCCTAATGCGTGTTCTATAATAAACTGAATAGCACTGCGTGGTCTTAGCAAAGCAAATACAACCAAGTAAAGTGATGCTGAGTTTTATAGTAAAGTTATATGTGTGTGTGTGTGTGTGTGTGTGTGTGTGTGTGTGTGTGTGTGTATACAGTACTGTCTCTTTTACAGGAAAGTTAAAGACACTATTTTACATAAAGAATATCAACTCTTAACACTGATCCTGTGTATCTGCAGCATCATCAGGGATTTCTTAATTCATTTACATTTGAATATCATACAGAAGATCTTAAGCTTTTTATTATAAAGGTGCCCTGTGAAGTCAGAAAAATAAACAAAAGAACAAAAAAAAAGAAAAATGTGTGCAGTAAAAGTTTAGCAGCATTCCCTCTTCTGTGTTTAAAGCACTAGCCTTTAAAAATACACACACACACACACACACACACACACACAGAATACATCTTTAAAAAAAAGTGAATATTGTGGGAAAGTTAAGGTTATTTTTAGTTTTACATTTCTTATGAAATTACAAAATTAAATTTAAAAAAAATTTCCACCATATTTTCCCCCAGAATTCCTTGCGAGTTTCTATAATAAACAGTATTATAGAGTATTATCCTATTTTATTTCATTCCCCAATTTCCAAATTTGGTCCCAGCATCCTGTTCAAGATAAACCCCTCTGATTGGTTCCATCATGGCCACGCCCCCTGCTCTACAGCCTTATATTCTCTCTACAGCTCAGAATTAATGATGTGCATCAGCCTCTGAGGTTAATAACATTATAATAACTCACCTCACACAAACCAGCGGTGTCATCTATAATCATATGTAATTATTAAATTTATCTTTAATCATCTATAATACATTTTTATTTGGTTTGTGTGAAAGAAAAAAAAACAGAAATCAATAAAAGTATATATTAAAAAAACAGAGTATACAGGAACAAAACCTTGCAGGAGAGCAGCGCTGAGGACAGATGATTTTTGTGCAGCTGCAGATCTGACTGTTCAAACACGCACACACACACACACACACACTGAGTAAACACAGAGATGCTAATGGGTTTTCAGCAGGAGTCAGAGATGAAAGGCTCTCATCAGTGAAAATGTGGGTGTCTGAGAGACATGTAGAGCAAGTTCTCAACAACCCTGAAAGCGCACACACACACACACACACACACACACACACACACACACACACACACTCAATCACTCACTCACTCACTCACATTCTGTTGTTTGTTATATGCGTGAATGACTTTTACAGGCTTTTTTAGTCTCCTGTAAGGACAAACTGTTTGTGTGTGTGTGTGTGTGTGTGTGTGTGTGTGTGTGTGTGTGTGTGTGTGTGTGTGTGTGTGCGCGTCTTACCCACTACGGCGTATCCTCCAGGAACAATTGAATACACAACACCGTCTGAGTGAATCCCTTCAGGAAACCAAGCAGCCATGCTCTCACCCACCAACCGGCCGAAAGCAGCACCTGGTGCGCGCGCGCACACACACACACACACACACACACACACACACACACACACACACACACACACTCATCAAGTTACATACAGTAAGATGATTATTTCTGTTGGATGATGTACAATTATGCTCTCTCTCTCTCTCTCTCTCTCACACACACACACACACACACACACACACACAATGTCTTTTCATCGTACCAATCACAAAGACGGGCATGAAAGCGCCACAGGGTACCGGGATGGTGGTCGCCAAAGCTGACATCCAAAACTAGAGAGAGAGAGAGAGAGAGAGAGATTAATAATAATAAAACCTACAAATAAACAGAACCTAAATAAAACATCTGTCCGTCTCTTCATCCGTCCATCACACAACTTTCCCTTTAACAATCCCTCCATCTGTACCGCTTCCTTTATTTTCAATGTTCTCGTGAAGGGTGCCAATACTTTTAGGTTTGAATGTAGACTGTTGTAAAGTGCTGAGACGGACAAATTACTCTGAACTTTACACACTTCTTCACACACACACACACACACACACACACTAAAGATCCCACTTCCTCCACAGGACACACAGTGCACTGGTCCCCATGGCGACACTGACGACATCACTTCCTGCGCTGTGGCAGGCTTCGTCCAGGTTCGCTGCAGGTTGCCAAGGTGACATACGCAGGTAGATGTAGATGCGAGAACATACACCCACTCAGCTTGTGCGCTCACACACACACACACACACACACAGATCACAGATGTGTTTTATAGAGAGCAGAACCAGCTGATATCCCCCCCTCCACACACACACACACCCGCTCCTTCATCCTCCATCCATTATCTTCCAATCATCTCTTCATCTCCATCTCTCTCTTACTCCTCACCTCCTCATTCCTCACCAACATTTATCATCATCATCATCATCCTCCTCCTGAGCATCTTCTCACCATGGTCCACCCATTTTAATCATCTCACCGTCTTCATCATCCCTCAACCATGTTCTCATCTATGATCTGCTCCTCCACCCTCATCATCTTCTCCTTCCCTTTTAAGTGTCTCTACTCTCCTTCATCTCTCCCACTATCTGTTGATTATCTCTAATGTGCATCTCTGCACCAGCAGTCCTTCAAACCCCCTTCATCACCTTCTTAACCACTGACCATCATCTTCATCATATCTACACTTTAACCACTTTCTATCATCTCCATCATTACATCTCCTCTTAGTCATCTCTCCATCTTTATCTTCTCCATCATCTCATCCCTATCTCCACCTCCTGTTTGGAGAAGATGGAGAAGTGATGGAGAAGATGTGAGAAGGTGAGAGTGGTGGTGAAGAAGAGGGAGTGGTTTAGAAAATGACGAGGCGATGAAAAAGATAAGAGAGTGGTGGAGAAGATAAAAGTGTTGAAGATGATGGACTGATGGAGAAGATGAGAGAGTGGTGGAGAAGATGCGAGTGTACAGGAAGTGATGGCGTGCTGATACCTTCATCACGATGAAGATGACGAGCGTGATGAAGACGTTGGCCTGCGGGTGTTTCCAGGCTGCAGCGTGACCGTCGTACTCGAACTCCTCGGCGATGCCCTGCTTCGCCCACGTGCGGTTATCCAGCAACGTCACCAGAGACTCCTTCTGGGTCAGCTACAAACAGGAAGTGGTCAGGACAAACAGGAAGTGAGCTGTAAGAACTCCAGATTGAGAGGAAAAGACTGAAAGTTTCTGCCATCTCAGTTATAAATACAGAATGTAAACATGTCCTTATCCTTGTCCTCGTGTGTGTGTGTGTGTGTGTGTGTGTGTGTGTCTTAGTCATCGCCTGAGATGCAGCCACTTTATTGAGTGTTTTATTGGCACAGACAAAAGACTGCATCTGAGTCACTCTCTCATTAAAGAGAAAAAACAACAGAGAGAGAGAGAGAGAGAGGCAGAGAGAGAGACAGAGAGAGAGACAGAGAGAGAGAGACAGAGAGAGAGAGACATATGAGAGAGAGAGAGAGAGAGAGAGAGAGAGAGAGGCAGAGAGAGAGAGAGACAGAGAGAGAGAGAGAGGCAGAGAGAGAGACAGAGAGAGAGAGGCAGAGAGAGAGAGGCAGAGAGCGAGAGAGAGAGAGGCAGAGAGAGAGACAGAGAGAGAGAGAGACATATGAGAGAGAGAGAGAGAGACAGAGAGAGAGAGAGAGAGACAGAGAGAGAGAGGCAGAGAGAGAGAGACAGAGAGAGAGAGACATATGAGAGAGAGAGAGACAGAGAGAGAGAGAGACAGAGAGAGACGGCATGAAGAAAAAAAGAACAGAGAAAGAAAACTGCAACAACTAAAGATTATAAAATATAATAGAAAAGAGCATTGCCCCTCTCTCTCTCTCTCTCTCACTCACACACACACACACACACACACACACACACACACCATCCCCTCTCTCTCTCCCTCTCTCTGACTCATCACCCTTTTCATCTCCTGTCCTTTTCCTCTCCGTCTGTTTTATTGCTCCACTTGTTCGAGTCGACTCTCTAGTGACCTTGTTCCCTCAAGGAAACGAGTGAATGAGGGAACATAGAGGTTCCTCATCGCTCTGTAGCTTTACAGGTAAGTGTAATTCTTCACATGTAGCACTAGGGGACTGTGTGTGTGTGCGAGTGTTACCTGGCCCGCCATGAACTGTCCAAATCCAGGAGGAAAAGTCAAAGTGGAGATCAGGAGGGTGACGAGGGCGGGATAGAGAAGACGCCTACACACACACACACACACACACACACACATATATATATAGGTGTATACACCTTGGACGTGTTTCATTTCAATGACAATTATATCAATCCAACTCATACTCTCTCTCTCACACACACACACTCACACACTCACACACTCACTTCTTCATGAGGAACTTGTTGATCACCTTCTGCTTCCTAATAAACTGGACGATGAGCCTGTTCAGATAAACGAACAGAGCGCCGCCGAAACCGCTCGCGATCCTGCACCACACACACATTAGCATTGAAGAACCCGCTCATGAATAATGAATAAGCAATAACGCAGAGCTCGTTAGACAGCAACAGTGAGCGGGAGTTTCTCAGTCAGGTTATTAACACGATTAGCCGGTACTGCAGTGTGTGTGTGTGTGTGTGTTAACTGTCGCACGTAATCAAGCCAAGCGGCCGTTAGACAACTCGTCATACGAAAAAACCCGGCGTGTAACGAGGTGTGTAACGAGAGAAAAGGTCTAGCGCTGCATCTGAATTCACGCTAAACACAAACATTTAGAACGAAACTTTATAAGAGTAACAGGAGGAAAGTTTGTTCATTAATGCAATCCATCTCAGAGTGAGTCGTTAAGACAACAAGACAACCGTGACTGAATGATTTATTGCGTTAATTAAAAAAAACAAAAAAAAACACCACATTTCCCGAGCAACACGCTAAAAACAGCTTGCTTCTAGCCCTTAGATACGAGTATATACCTTCTAGATATGAGTGTGTTGGACTGCAGATGATATCTGGGAGTGTGTGAGTAAAGGGGGCGGGGCTTGGGCTACTCTCTACAGTAGCCCCTCCCCTTCACATAAGTAAACGGCACTCCAGTGATTCTTTGACTCCTATCAGAGGAACCGCAGGTGCGAGAGCTTCGTTTCTTGGATTGTTTGAGACTGGAGGCTTGTGAGATGCTAATGTTGTTAAAGTGGCCCAAAAGCATTGTTTCAATGTCTGTCCACTCTATAAACCCCCTTATAGTCTATTGAGAGACTATGGCACTGATTTTGAAGGGAGGGATTACTTTTGGTCAACATGATTTTTACTGAAGTAGTAGAGTTTTTTTTTTTTAGGGCACCTCTACTAATGATGTACTAACTATAACAAATATTAATATTATATATTAAATTATTATTAAAATAATACATTTCATTTAAATTGAAAGTAAAATTCTGGTAAATATAATGAATAATGGTGGTAAATAATTATAATATTCAGTACAGAAATGTAACATACTATAAGCTTATATTCACATTTGTAGCAAATATTTATAATATACAACAAGTACTGATGAAATTGTTAAATAATTATTCAACTATTATATAGTAAATAATAACAGTAAACCATGGCAGTATTTAAATATAAATAATTAATGTATACCTTAAGCAACTAAAAATAGTAATAGTAAAAGCATGATGATTCATGGCAGCGACAATTACAATATTTAATATGTAATAAATAACTGCAATAAATGTTTCTATTTATGTCTAGAATCAATACTTAGAGTATAATAAACTAATTCATCGAAAATTTTCAAAAGTAAACAACTATACATGAAATAATGGCGGAACATCAATAAAATAAATAATTATGTATATAATAATAATAATTCTATTCTAAAGTAATCAATTACACAGTAAACATTAATAGTAAAGAAATGATACACTCAATAAAGATCAAGCACAATGATATAATCAATATTTGTTTTGTTTACTTTTTGCTTATGTTTATTGAGAAACAATTTCTGGTAGTGTATTCTGACTTCTAGTTATAATTTCTTTCTTTACGTTTTAAGAGAAAAGTGTTTCCTTGACTGTGCCTCATCAGAACTTTCCCTCTGGTTTCCTGCAGACTCGCACGTCCGTAACATGGGGGCTGATTTCGGTGATCACTTTGAAGTTAAAAATAAAGTTACTACAGGAACACGTTGCGGAAATAAACAAAAAAGGACCGATCACACGACTTCCCGCGGCTCCTTTGTGATTAATGTTTAAACCAAATTTCCCGAACAATCTGGAGAAACTCTGCTCTGATTAAAGTTTCATTTAAACTGAAACTCTAAAGCCGGCTCTGCACGCTGCAGGATTTAATTAGAACTGTCCGAGAATAAAAGAGACGAGCTCGTTCATCATGACCACGTGAGAGACTGAGAGGGGAAAAAAAACTTCCCAGAAAAACAGAACGCGCCGCAACAGGTTTACTGGTTTAAAGTTTGTAAAGATCGTTACGGGGAACGGATACCGCTTTAAAAAAAACAAAGAAAGAAATTAATGAAAAGAGGCAACACGGTGGTGTAGCAGTTAGCACAGTCGCCTTGCACCTTCGAGTTCCAGGTTCGATTCCCGCCTCAGGGTCTGTGTGTGTGGAGTTTGCACACGGGTACTCCGGTTTCCTCCCACGGTCCAAAGACAGAGTAGAGTGTAAATTGCCGTAGAGTGTGAATGAGCGCGTGTGTGATTGGTCGGCAGTGAAGCCAGGTGTGACATCACTAGCAGGAGTTAGAGTTTCAATTCTGGAACGTTCCATCACGTTTTTATAAAAATTATTTTAAACTTCATAAATAAACAAATGCATCATGATTTCATGCTGAAATGTTTTTTTTTTTTTCAAATTGAAGTTCTTTAAGCGATTAATTATCAAAAAGCTTCAATTTCTTCTCTAACGCTTGAGACGCAGCGCTGAACTTTATTCTCTACTCATACGATGTGACAGTGTAGGACGTTCTGTCGCCCCCAACTGGCCAGTCTGTGTTTTTGACTCATTTCTGCTTCTTTTACAGAAATGTTCTGTAAGTTTAAAACACATCCGTTGACCTGAGGATGAGCGACTGTTACTCTCACTGTTTCGCTCTCAGTGTCGAAGCTGTTGCCGCGATCGTCAGGTGACTCACCCAATGACGGCGAAGGCCGGGAGCTCCTGGAGGTCGAAGGGAAAGTCCAGGCGGAAACGAGTCTTAAAGAGAGCGGTGATGGTCTCTACACACACACACACACACACACACGTTAGTGTTCTCATACTGAATTACACATGATCATAGAGCAGAAAACACACACACACACACACACACACACACACACACACACACACACACCTTCATCTCGGTTCCACACAGCCAACACTCTGAAGATGAAGGCACTGAAGGTGGCAGCGAAGAACCCGCGCCAGTAGTTCCTTACAGCGAAGAACGTGGAGGTGACCTCAATGCTGAAGAGCACGCCTGAACACACACACACACACACACATACATACACACAATGTTGGCAAAATTAAAACTGTATCAACCTGCAATCACAAATTCAACACAACAGACATTTAGTTATGTGTTTATTACGTGTTTTGTGTGTGTGTGTGTGTGTGTGTGTGTGTCTCACCTCCGATGGGGGCAGCAAAGCAACAACCGACACCCACAGCACAGGCAGCAGCCAACATTTCGATGTTCCTTGATTCATTCTGTTTATCACACACACACACACATAAGATGCCCTTAGATTTTGTGTTTATAAAGGGCATGCATATATACACAGACATGCTAACACCTCCACACACCCTTGCTAGAAAAACACACACACACACACACACACACACACACACACACACACACACACACACACACGTCATATCGTTCGTGCAGTCGGAGAATCCGAGCGTCAGGTTTGGGAACGAGTGTCTCTGCTGATGATGTCATCATTTCACCGTAACGCTCAATTCTAACGTATTTTGCTAATGAACCAAGCTAAACGTACTCACTTCTGATTGGCTGACGGGAATCTCGGTCAAAGCATCGCTCACAGTGCAACTTTTTCATAGTGTAACCATGGCAACAGCATTGGGCCAGCCGCCAAGTTCGTAAAGCAGTTCTACCCAACTCGGTAGCAGTTCTACAGTATGTCCGTACTGTGTGTTCTCACATGTCGTAATGTCGTAATAGCGCTGAGTGAGGTGCATTATGGGAAATGTATTTCTAGCCTCTTACCTTAATACTGATCAAGTTCAGGTCCTTTGAGAGCAGTGAATAACGGAGAGAGAAGAATAAGCATGTGCACACGTGCATGCGCGCGCACACACACACACACACACACACACACACACACACACACACACACACACACACACCAAACTACACACTTAAACCAAGAGTTTGTAAAAGTGAGAGAGAGAAACCAAACAGCTTCATTTTTTGTCTTTTCTTTTGTTTAGTCTGTTTCTCTGTCTCAGAAAAAAACTGCAACCATGCCAAAATAAATATAAATAAATAAATGAATAAATGGAAATTCTCACAACTGTACACTTTCAACAATTCTGTCAAACTCACCTTGGATTCACCTTCAGGAATGAAATATAAACATATTAAAATTACTGTTTTTTTTTGCATATTAAGCAAATATTATGTAAATAAGTCAGAAACAAGCAACTTACTAACAAATATGTTAATTTTAGTTTTGAAATTAAAAGTTTTTGTTTTTTATTCTTGGTTAATCTTATTGAATCAGAAAAATCCCCAAAACTCAGAACAATTTAGGATTAAGTTAATTAAGGTTGTGTATTTAGTAGATTAAAACTAATTTCATTGTAATCAGTACATACGCTGTTCCTAGGTTATAATTTTGATAATTAATTTTATAATATTTAATAGTTTTACACAGTATAATTTATATTTAATTACTGTTATTCCACAAATACATTATGCGCCAAAATATAGAGTAGTGAACGTCTCACATCTCGAACGCGCATGTGCGTTTGTGGACGGGGCGAAGCTCCAGACACGCGTGTTCCCCGTAGTGAAAAGGAAGTTGTGTTGTGCAGTTGTTTTTGGAAATGTGTCTCTGAATGGAGGAAAAAGTACTGATAGTTGAGTTTTATTTTTGCTCATACTGAAGCGGTCATGAACAGGGACAGAGTTGTGAATGCCTCCCATTCCCCCGATCTTACACCACCTGAGGCCTACTTGTGGGGAACATTAAAGGAGTGTGTTCACCTCTGAAGATCCGCTAAGAGCTGCTCCTGCATTACGCCGAGCAAATTTTACAGTGACCTTTGTTTCAGGATATGTTTGAGAATCTTCGTGGACGTTATGAACACGGTATGAGGACGTGAAGTCACACTTCAAACACTTACATTATGCCATGTAAAATCAACATGCTAATAGTGTGTGTGTGTGTGTGTTAGTTTCTTTCACTAGAAATAAACTCACAGCAGTGTACTGAAAATATAAATAAGTACTGTATATTTTGGTTCATACTGTACTTGTAAAGTTTTGCTTTATTTTGTCACTTAAAATGTTTTTTTTTTAAATAAATGATTACATTTTACTTAAACATATCTTTAACTCATTTTTTAAATGAGTTTTTATGTGTTAAATTCTTCTACTAAATCTTTGTTGTTTTTATCATGGTTTTTGTAATTACCTCATAAATTCCGCCGAAGAGGGACATGAACTTGCAAAGCAGTGCTGCACATAGACTCGCAATGTGCACAAATGGACCCTGTGTGGTTAACCAAAACACACACACACACACACACACACACACACACACACACACACACACAACATAAAACATGAAACAAAATTTTTAATTGGAGACTGGAGGAGAAGCAGAATTTGGATGAATAAATGAATGTTGCACAAAACGCTTACTCTGTGTGTGTGCGTGTGTGTGTGCGTGTGTGTGTGTGCGCGCAATACATACTCTTGCAAACCACTAGACGCTGTAAGTAAGGAGAATATTTACATACTGCTGATGATTACGAATTTATAGAGAAACTTTTACACTTTGATATATCCTTGTAGGTGTGTGTGTGTGTGTGTGTGTGAGTGTGTGTGTGTGAGTGTGAGAGAGAGAGAGAGAGAGAGAGATTATTACACGTGTATATACTAACAGGTCCCCATAAGTGAATCAATCCATAAGCCTCATTAATACGTGAATATAGTTAGATGTGTAAACGACTGTTTGTCTCTATGTGTGTGTGTGTGTGTGTGTGTGTGTGTGTGTGTTTGAGAGAGAGAGAGAGAGAGAGAGAGAGAGACTATTTTATGTGAATGTTTCTACAGGTCCCCATAAGTAGATCCATACCAGTTTTTGTGTAAAATTAAACTTCTTATAAATGCATATATAGAGTATCTCAAAGTGTGTGTGTGTGTGTGTGTGTGTGTACCTCCTTGCCCAGAGGCATCCCACTACCCAGTGCACATGTTAGACCAATGACTTTGGCTACAAATGTTTTGAGAGTGAGGTACTCCTTTAACACCACGCCCCTCAGGATGGTCTTCATCTCGGGGATACCGGAACCTGACAGGGAAAAGAAAACAAACTAATTATTTCATTTTTATTGTACAATTTAAACATTTAGAGGATTTAGAGAAAACTGTAATAACTGTAACAATAGGCAACAACAGTGTGTGTGCGTGTGTGTGTGTGTGTGTGTGTGTGTTGGGACTTAGGGATCATGTTGTATCCACATGACGGTATTCAGGCTTCATTAGCGTTTATCTTATCCTCATACCAGTTGGAGAGTAAACAACAATAAACAAAGCCTCTGTAACCCTTAAACGTTACGGGTTCTTCAGGAACCAGACTCCATGATTCATTAAATCCTCTTTGGTAAAGACGTACAAGGACTTGACTTGGCTTCATGTCCACTGACTGACATCATGAATAATTTATGAGGCCGTGAGTTATTTTTTTCTGATAGAATATCATTTCAACAATGAATTTCTATCAAACGTAATAAATTGTCGTGTCGGCCCATTTCACACTTTATTGAAAGTCGTTCCCTCGAGTCAGCACGACGTTCATCATCAGCGCTGGCCGTCTCGATGCACGATCAGCGACCTCAAAGTGATCTCACATCCAAGTCGCAGAAAGTGACACTCTAACGAATGAGAAGGATTTCAATTCATTTACCTAAAAAACGTCATGACCGCTGAACTACCGTCTTTCCTAAATCATTGAAAATTTGAAGTGTTTTGAAAAAAGTTGTTGAGATTTAAGCCGCGTGAGCGCTACAAACTCCAATTTACTGCTAATCGTTTTCTTCCTAATAGGAGAACACCCGGCTCTTGGGATCTACAGAAAGGTTTGAGGGTTCCCCTAGGGACTGGGTCAGTAGACCAGGAAAGCAGTGCTGAAAGGACAGCGCCCCTTCTGACATTTTGGACAGCCAGACATCACACACGCTCACGTGATGGTGAAATCGACCACCGGGTGAAGCAGTGTGCCAAACGCCCCGAGTGTTTTCACAAACTTCTCCTCGGGTTTCTGATTGGCCAACATGGCTTTACAGTTAGGGGTTATATCGCCACCTGGTGTTTTGGCATGCTCTTGACAGCATGTTTTGTGTTTTCATGTGGAGGTTTTTTTTTTTTTTTTTAATCCAGTAAGCGCGAAACCTCCGCTTTAGCTAAATGCACCTGTATGTGTGGACTGGGTGTAATAGAGATACGGTAGGGTTCTCTAATGGTTATGAGTGTGTCCTTCTCATAAACCCGCAAAACTATCATTTTGATTTACCAAAACCTGTAGACCTGCTATAAAATGCTAATACAAAACGACACCGTTTTTGCAAACCAACATCAAAGGCAAAGATGAACATTTTCCATCAGCACATGATCACACATAGATTAAACTCATCACCACGCATGCATTTCTGCTAGTTCATGACGTTTTTATATCTTCATTAATATTCATAGGATCATTTTAATCCCTTTAAACCATAATGAATGACAAGTCCATGATGCTACAGTAACGGGAACGCAGAGCACCCGGTTCCTGATAGAACCCTCTTCACACGGCCACTTTATCAGATACTTATCAGCTCCAATGTTCTCTTTAATCTGCTGAACACTTGTATACCATCTGCGACGTCCGTCTGCGCGTGTGTGCATGCTTGACCCTCACCTTGTTATTAGAAAAATTATCACTTTCGCACTCCTTCTTACGAAGGTTTAATGTTTGAGTCTCAGAAATAAGATGTTTATTGCTGGAATTGGACTGAACTTTTCCTCAGCTCTCAGTATTTAGCCCATTTTGCTAAACTTCAGATTATCCTTACAGATCACAGAGCTGCTACAGAAATACATAAACATGGTAAAAAAAAAAAAGCTCCTCCTTCTATTGTTAGTTTGCGATTGTTTAAATATCTTTAATATTTGGCTTAAAGTATTAAGACTGCATGTGTCGTGTATTACAGAGTCGTCCCTGTGCACTCAGCAGGTCATGCCACTAATGAGTTCTGTCCTGCTGGATCTGGCTGAAGAGTCGTGCTAATTACAGTCGCCTGGTTTAGTTAAGGGACGAAACAAACACATGGCAGAACTTTCTGAAGCACAAAAATGTCTAAAACTCTGGAATTCTCAGGTGGACTGTGAACTTCTGTGGCAGGATTTCTGTACAAGATCTTCAGGAAGTTATCAAACAGCATGGATCGAGAGAGTGACACCAGAGTGAGACCAGACATCTTAATGGACTAAAGGACTTCATACTAAACTTCACTGCATTAAATAACTTTTATTTATTATGTGTTATGTGTTTTATTTATGTGTTTGTGTTACCAGCAGCCTGCGGTGCGACGATGTGTGTGAATCCGGCAGAGAAGCTGATGAGAACTACAGGGTAAGTGATCCAGGCCAAGTACTGCAGGACCATGTTACTGTCCAAACCTCCGTACATCCACTTCTGAGCTGGAGAGACCACACACACATACACACACACACGCACACACACAATCAATATTTGTCATTACCATTCTGGAGACACACTGTGGAACAAAATTCTAGTAAAGTATCTGTAATTAGCATCTCATTAACATATTCATCTCATAAAGGAAAGATAATTATATTATTAATATTAACGAGATGATTTTCACATAATAACAAAGATTTTTTTTTTTTTTACTGGAAATGAGATTTTTTTTCTCATAATAATGAAACACAATGTTTTATAAGTACAGAATGTTACCTTGTAGTTAAGTGGTGTGTTTTGGAACACTTAACAAATATGACAGGTTTTTGTGACAGAAACACACACACACACACACACACTCGCGCTCACACACCTTGTAGACAGATGGCGATGCAGAAGTCCATGACGAAGCTGACGAGGGCCATGACGAGTCCGAGCAGGATGAGGAAGATCCAATCCTCTCCCACACGCGAGATCAGAAACTTCTGACAGTGAACCGTACAGACTGCGCACACACACACACACACACACACACACAGTCAATGCAGACTTTCTGTTGTCAAACAGGGACACATTACTAGACTGAATCAAACATTTATGGTCCATTAACATTAATGGGGGTGGCTTAATATTCAAATGAGCAAGCTTGATTGGCAGGTTTAGATTTATTTCGCTTGTTAGCTTTTGTTTGCTACGATAGCTTTCGTTTGATAGATAGCTTTATTTTGCTAAGTTCGCTTTCTTTCAGTAGGTTTGCTTTCTTCTGCTTAGCTAGCTTTCATTTTTTAGGTTAGCGTTCATTTCCATCTTTAGCTTTTGTTTCCAAGCTTAGCGTCTCTTCCTATGTGAGATTTAACTTTTATTAGCTAGCTTATCTTTCACTTACCAAGTAACCTTTTGTTTGCTGTGTTTGGTACATTAGCTTTGGGTTGGAATGTTAGCTTCCTTTTGCCAATTCCTCTTCCTCTTCGGCAGCTGTGGGTCGTTAACCCAGGTTAGCTTAATTACTTGTTAAAACGCTCAGACTCAAATGCCTGATTAGCCCCGCCCACTTCACTTCAAAGGGAATGAGACAAAGAAGTTCCTGTTGCGAGCTGAACTTCAGAGCTGTGAGGTGCGTTTCAGTTAGAATGATGCAAACCATAAACAAGCTCACAGAAACTCCGCTCTCTGAACATCACGGTGACTCAGCGTTTATTTTGCCTTTCCTGCTGAATATCAGTTCACCCGTTTGGCACGGCATCCGATGCTAATGCACTTCCTCACATCGCTGCCAAGACGCCGGACTGAGCGATGGCGTTTACATACAAACGCTTTTATTGATGATTTACGTGAGTGGCCTTAAACAACGCTAGCTAACGCTGAGGAGACACCCGTCTCGCGGGTTTGTACGTTTAGCATGAACTCCATCTTCACTATAAACTCCTGTAACGATGCGAAACAAACAAGCTTGTGATGGTGTGTGTTGATTACTCACTAAAATAATAAATATATAAACTAAAAAACAAACAAACAAACAAACAAACCTCCTACAGCAGCAATTCCTCCATATTACAAAATTTTATTCAGCCATTAGAAATATAATCATGACCACGCTAACAAAACAAGACACGGCTTTAACGACTGTTTTCCCATTGGCTGATCACAAGCCCCGCCCACCATCACCTCAGTTATCGTTGACGTCAGACTGAAATGACTGAAGAGTTCCGTTTCATTTAGAAGTTTTTGAAGTAAAAAAACAGCTTGAGTAAATTATCCTGTTCTCTCGCTCAGTCACACATGCGCACACACACACACACACACACATGCGCGCACACACACACACACAGAGTTGCAGAACTGATTACGAAGCTAAAACGTGACGAGGGCGCCGTGAGACACATTCTCCACGTGACTGGTGTTCTCGCGCCCGGCGTCTGCTCGCCCACCGACAAGCTGCGCTCTCCCTTCTGTCTCCTGTCACCTGGACCGTGTGTGTGTGTGTGTGTGTGTGTGTGTGTGTGTGTGTGTGTGTGTGTGTGTATGTGTGAATAAATCATTATGTCTAATAGTTGTAAAATCGACAGGTGCAGAAATTTAATTGTTTAAGAGTTACAGACTCCACCCACTTTTATAAGGTGAACAGTTACAGGTGAACTAATAATCTCATTAAAGTAACTTATTTTGATAATGACCTCTGACCCTGACGTGTGTGTGTTGGTCATGTTTGTTATTAGAGCATTTGTTTTTCTCCTCCGTGTTCTTTCCATCATCTCCCTGCACAAGATGCGGTCCGTAACCATGGCAACCTCAATGAGCCCTAATTGGGGAATCGAAGCACACTGGCACACTGACAGGACAGAGAGAGAGAGAGAGCGCAAGTTCTGACTCTTATGTCTCACCGCTCTGACAACTTGAATCCAACATAAATTAACCCCAATCTCACACACACACACACACACACACACACATACACACACACACATGAGCGTTTAAACTCATGTGACAGGCAGAACATGAAAGTCATTGTTCATGCAAATGTGATGCAGTGTTTATGTAAGTGTGTGTGTGTGTGTGTGTGTGTGTGTGTGTGTATGAGCCACTAAACCAGACTTAAAATCTGCTTTATAACATCGACTCCTGACTCACTCACTCTCGACTACTCACTCCAACTCTCCTTTTTCTTTCTTTTCTTTTCTTTCTTCCTGCGAGTGCGATCACTTGTTCATCATCATGCTGTTTTTTTTACTCCACATTGCTTTGGAACACGCTGATGTTGAATCACTAACCGTACGAAAGGCAGCACACACACACACACACACACACACACACACACACACACACACACACACACACAGTCTCCCTCCCTCGACTCCATTCTGTTTTTGGTTATTAATATCACAACATTATTACAGTATATTATAATATGTTGCTTTTCTTCTCCACACACCCGTCCAGTAGGTGGCAGTACTGTGCAGTATTGCATCTTATAAACTAAAGAAAGAAAAAAAAAGAGCAGCGATACTCGAAACCAAAGCAGTGTCTTTTGAAAGTTGTTTGGATTTGGTATTTTCTACAAAGCCCTCTTTTATTTTAGAGAATGACTCGATTTTAGAGCGTTTAACGTTTGTTTGTACTTAAGACGAGGTGACGTGCGATACGATGTTCCACACGACTCGATCTGTACTGCGATTAGTTTTTAAAAATTCTGATAATACATTTTTCCCTGATTTTTTTTTTTACCATTCTAAGCACACTTACACGCGCACACACACACACACACACACACACACACACACACACACACACACAGGTGCTACAGGTACATTACTGTGTTTGTTTGCTTGTTTGTTTACTAAAATAACTCCAAGTTATTTTTTATTTCTCTCTCTCTTATTCTTTATTCTTTTTTCTTTCTTTTTAAGGAGGACGTTCACAGGGTGTCAGTGTTCTTCACATTACGACTGAGCTCCATTTTTATTTCATTTACCCGGTCCATCATACTCACCCCCCACCCCACCACACACACACACACACACACATAATCTAGTCATTTAATTGATGAGGTTATTAATAGCGAGTGTTTTAATTATTCAGTCACTTTAATGAGTTTAAACACCTGAAAGTCCAAATTCACACCAGAAAGAAAATCGTATAAAGAGAGACAGAGAGAGATGGTTCTCTTCTACCAAAGAAAAAGGAAAAGAGGAAGAAGGGAAGAAGAGAGGGAATTAAATGAGTTTAGCTTTAAAGGATGAGAGAAATGGTGTGATTAATCTTTCTTTTCTTCCTACTTTCTCTGTATTTTTCTCTCTTCACCTCTTTCCTTTGTTTCTCATTTGTTGTTCCTTATTTCAGGATTTTATTCCTTCCTTAACTTCTTGTCCTTCTTCTACACTTTTTTTTTACGTCTTTCCTTAATTCTTTTTTTTTCTTCACTCTGAAAATAAAACGTTAGATTTTTTTTCCCTCCTTGGATTTCTTTCTACAGAACTTCAGCCTCTCGTTTCTTTTGGGTTTTTTTTCTTTTCCATTCTGTTTTAGTTTTTTTTTTTTACTTCCTCTGTGACAGAGGAGAGGCGGAGAGACGCATAACTCTGCAGTCGACAACCTGTAACCATGGCAACCTGTGACAGCCCCTGCTAACATCACATCTGTTACTTTGTGTGTGTGTGTGTGTGTGTGTGTGTGTGTGTGTGTGTGTGTGTGTGTGTGTGTGTGTGAGTGAGAGAGAGAGAGTCCTACAACCTGACTCACATTGAATTCATTTTATAATATAAATAATTATCTCTATAATCACAGAAGTGCACTTCTGCCCCCTGGTGGTCTCTCTCTCTCTCACACACACACACACACACACACACGTAATGTAAGTTAACAAAGTGTTACTATCGTTCCATTTATTTATTAAACCTTTTTTCAATTTGCAATAATATCTTATTTTTATCTAAGCTATGAAAAAGAAATTATGCTAAATTATCCTATATTAAAAAAACTACTTTTTTTTACCACTAGAGGGCGGCAGACAAGCACGTACAAGAAGCGTTCAAGCCGAGCCGAGACTTGTGTTGAGCTTTCTGGTGAGTGAAGGTGAGACTCTGAGCTGCAGTAAAACTTTAGAACAGTGCGAATGTTCTGAAGAAGTGCATACATCAGTGACTGAAGATCCCGGTCGAGTGGGCGCAATCAAAAGTCCCGGTTTGACTTGAACGCCTTTTGTATACAAACCCACTCAGAAAGACAAATGAGATTAAAAATGATAAAGAACATGCACGTATTGGGTGAAAAAAGTTCTGTAAGTGTGTAAGTGCGCAGGGGTAGTGTGAAAGTGTGTCGGGGGAGTGTTAGTGTGTAAGGGAAATGTGTAAGTGTGTAAGCAAAGTGTGTCAGCGTGCAAGGAAAGTGTGTAAGCATGCATGGGTAGGGGTAGTGTGTAAGGGAATTCTGCAAGTGTGAAAGTATATAGGGGTAGTGTGCAAGTGTGCAAAGTGTGTGTAAGCCTGTAGTGTATAAGGAAAGTGTAAGTGTAGAGGCTATGTGTAAGTATGTAGGGGTAGTGTGTAAGTGTATAACGATATTGTGTAGGTGTGCAAGTGTGCAAAGGCAGTGTGTAAGTGTGGGGTTGCATTTAAGTGTGTAGGGGTAGTGTGTAATGATATAGGTGGGTCAGTTTGTAAGTGTAGGGGTAGTGTGCAAGTGTTTAGGGGTAGTGTGCAAGGTGTAATGTGTAAGTGTGTAGGTGTTGTGTGTAAGTGTATAGGGGAGTTAGTTTAAAAGTGTATGGTGTAGCGTGCAAGTGTATAGAGGTAGTGTGTAAGTGTTTAGGGGTAGGGTGTAAGTGCATAGGTGTATAGGTGTATGGGGGGTAAGTGTGCAAGGATAAAGTTCAGGGGAGTGGTGTATAAGTGTATAGGGGGTAGTGTGTAAGTGAACTGAGGTAGTGTGTAAGTGTGTAGGGGGAGGTGTCTATGTGTATAGGGGTAGTGTGTAAGTGAACTGGGGTAGTGTGCAAGTGTGTAGGGCGGTAATGTATAAGTATATAGGGGGTAGTGTGTAAGTGTATAGGATTAGTGTGTAAGTGTGTATAGGAGTAGTGTCTATGTGTATAGGAGTAGTGTGTAAGTGTATAGGAGTAGTGTGTAAGTGTGTATAGGTGTAGTGTGTAAGTGTGTATAGGAGTAGTGTGTAAGTGTGTATAGGAGTAGTGTGTAAGTGTGTATAGGAGTAGTGTGTAAGTGTGTATAGGAGTAGTGTGTAAGTGTGTATAGGTGTAGTGTGTAAGTGTGTATAGGGTGTAGTGTGTAAGTGTGTATAGGAGTAGTGTGTAAGTGTGTATAGGAGTAGTGTGTAAGTGTGTATAGGAGTAGTGTGTAAGTGTGTATAGGAGTAGTGTGTAAGTGTGTATAGGAGTAGTGTGTAAGTGTGTATAGAAGTAGTGTCTATGTGTATAGGAGTAGTGTGTAAGTGTATAGGAGTAGTGTCCATGTGTATAGGAGTAGTGTAAGTGTATAGGGTGTAAGTGTATAGGGTGTAGTGTGTAAGTGTGTATAGGAGTAGTGTCTATGTGTATAGGAGTAGTGTGTAAGTATATAGGAGTAGTGTGTAAGTGTATAGGGTGTAGTGTCTATGTGTATAGGAGTAGTGTAAGTGTATAGGGTGTACGTGTATAGGGTGTAAGTGTATAGGGTGTAGTGTGTAAGTGTGTATAGGAGTAGTGTCTATGTGTATAGGGGGTAGTGTGTAAGTGTATAGGGGGTAGTGTGTAAGTGTATAGGGGGTAGTGTGTAAGTGTATAGGGGGTAGTGTGTAAGTGTATAGGAGTAGTGTGTAAGTGTATAGGGGGGTAGTGTCTATGTGTATAGGGGGGTAGTGTCTATGTGTATAGGAGTAGTGTAAGTGTATAGGGTGTAAGTGTATAGGGTGTAGTGTGTAAGTGTATAGGAGTAGTGTGTAAGTGTGTATAGGAGTAGTGTGTAAGTGTGTATAGGAGTAGTGTCTATGTGTATAGGGGGTAGTGTGTAAGTGTATAGGAGTAGTGTGTAAGTGTGTATAGGAGTAGTGTGTAAGTGTGTATAGGAGTAGTGTGTAAGTGTATAGGGGGTAGTGTGTAAGTGTATAGGAGTAGTGTGTAAGTGTGTATAGGAGTAGTGTCTATGTGTATAGGGGGTAGTGTGTAAGTGTATAGGAGTAGTGTGTAAGTGTGTATAGGAGTAGTGTGTAAGTGTGTATAGGAGTAGTGTCTATGTGTATAGGGTGTAGTGTGTAAGTGTATAGGAGTAGTGTGTAAGTGTGTATAGGAGTAGTGTGTAAGTGTGTATAGGAGTAGTGTCTATGTGTATAGGGGGTAGTGTGTAAGTGTATAGGGGGTAGTGTGTAAGTGTATAGGGTGTAGTGTGCAAGTGTGTATAGGAGTAGTGTGTAAGTGTGTATAGGAGTAGTGTCTATGTGTATAGGGGGTAGTGTGTAAGTGTATAGGAGTAGTGTGTAAGTGTATAGGGGGTAGTGTGTAAGTGTATAGGGGGCTAGTGTGTAAGTGTATGGGGGGTAGTGTGTAAGTGTATAGGAGTAGTGTGTAAGTGTATAGGGGGGTAGTGTCACTCACTCTTGCACTTGGCGCAGCGCCCCTTTTCATACTCGAGCAGCTCGAGCGATCGGCTCCTCTCCTTCACCAGACGTCTGAACGCCGCCTCCTCCCTCAGACGCTCCGCTTCCTCTTTGGCGAACACACCCAGGTCCTGCGTGTAGCGCCCATACATCTACAGAGAGAGGAAAGAGACGGGGTCACACACACACACTCCGGCTCATGAACACACTCACAAGGACACGGGGACCACGTGAACATCCTGCAGGTGAAACACTGCGAAGCCCAACGTCGTGTCTGTCTTTAACCAGCTGATGTAAGCGTGACTTCGCTGCTCGTGTAGCGCCGTCTCTCACCAATACCGCGAGTTTAAACCTGGAGGTCAGACAGACGGCTGGACGCAAGACGAAAGGAACCAGAGACAGCAAAGATGCCCAGGGTGCAAATATTTATGAATCACACACTTTAGATTATTTCATACATGAAATACAGTGCAGCTCATATGATATGAGATATGAGTGTGAGTGACTGACTGACACACACACACACACACACACACACACACACGGGAGGAAAAGGGTTGATTTCCGAAAGTCCACAGACGACTCCCAGTTCCTGTAGGCGATCTCCATTTATCTGTGAAATTACAACTCTGTGTGTGTGTACAGTAGTGTGTGTGTGTGTGTGTGTGTGTGTGTGTGTGTGTGTGTGTGTTCTCTTTTCTGCTGACAGAGTGTGTGGGTGTTTTTCTAGCCTTAATGCTCTCACAAAGCACACGGCGCTGTAGGCCAAGCGAGCAAAGGTCAAGGGTCGTTTATGAAAAAGTCTACCATCTTACACACACACACACACACACACACACACACACAGCATGTGTAAATCTGTTCACTGTGTGAGTGTACGAGTTTGAACAGGATGCAGATCATCAGATGTTTCTGGGTCAATGTGGGCGGAACTTATGTGACATTTTATTGCATCATCCAATCACAAACCGGATCATCTTCATCATCAAATAATAAATCACACACATAATTACACTTAAGCACTTAAACAAACCGGGCTTTAGTTACACACTAACACCCTAAGCTAAGTCTAGCTAGCAAGCTGCGTCACCTGACACACAGTAAGAGTTTAGCTTACGTTAGCTGGCATGAATGTAGCATTAGTGCTTCAGTTAGCATAAAATAGAGGATTTATCTACAGTGCTAATTATGAAGCTTGAGCGAGCGCATCGCTTTTAAACCTTTAATGTTCTGAACTTTATTTACATAAAACTGCTTCGACTGTTCGACACTAATAACTTCAGGAAACTAAAAGTTTAAATCACAATGACAGATTTAGTAATGTGTTGTTTTTCCCTGTGATACGTAATTACTAACTGCACCTTTCTGTATTTAGTTGTATTTATCTACACTAAAAGAAAACAACGGCACAAACAAAGAAAAAGATCAGCACAAAATAATTTTGTGAACACACAATTTATTTAACAAATATATAAAACTTTAATTTAAACTCTACATAAACTCCTGACTGTGTGTAATAATTTATCTAAAAAAAAAAAAGTGATATAAGTTTTTAAAAAATAGTAATTATTTATTCTTAAGTGCTTTATTGAAAAGCAAAGACCTGGTGAGTTTAATGCATGTGTGTGTGTGTTAATTTGACAATATAGAGCCAAAAAACAACAGCAACACTCATATTATTATTATTATTATTATTATTATATTGATGTTGTAACATGTCGAGACTGAACCTGCTGCTCACTCTGGGTTTGATTAACAATGTCTGGATCATGCAACGTTAGCATGGGTGCTAATCGGCACACAGATGTTAGCTGATCGATGGTTTTGGCGACCTGCAGGCGAGCGTGACTGTAATGAAGTCTATAAAGGCAGGAAGACGGATGGAGGAAGAAAAGAAACAGCAATAAACAGATGTGCGGCAGTTTTCTGTAGTGTTCGAAAGATGATATTAATAAAAAATAAAAAAGAAACGGTGAGTAAAGACTTTTCACACGGAAGGTCTGAATATGAAATACACAAAACGTCATGAAAGGGAAGAAAGCAAAGTCTGAAGGAGGAATGATGGATGGATGAAAGTTTCAGACTTTATGAATAAAGTTAATCTTGTAATAAATATAACAAACAGAAGTATAATAAACTGGACAAATCTAAGTCACATTTTCTGACTTTATGAAAATCCAAACTTTAAATTATTATTTTTTTATTTAAAGTTCACACAGAGAATACACGTTTACTGAGCGAGAGTTACAGTAACTACAGACACTAAGAAAGAGCTTTTAGTCTGCCAACTTCAGCAGAATCATTAATTACTGTCTCTCCCTCACACACACACACACACACACACACACACACAATTCCTTGATTGAGAAAAAGTAGCATAAAAAAAAGGTTGTGAACACAGGAGGTAAATTAAACAACAGAAAGAGAGCGAGAGAGCGAGAGAGAGAGAAGAGGAAGAAAAGTTTTGGCACTCCTCCTTCCTCTCCATGCCAACTGAGGCCCTGATGGAGCGACAGAACAACGGAAGACAAGTGTGTCGAGAAGGACAGACGAGTGCAGACGGATGGATATTGAATGGAAAAGGGGAAAGAAATACTGGCGACCCAAAAAAAAGCCAAACTGCAACAGGAAGGAAAAAAGAACGAGAGAGTGTGCGCGAGAGAGAGAGTCTTTGTTTTGAGGGAGGTGACGGTGCGTTCCTGTTCTGTTTCTCTCGCTCTGTGGGAGAAGAATCCGAGGTTCGGGCGGAGCAGGACGAGCCATGAATCCATCTATTGTTTATAATCACAGAATCAAAGGAGGTGTAATTCCTCATCCAGCCACAGAGGGCAGAGTGGAGCGCTCAAACTACAGACCGAACAGAATAACATCACACTGCTGTTTATTTTCTTCATGTATTTACACAAACACTGGTACAACGCCATTAGGATACACCGGCCAAGTGTGTGTGTGTGTTTTGCTACTTTCCTGCAGTGACTGGGACAGCCTGTTCACAAGCATCCTCGATGACAGCTGCAACAACAGTGTGTGTGTGTGTGTGTGTGTGTGTGTGTGTGTGTGTGAGAGAGAGAGTGTGTTGCTATAAAACCTGTTTGCCGCTTATTATTTTATTTATCCCCTCATGAGCGTCCATTACACAAAAAAAAAAGATGAAAGAATAATAAGAGTGAAGGATCAGTCAAACCGCGTTCTCTTTAAATTCCAGAAAAGTAAACATTAATAAATGAAAAGTTTGCTAAACATTTCCTCACACAAACACACACACACACACACGCAATATAAAGGAATTTTAGTCTAAAGAAATGTAGTTCTAGTTCATCAAGTAACAGTACAGTGCCTTGCAAAAGTATTTACACCCCTTGAACTTTTCTACATGTTGTCATTTTGTGTATTTTATGGGGATTTTATGTGACAGATCGACACAAAATGGCTGATAATTGTGAAGTTGAAGGAACCCACCCACCCACACATACACACACACACACACACACACACACCCACACACACACACACACACACACACATGTACTCAATACTTTGCAGAAACACCTCTCTCTGTAATTACAGCCGCAGGTCTTTAGGGGTGTGTCTCTACCAGCTTTACACATCTAGAGAGTGACATTTTTTTAGCTCAAGCTCAGAGTGGATGAAGAGATTCTGGTTCTCAGTTGGATTCAAGTCTGGACTTTGACTGAACGGACCGGTCTAACACATGAACATGATTTGATTTAAACCGTTCCACTGTAGCTCTGGCTGTACGTTTAGGGTCATTGTCCTGCTGAAAGGTGAAGCTCCGCCCCAGTCTCAGGTCTTGTGCCGATTCTAACAGGCTTTCTTCTAACATTGTCCTGTATTTGGCTCCATTCATCTTCCCATCAACTCTGATCAGCTTCTCTGTCCCCGCTGAAGAAAAGCTTCTCCACAACATGATGCTACCACCACCATGTTTCACAGTGATAGATTTCCACCACACAGTGTTTTACATTTAGGTCAAAACTTTTGGTCTCATCTGACCAGAGCACCTTCTTCCACATGGCTTTTCGCAAACTGCAAACGGAAATTCTTACGGCTTTCATCTTGCTGCTGTTCCATAAAGGCGAGATTTGTGGAGTGGAAGACCTGTGGACAGATTCTCCCACATGAGCTGTGCATCTCTGCAGCTCCTCCAGAGTTCCCATGGGCCTCTTGGCTGCTTCTCTGATTAATGCTCTTCCCGCCCAGTCGGTCAGTTTAGGTGGACGGCCATGTCTTTGTAGGTTTACAGTGGTGTTGTATGTAGGTGTTAAACTAACCATGTCAGATCGGAATCTAGAATACTTTACTCCCCTTGAAGAGAATGAACTAATTTCACTCATCTCTTCATCAACCTGTATATTAGATCCTATACCGACACATTTTATAAAACAGATACCAGTAGAACCCCTGTTGAAAGTAATTCTTCGCTCAGCATTGGGTATGTTCCAAAATCATTTAAATTAGCAGTTATTAAACCGATAATTAAGAAGTCTGACCTCGACCCCGGTCAGCTGTCCAATAACAGGCCGATATCAAACCCCCCCCATTATCTCTAAGATTCTGGAAAAGATACTGTAGTTGCGGAGCAGCTCTGTTCATATCTACATAGAAATAACATAAATGAACTGTATCAGTCAGGATTTAGGCCTCATCACAGCACAGAGACAGCAATTGTTAAAGTAGTAACCGACCTCCTGTTGGCCTCTGATCAGGGTTGCGTAACTATGCTTGTGTTACTGGACCTCAGTGCAGCTTTTGACACCATTGATCATAGTATTCTCTGATATTCACTGATTAGAAAATGTAGTAGGAATTAAGGAAACGGCTCTCTACTGGCTCAGATCCTATTTAACTGATCGTTATCAGGTTTTAGATTTAAATGGTGATTATTCTGCATGTTCTCTAGTGGAGTTTGGTGTTCAACAGGGTTTGGTTTTAGGCCCACTGCTTTTTTCCCTTTATATGCTTCCTTTGGGCAATGACAATTGTTAAAAGCGCTATAAAAATAAAACTGAATTGAATTGAATTGTTGCACTCTTTTCATTTTCAGATGATGGATTGAACAGCGCTCTGTAAGATGTTCAAAGCCTGGGATTTTTTTTATAACTTAACCCTGCTTTAAACTTCTTCACAACTTTATCCTGGACCTGTCTGCTGTGTTCCTCAGGCTTCATGATGCTGTTTATTCACTAATGTTCTCTAACAAACCACTGAGGGCTTCACAAGTCAGCTGTATTTATAATGAGATTAAATTACACACAGGTGGACTCCATTTACTAATTAGGAGACTTCTGAAAGAGATTGGTTCCACTGGATTATAGTTAGGGGGATGAGAGTAAAGGGGGCTAAATACAAACTTTTCAGATTTTATTTGTAAAAAATTTTGAAAATCATTGATCATTTTTCACAATTATGTTAAACTTTGTGTCCATCACATAAAAACACAAAAAGGTCAAGAACGCATGGTCTGAAAGCCTGGACATGAAAAGCTCGGCTCTAGAAGACCAAATCCAAGTTAGGAAACCTTCTCTGAGAAGACAGGAACCTCTCCTGAGATTTCCAAGTCTTCTAGTTGAAGAAACCCTGTGCAGAAGTTGAGTCAAGAACCCTGGTGTAGAAGACCAAATTCCTGCGCAAACTGAATAAAACCCCTGCTCTGAAGGGCCATGTACTCAAGAACCCAGTGCTCTAAAAGAACCAAAGTTGAGAACCTTCTCTTTGGGAAAAAAAAAATACAAGAACCTCATGCTCTAGAAGACTGAAGACAAGAGCCTTGTAAGACCAGAGTGGAGAACATCTGCACTGTAGACCTGAGTCAAGAACCCATGATCCATGATCTACACAAAATAAAGAAGCTGGAGAAGATCAGACTTGAAATCCACTGCTGTGGAAAACCCACTTCATCAGAAGAACAAAATCAAGAACCTCAGCCCTGAAGGAACAGGATGAAGGTTCAGTCACTGAAATGTACCTTCTGACAGGTTCAGAGGAGAACCCTGACCTCCTAACTACGTGATGGACTAGAACTAACGTCCTTCTGACAATTTTTTTTTAATTCAAATTTGTATTTGTGAAACACTATACATATATATGTAATTTTTTGTGTTAAAACATAGACTTGCTGAAGATCTACTCTGTCTATAAAATAACACCGAGTGCTTACTTGTCCATGTCAATGTAAGAAGAAACCTCACACACACACACACACACTTGCTCACACACACACATTTCAAGCTAGAAAGTCAGTGGGATTCACACAGATGTCAACAGCTGCGATTTTCTCACGACATAACACGCTCTCTCTCAGCAGGTACACACACACACTCACACACACTCACACACACTCACACACACTCACACAGTGTATTAGAAAGGAAGGCAGTGATTCAGCACATCATCCATTAATATTGGAACGTTGTCGAATCCGTTGACTTTTTGTAAGGTTTAAGGGGGCGTGGTCTCAGCCATGTGGGCGGAGCCTTAACAAACATACAGTCTATGTATCTGTTAATAATATTAAACTAATGTTAACATTTTAATAATGCTGAATAACATTCTAGTGCGTTTACTCTTCCACACACACACACGCGCGCGCGCACACACACACACACACACACACACACACACACACACACACACACACACACACTCCTTCAGAAAGTGCATTTACACTTCAGCTATCATGACACGTTACACAATGGAGCGTGAGCAAAGTTATTTCAGACACTTCTGCTTTTTTTACTTCAACTTTTAGAACCACGTCTTAAGTGAGGAACAAAAAAATTTAATCTCAGCAGTATTTACTTGATGTTTTTTAAATGAAAGTTCTGTTAAAGTCTGTAAGTGAACGGTGTACTGTAAAAAACATTAAATATCTTAGTGAGTAAAAGTATCAGCTATTTTATCTAATAATTTCTCTTTATTAAATAGTTTTTAGACAAATATATATAATAAAAAAATTCATTGTTGTTATTTGTAATAATTTTTATGGTCGTACGATTATATCAAAAAACTACCATTGCGATGACATTAAACTCAGTCGTGTTTATGTAAACTAACAGCAAATAAGAAACAATCTCATTAACAGGGTGTTTAACAATAATCTTAATTTTTAATCTTAGAATAACGGTGTTGAAAATAGTCAAAGTAAAAAAAAATTTTTAATATTGAAACTATTAATAAGGTGTGTGTGTGTGTGTTTATTAACTGCAGTGTTCTGTGATTAAATACTTACTCAGGTCTGATTTTAATGTGATTAATCGTGCGACACTAATAATTAATCCTGAACGATAAAATATTGAGCGAACACTGTGACTCCAAACACGGACGGGTCCATATTCTAAGCGCACTACAGTGTAACCGTCCTGTGTGTACGGTGTAATGCGCGAGGTTTTAAGGTACGACACACACACACACACACACTCTTGTAGAAGGTCTGCACATTCTGCCTGAGGTAGATACTCACTTTATTAAATTTAATGTCATTATTTTCTGTTCCAAACGCAGGACTGAAGGTGAACAGAACTCAGCGTTTCTGATCCGAGCTCAGCAGTGCGTCAGAACCGAGGCAGAACCAGCGCTGCACTACTCTTCTGTTCAGTGTGTGTACGAGTATACATGAGTCACCACAGGAGTACACACACTCAGCCGGAGCGCGTGCTGCAGTTCAGACTTTACATCAGTGTTTGCTGAGGGAGACCAGACATGTGGGCCACGGTGGACACGCCCACAATGTGACATCACCGACCCATCGGGGTCAGCACCGACACGCATCCTCAGGCCCTTTCACTGTGAGGTGTGTGTGTGTGTGTTTGTGTTATGCAGTGCACACTGTTACACTGTGTGTTTGTTGTCTGTTTATGTCATATACACTGTGTGTGTGTGTGTGTGTGTGTGTGTGTGTGTGTGTGTGTGTGTGTGTGTGTGTGTGTGTTCCAGTGGAATGCTGACAGGCTGATCCCAGAGTTAGCGCAGTACAGCTACATTCTGATCATATCAAAACACACACACACACACACACACACACACACACACACAACAGTGTCATCTGTTTATCCATCACAACTCAGCGGTATCACCGGGTCTGAGAAAGAGGACTTTGACCCCTCTCACACACACACACACTTTACTGGGATCAAAGGTTTTTGATTCTTTGATAAAATTATCTGAACACAATAATAAACATTTATTAATATTAATAATCATGTGTGTGTGTGTTTTCTGAGTAAATTTTTCTAAACACCCCCTGTTCCTAATTTTATGGCCTAATGACTTGAGAGACTCATTGTCGAAAACCTCTCTCTCTCTCTCTCACACTCGCACACACATACATACACACACGCACACACACACACACACACAGACCTCATACATGCATACTTATGACTAATTTGCATATTAAATGAGCTCTTAAATACTTACATATTCATAAGATCAAAGCAGTTTTCTGAAAAAATGTTTACGTGCATTCCAGAAAACATCAAGCTAAACTTCAACTCGCGCATCAAAGCTGAAGGTCTCTTTACTCTCCATTTTTAACTTTCACTCCTCGTGGGTGGGTTTATAGCGTCACGCGCTCATTAATATTCATGTGTATGTAAATGTTACATTTAAACGTTGTATATAAGAAGACCGCCGCAGTGTGTGTGTGTGTGTGTGTGTGTGTGTGTGTGTCTTATCAGGGTTCAGATCCGATCTTTACGACATCGTTACTGCGTGTGTGTGTGTGTGTCTAAAAACAACAAACGTTCTTAGATCTGTTCCGACAAGATCTAAGATCCAGGTTCTGCTGGTACTATCTGTTTTATAAATCAAACACTTTTACAATCATGTTTCTTGATATTTTATGGTTAGATTTAGAATGTAAATTATTGAATAAATTGATATTATTGATTAAATTCTACTTTTATTTCACACTCCATAACCAGACGCTCCACTTAATACAGTTTATTCATACAGTTCTTACTTTTTTTTTTTTTTACATTTTGATAAACATATTTTTACATTATATTATTTCATTTTATTTAGATTTTATCAACAAAATTGTAGAATTTCACTCGCAGATTTTTCTTTATAACCTGATTAAAAACTGTTGGCTGAAACTGCGGCAAATATCATTTGCAATTTTTTAAATAGCTTTTTCCGTTGCAATATATAATCTTTCATGCGTTTTAAATATTAAAATATTTAATACTTAATATCATAAATATGAACATAAATGTTGCTACATTTCCATATTAAGTATAACTGTGTAAATGTTTTAGTACTGCAGGGAGAACACAAAGCGGTGGTGAATTGGTGAAGTAGTGAATTATTACCGTATTTACTCTACAATACTGATACCAAAGAAATCGCACATGAGTTCCAGTACATTTATTTATTGTTTTGTTGTTGTTTTTATTGTTTACAGGAGCATTATCAGGTTTACAGCTAAAATATTTCCGAACACAACCTTTAGCCTAAAGCCAGAGGAAGGACAAAATCCATAGGCGTGTGAATTATTCACATTGTCCTCACACACACACACACACACACACACACACACACACACACACACACACACACACACACACACACACACACACACACGCACACGCACTCCTGTTCAGAAACGATCCTGTTTATCTAATCCCACTGATTAATTGGGAAGTTGAACATTTCTTTAAATGTTTTTTTGTGCCCGTTCTCACTGCGTCTCAAAAATATATTGTATCGAGGACGGGGACAAAATGGAAAAATTATTCCGTTCCTTCCTTCCTGTGCGTCTCGAACTCGTCCTACGTAAAGCCTCGAGTCAGACAACACCACTGGTTTCTGCTGAGCTGCCGCTGCTTTCGAACAGTTATTTGAGGACGCAGTGGACAGACGGGACAGAGTGACATGGGGGGGGCGGGGGGGGGGGGGGGGGGGGGGGGATGGGGAGGGTGCGGGTCTGCTGGGGGGGAAGAGGTGGGCAGGGTAACAATAATGCTGTCTTTTAATCATTAAAGTCCAACAATGATCTGTAAAGTCCCCGAGTCTGCTGAGTAACGGAGGAAAGTTCAGCGATAAAACAAACCGTAACACGTAACGCGGCGAGGAGGGAACATCACACACACACACACACACGGGTCAGACGCCGTCAGAGCGTTACGTCGTAAAGAAAATAAATGTGATAAAAAAATTATTATTTCTGAGTCAATATTATAGAAAACAACAAATTTTATTCTATTCAGAAATTAAATAAACAATTTTATAACGATCTCTTTCTTATAAAAAAAAAAATACAATCTTTACATAAATTTTTATGAAAAAAATAAATAATAAAACGTTAACGACGGAAATCACCGGGGTCGTCCGAGTCAAACAGTGTCATGGCGGCTCATCACACATGTGGAACGCTGAAAGGAAAGTAAAAAACCAGGGGAAGGAGTCTCCAGTGTCAGAGCAGAGAACACTCAGGGGGAAAGATGGAGCTGTTTAACTGTTTAAGAGAGAGAGAGAGACAGAGAGACAGAAGAGAGACAGAAGAGAGAGAGAGAGAGAGAAAGAGAGACAGAAGAGAGAGAGAGAGAGAGAGAGAGAGAGAGAGAAGAGAGTGAGAGAGAGACAGACAGAAGAGAGAGAGAGAGAGACAGAAGAGAGAGAGAGAGACAGAAGAAAGAACACAGAAAAGACAGAGAGAGTCCTGCTGAGAGAACGAGTGTTTGTCTCCAGCGGTGTGACGAGTTGTTCTGTTATTAATAATAAACTCTGACGCTGAGGTGCAACAAGAGAGGAAACTAATCAACTTCTCATGGTGACCTCAGTGACTCCGCCCCTCTAACAACATGCCCCTCCTCCCATGTGCTCTGTTCCTCTTACACCACGGCCTCGTTTACACAATTCACATCTAATAAAGAACGAACACACACACACACACACACTCTGT